>CM036559.1:34443580-34857953 GCA_020745775.1 Theristicus caerulescens | reverse complement strand
GCTCCCTGTGGAAGATGAAGTGGCCCCCGCCTCCGCCGTGGCCTGCCCCACCGTGACGGGTGTGGAGGTGAGCCACGCTGCCTGCGTCTGCGCACTGCTGGCCAGCGTGGAGGAAAGGCTGGCCTCGGTGGTACCTGAGGCGGGGGACGTGCCGGAGGTGGATGCCGATGGCTTGGGGCTGGGCGCGCTGGGAGCCTGGCTGTGCGTCGCGGGCTCTGGCGTCACAGCGCCCAACGCAGTGCTCGTAAGGCCAGGAGCGGAGGAAGGAGCGGAGGACGCGAGTGCCGTGGATGGGTGGGATGCGGTGGCCAAGGCCGCCTCAGTGGTGCTGCTTCGCTGCGGGCTGGGAGTCGCAGCCGAGGAGCCCGCAGGAGAGGAGGAGGAGGAGGAGTGGCTCGTCGCTGCCGAGCTGGGCGCGGGAGACAGGGAGGCAGCAGTGGCACTCGCTGTGCCCACGCCGGTGGCAGTGGCGTGAGGCCTCGTCGTTGGGAAGGCGGGGCTCGTGGCCTCGCTCCTGGCAGACGCCCCCAGTGAGCTCCCTTCCCGAGCTGGCGTCGTGGGCGCAGTCTCCGTCGTCCCTTCTCCGCCCGCCATCGTCGTCGCGGAGGGGGCCGCCCCGGATGTGGCAGGGAGGGAAAGGGACGTCTTGGCGTTGGGCTCAGCCGTTGTGGCGCTCCCCGTGTTCGCGGTGGGACGTTGGCCTTCGCTGGGAGGAGTCGTGGCACGGGTAGCCGCAGAGGCGGTGTCCGCGGCAGGCGAGGGGCTCCCTGTGGAAGATGAAGTGGCCCCCGCCTCCGCCGTGGCCTGCCCCACCGTGACGGGTGTGGAGGTGAGCCACGCTGCCTGCGTCTGCGCACTGCTGGCCAGCGTGGAGGAAAGGCTGGCCTCGGTGGTACCTGAGGCGGGGGACGTGCCGGAGGTGGATGCCGATGGCTTGGGGCTGGGCGCGCTGGGAGCCTGGCTGTGCGTCGCGGGCTCTGGCGTCACAGCGCCCAACGCAGTGCTCGTAAGGCCAGGAGCGGAGGAAGGAGCGGAGGACGCGAGTGCCGTGGATGGGTGGGATGCGGTGGCCAAGGCCGCCTCAGTGGTGCTGCTTCGCTGCGGGCTGGGAGTCGCAGCCGAGGAGCCCGCAGGAGAGGAGGAGGAGGAGGAGTGGCTCGTCGCTGCCGAGCTGGGCGCGGGAGACAGGGAGGCAGCAGTGGCACTCGCTGTGCCCACGCCGGTGGCAGTGGCGTGAGGCCTCGTCGTTGGGAAGGCGGGGCTCGTGGCCTCGCTCCTGGCAGACGCCCCCAGTGAGCTCCCTTCCCGAGCTGGCGTCGTGGGCGCAGTCTCCGTCGTCCCTTCTCCGCCCGCCATCGTCGTCGCGGAGGGGGCCGCCCCGGATGTGGCAGGGAGGGAAAGGGACGTCTTGGCGTTGGGCTCAGCCGTTGTGGCGCTCCCCGTGTTCGCGGTGGGACGTTGGCCTTCGCTGGGAGGAGTCGTGGCACGGGTAGCCGCAGAGGCGGTGTCCGCGGCAGGCGAGGGGCTCCCTGTGGAAGATGAAGTGGCCCCCGCCTCCGCCGTGGCCTGCCCCACCGTGACGGGTGTGGAGGTGAGCCACGCTGCCTGCGTCTGCGCACTGCTGGCCAGCGTGGAGGAAAGGCTGGCCTCGGTGGTACCTGAGGCGGGGGACGTGCCGGAGGTGGATGCCGATGGCTTGGGGCTGGGCGCGCTGGGAGCCTGGCTGTGCGTCGCGGGCTCTGGCGTCACAGCGCCCAACGCAGTGCTCGTAAGGCCAGGAGCGGAGGAAGGAGCGGAGGACGCGAGTGCCGTGGATGGGTGGGATGCGGTGGCCAAGGCCGCCTCAGTGGTGCTGCTTCGCTGCGGGCTGGGAGTCGCAGCCGAGGAGCCCGCAGGAGAGGAGGAGGAGGAGGAGTGGCTCGTCGCTGCCGAGCTGGGCGCGGGAGACAGGGAGGCAGCAGTGGCACTCGCTGTGCCCACGCCGGTGGCAGTGGCGTGAGGCCTCGTCGTTGGGAAGGCGGGGCTCGTGGCCTCGCTCCTGGCAGACGCCCCCAGTGAGCTCCCTTCCCGAGCTGGCGTCGTGGGCGCAGTCTCCGTCGTCCCTTCTCCGCCCGCCATCGTCGTCGCGGAGGGGGCCGCCCCGGATGTGGCAGGGAGGGAAAGGGACGTCTTGGCGTTGGGCTCAGCCGTTGTGGCGCTCCCCGTGTTCGCGGTGGGACGTTGGCCTTCGCTGGGAGGAGTCGTGGCACGGGTAGCCGCAGAGGCGGTGTCCGCGGCAGGCGAGGGGCTCCCTGTGGAAGATGAAGTGGCCCCCGCCTCCGCCGTGGCCTGCCCCACCGTGACGGGTGTGGAGGTGAGCCACGCTGCCTGCGTCTGCGCACTGCTGGCCAGCGTGGAGGAAAGGCTGGCCTCGGTGGTACCTGAGGCGGGGGACGTGCCGGAGGTGGATGCCGATGGCTTGGGGCTGGGCGCGCTGGGAGCCTGGCTGTGCGTCGCGGGCTCTGGCGTCACAGCGCCCAACGCAGTGCTCGTAAGGCCAGGAGCGGAGGAAGGAGCGGAGGACGCGAGTGCCGTGGATGGGTGGGATGCGGTGGCCAAGGCCGCCTCAGTGGTGCTGCTTCGCTGCGGGCTGGGAGTCGCAGCCGAGGAGCCCGCAGGAGAGGAGGAGGAGGAGGAGTGGCTCGTCGCTGCCGAGCTGGGCGCGGGAGACAGGGAGGCAGCAGTGGCACTCGCTGTGCCCACGCCGGTGGCAGTGGCGTGAGGCCTCGTCGTTGGGAAGGCGGGGCTCGTGGCCTCGCTCCTGGCAGACGCCCCCAGTGAGCTCCCTTCCCGAGCTGGCGTCGTGGGCGCAGTCTCCGTCGTCCCTTCTCCGCCCGCCATCGTCGTCGCGGAGGGGGCCGCCCCGGATGTGGCAGGGAGGGAAAGGGACGTCTTGGCGTTGGGCTCAGCCGTTGTGGCGCTCCCCGTGTTCGCGGTGGGACGTTGGCCTTCGCTGGGAGGAGTCGTGGCACGGGTAGCCGCAGAGGCGGTGTCCGCGGCAGGCGAGGGGCTCCCTGTGGAAGATGAAGTGGCCCCCGCCTCCGCCGTGGCCTGCCCCACCGTGACGGGTGTGGAGGTGAGCCACGCTGCCTGCGTCTGCGCACTGCTGGCCAGCGTGGAGGAAAGGCTGGCCTCGGTGGTACCTGAGGCGGGGGACGTGCCGGAGGTGGATGCCGATGGCTTGGGGCTGGGCGCGCTGGGAGCCTGGCTGTGCGTCGCGGGCTCTGGCGTCACAGCGCCCAACGCAGTGCTCGTAAGGCCAGGAGCGGAGGAAGGAGCGGAGGACGCGAGTGCCGTGGATGGGTGGGATGCGGTGGCCAAGGCCGCCTCAGTGGTGCTGCTTCGCTGCGGGCTGGGAGTCGCAGCCGAGGAGCCCGCAGGAGAGGAGGAGGAGGAGGAGTGGCTCGTCGCTGCCGAGCTGGGCGCGGGAGACAGGGAGGCAGCAGTGGCACTCGCTGTGCCCACGCCGGTGGCAGTGGCGTGAGGCCTCGTCGTTGGGAAGGCGGGGCTCGTGGCCTCGCTCCTGGCAGACGCCCCCAGTGAGCTCCCTTCCCGAGCTGGCGTCGTGGGCGCAGCCTCCGTCGTCCCTTCTCCGCCCGCCATCGTCGTCGCGGAGGGGGCCGCCCCGGATGTGGCAGGGAGGGAAAGGGACGTCTTGGCGTTGGGCTCAGCCGTTGTGGCGCTCCCCGTGTTCACGGTGGGACGTTGGCCTTCGCTGGGAGGAGTCGTGGCACGGGTAGCCGCAGAGGCGGTGTCCGCGGCAGGCGAGGGGCTCCCTGTGGAAGATGAAGTGGCCCCCGCCTCCGCCGTGGCCTGCCCCACCGTGACGGGTGTGGAGGTGAGCCACGCTGCCTGCGTCTGCGCACTGCTGGCCAGCGTGGAGGAAAGGCTGGCCTCGGTGGTACCTGAGGCGGGGGACGTGCCGGAGGTGGATGCCGATGGCTTGGGGCTGGGCGCGCTGGGAGCCTGGCTGTGCGTCACGGGCTCTGGCGTCACAGCGCCCAACGCAGTGCTCGTAAGGCCAGGAGCGGAGGAAGGAGCGGAGGACGCGAGTGCCGTGGATGGGTGGGATGCGGTGGCCAAGGCCGCCTCAGTGGTGCTGCTTCGCTGCGGGCTGGGAGTCGCAGCCGAGGAGCCCGCAGGAGAGGAGGAGGAGGAGGAGTGGCTCGTCGCTGCCGAGCTGGGCGCGGGAGACAGGGAGGCAGCAGTGGCACTCGCTGTGCCCACGCCGGTGGCAGTGGCGTGAGGCCTCGTCGTTGGGAAGGCGGGGCTCGTGGCCTCGCTCCTGGCAGACGCCCCCAGTGAGCTCCCTTCCCGAGCTGGCGTCGTGGGCGCAGCCTCCGTCGTCCCTTCTCCGCCCGCCATCGTCGTCGCGGAGGGGGCCGCCCCGGATGTGGCAGGGAGGGAAAGGGACGTCTTGGCGTTGGGCTCAGCCGTTGTGGCGCTCCCCGTGTTCGCGGTGGGACGTTGGCCTTCGCTGGGAGGAGTCGTGGCACGGGTAGCCGCAGAGGCGGTGTCCGCGGCAGGCGAGGGGCTCCCTGTGGAAGATGAAGTGGCCCCCGCCTCCGCCGTGGCCTGCCCCACCGTGACGGGTGTGGAGGTGAGCCACGCTGCCTGCGTCTGCGCACTGCTGGCCAGCGTGGAGGAAAGGCTGGCCTCGGTGGTACCTGAGGCGGGGGACGTGCCGGAGGTGGATGCCGATGGCTTGGGGCTGGGCGCGCTGGGAGCCTGGCTGTGCGTCGCGGGCTCTGGCGTCACAGCGCCCAACGCAGTGCTCGTAAGGCCAGGAGCGGAGGAAGGAGCGGAGGACGCGAGTGCCGTGGATGGGTGGGATGCGGTGGCCAAGGCCGCCTCAGTGGTGCTGCTTCGCTGCGGGCTGGGAGTCGCAGCCGAGGAGCCCGCAGGAGAGGAGGAGGAGGAGGAGTGGCTCGTCGCTGCCGAGCTGGGCGCGGGAGACAGGGAGGCAGCAGTGGCACTCGCTGTGCCCACGCCGGTGGCAGTGGCGTGAGGCCTCGTCGTTGGGAAGGCGGGGCTCGTGGCCTCGCTCCTGGCAGACGCCCCCAGTGAGCTCCCTTCCCGAGCTGGCGTCGTGGGCGCAGTCTCCGTCGTCCCTTCTCCGCCCGCCATCGTCGTCGCGGAGGGGGCCGCCCCGGATGTGGCAGGGAGGGAAAGGGACGTCTTGGCGTTGGGCTCAGCCGTTGTGGCGCTCCCCGTGTTCGCGGTGGGACGTTGGCCTTCGCTGGGAGGAGTCGTGGCACGGGTAGCCGCAGAGGCGGTGTCCGCGGCAGGCGAGGGGCTCCCTGTGGAAGATGAAGTGGCCCCCGCCTCCGCCGTGGCCTGCCCCACCGTGACGGGTGTGGAGGTGAGCCACGCTGCCTGCGTCTGCGCACTGCTGGCCAGCGTGGAGGAAAGGCTGGCCTCGGTGGTACCTGAGGCGGGGGACGTGCCGGAGGTGGATGCCGATGGCTTGGGGCTGGGCGCGCTGGGAGCCTGGCTGTGCGTCGCGGGCTCTGGCGTCACAGCGCCCAACGCAGTGCTCGTAAGGCCAGGAGCGGAGGAAGGAGCGGAGGACGCGAGTGCCGTGGATGGGTGGGATGCGGTGGCCAAGGCCGCCTCAGTGGTGCTGCTTCGCTGCGGGCTGGGAGTCGCAGCCGAGGAGCCCGCAGGAGAGGAGGAGGAGGAGGAGTGGCTCGTCGCTGCCGAGCTGGGCGCGGGAGACAGGGAGGCAGCAGTGGCACTCGCTGTGCCCACGCCGGTGGCAGTGGCGTGAGGCCTCGTCGTTGGGAAGGCGGGGCTCGTGGCCTCGCTCCTGGCAGACGCCCCCAGTGAGCTCCCTTCCCGAGCTGGCGTCGTGGGCGCAGTCTCCGTCGTCCCTTCTCCGCCCGCCATCGTCGTCGCGGAGGGGGCCGCCCCGGATGTGGCAGGGAGGGAAAGGGACGTCTTGGCGTTGGGCTCAGCCGTTGTGGCGCTCCCCGTGTTCGCGGTGGGACGTTGGCCTTCGCTGGGAGGAGTCGTGGCACGGGTAGCCGCAGAGGCGGTGTCCGCGGCAGGCGAGGGGCTCCCTGTGGAAGATGAAGTGGCCCCCGCCTCCGCCGTGGCCTGCCCCACCGTGACGGGTGTGGAGGTGAGCCACGCTGCCTGCGTCTGCGCACTGCTGGCCAGCGTGGAGGAAAGGCTGGCCTCGGTGGTACCTGAGGCGGGGGACGTGCCGGAGGTGGATGCCGATGGCTTGGGGCTGGGCGCGCTGGGAGCCTGGCTGTGCGTCGCGGGCTCTGGCGTCACAGCGCCCAACGCAGTGCTCGTAAGGCCAGGAGCGGAGGAAGGAGCGGAGGACGCGAGTGCCGTGGATGGGTGGGATGCGGTGGCCAAGGCCGCCTCAGTGGTGCTGCTTCGCTGCGGGCTGGGAGTCGCAGCCGAGGAGCCCGCAGGAGAGGAGGAGGAGGAGGAGTGGCTCGTCGCTGCCGAGCTGGGCGCGGGAGACAGGGAGGCAGCAGTGGCACTCGCTGTGCCCACGCCGGTGGCAGTGGCGTGAGGCCTCGTCGTTGGGAAGGCGGGGCTCGTGGCCTCGCTCCTGGCAGACGCCCCCAGTGAGCTCCCTTCCCGAGCTGGCGTCGTGGGCGCAGCCTCCGTCGTCCCTTCTCCGCCCGCCATCGTCGTCGCGGAGGGGGCCGCCCCGGATGTGGCAGGGAGGGAAAGGGACGTCTTGGCGTTGGGCTCAGCCGTTGTGGCGCTCCCCGTGTTCGCGGTGGGACGTTGGCCTTCGCTGGGAGGAGTCGTGGCACGGGTAGCCGCAGAGGCGGTGTCCGCGGCAGGCGAGGGGCTCCCTGTGGAAGATGAAGTGGCCCCCGCCTCCGCCGTGGCCTGCCCCACCGTGACGGGTGTGGAGGTGAGCCACGCTGCCTGCGTCTGCGCACTGCTGGCCAGCGTGGAGGAAAGGCTGGCCTCGGTGGTACCTGAGGCGGGGGACGTGCCGGAGGTGGATGCCGATGGCTTGGGGCTGGGCGCGCTGGGAGCCTGGCTGTGCGTCGCGGGCTCTGGCGTCACAGCGCCCAACGCAGTGCTCGTAAGGCCAGGAGCGGAGGAAGGAGCGGAGGACGCGAGTGCCGTGGATGGGTGGGATGCGGTGGCCAAGGCCGCCTCAGTGGTGCTGCTTCGCTGCGGGCTGGGAGTCGCAGCCGAGGAGCCCGCAGGAGAGGAGGAGGAGGAGGAGTGGCTCGTCGCTGCCGAGCTGGGCGCGGGAGACAGGGAGGCAGCAGTGGCACTCGCTGTGCCCACGCCGGTGGCAGTGGCGTGAGGCCTCGTCGTTGGGAAGGCGGGGCTCGTGGCCTCGCTCCTGGCAGACGCCCCCAGTGAGCTCCCTTCCCGAGCTGGCGTCGTGGGCGCAGTCTCCGTCGTCCCTTCTCCGCCCGCCATCGTCGTCGCGGAGGGGGCCGCCCCGGATGTGGCAGGGAGGGAAAGGGACGTCTTGGCGTTGGGCTCAGCCGTTGTGGCGCTCCCCGTGTTCGCGGTGGGACGTTGGCCTTCGCTGGGAGGAGTCGTGGCACGGGTAGCCGCAGAGGCGGTGTCCGCGGCAGGCGAGGGGCTCCCTGTGGAAGATGAAGTGGCCCCCGCCTCCGCCGTGGCCTGCCCCACCGTGACGGGTGTGGAGGTGAGCCACGCTGCCTGCGTCTGCGCACTGCTGGCCAGCGTGGAGGAAAGGCTGGCCTCGGTGGTACCTGAGGCGGGGGACGTGCCGGAGGTGGATGCCGATGGCTTGGGGCTGGGCGCGCTGGGAGCCTGGCTGTGCGTCACGGGCTCTGGCGTCACAGCGCCCAACGCAGTGCTCGTAAGGCCAGGAGCGGAGGAAGGAGCGGAGGACGCGAGTGCCGTGGATGGGTGGGATGCGGTGGCCAAGGCCGCCTCAGTGGTGCTGCTTCGCTGCGGGCTGGGAGTCGCAGCCGAGGAGCCCGCAGGAGAGGAGGAGGAGGAGGAGTGGCTCGTCGCTGCCGAGCTGGGCGCGGGAGACAGGGAGGCAGCAGTGGCACTCGCTGTGCCCACGCCGGTGGCAGTGGCGTGAGGCCTCATCGTTGGGAAGGCGGGGCTCGTGGCCTCGCTCCTGGCAGACGCCCCCAGTGAGCTCCCTTCCCGAGCTGGCGTCGTGGGCGCAGTCTCCGTCGTCCCTTCTCCGCCCGCCATCGTCGTCGCGGAGGGGGCCGCCCCGGATGTGGCAGGGAGGGAAAGGGACGTCTTGGCGTTGGGCTCAGCCGTTGTGGCGCTCCCCGTGTTTGCGGTGGGACGTTGGCCTTCGCTGGGAGGAGTCGTGGCACGGGTAGCTGCAGAGGCGGTGTCCGCAGCAGGCGAGGGGCTCCCTGTGGAAGATGAAGTGGCCCCTTATGAGCATCAGAATGCATTTTTTCAGCATCATTTTCTCCTCAGCTCTTTATGTATATTATTTTATTTTTTTTATTTTTTAAGGCAATTATGTCGTTCTTATTTAGTGCCTTTTAGGCAGCAGAGAATATTTTTCTCTGCATATCTTTATGTTGATGACGTAAGTCATAATATTCATGGGAGAAAATTCATTGCTTTCCTGAGTTTACCTGTATCTCTAACTATGATTAAATCATAAGTACTTTAGTTCACAAATATGAAGATGACAACTTTTCTAACACTCCCAAAATTTCTTTAAAGGGAAATCAAATCCTTTTTCCATTGTGATTAAATTCTCTGGCTAATTCGTGCTCATTCCATTACTTGCTCAAGGAATTTAATTTTTAGTTTCAGGAGCAGTTTTGTTCCTACTAAAACCACAGACATAATCTTCTGTCTCATGTTAATATTACTCCTTAGCAACACTTAGTTATTTTCCTGGGTCTTCGGTTTGGGCTATAAAGCTTAGTTTTAAAACTTAAAGGATTCTCAGATAGGGTATACTGGAGTAGCTTTATCAAATTCTTAAGAACCATATTAATTATCTTCTTTTGACTCTACTTACCTGTAAAACCAAGGTGGTATTTTCATATAATTTGGTGTATACATAAAAGCTTGTAATATAACAATACATATTTTGCAAAATTCCTCCTACAGACTGATCCATTTTCTGCACCCCAGTACGGGTTGTATTGTAAGACCATGTGCTTGTATCCCTTGGATTATTAACAGCAAGTACTGATCACTCAAGAAACTTACATTCATCTGCATTGAATGACAGGAAACTAGACAGTAAGAACAGAATAAAGCAGCCCTCTGAATTTCTAGGCGTTTCTGAAAATTCTTGCAGTACAGTGAGAACAGATCATAATTAATACAACCTACTCCATGCTTTCTTATGAGTCTTCTCCTAAAGAGTCTCTCAGGGGAGAAAAACTGGCAAAATAGATCATTCATTGGTCTCATAACTAAGCTTAAGGCTAAAAAAAGTAATAAAATCTGGTCAGACACTGCACGTTTCATCTTTTAGATCAGAGTTTGTCAAATACTTTGCTCTCATTCTTTTATCTACTTACACCTTCATGTCCCTACTAAAATACCTGCTGAAATACTACACATTCAAGAGAAATTAGAAAAAAATTAATTGTAAATATTGCATGTTATTGCTTTTTATACTGATTTTTAGCCATCCAGGCCCCCCTCCCCAGATTATGGTTTCAAATGTATCTCAAGGACATCATCTAAATATATAGCAATGGTAAGTAATCAAATAGATTTTAACTTACACAGAAAAAGAGAGAAAATGAAATGCCAAAGGTAATTCCAAGTCCCCATGTTGAGTTTTCACCTCCTTGCAGTACTCTTTCCATTTGTGAAACTGACATTTTGAATTGAAGACTTCAGTAATTTAAACAGGGGTGAGGCTGCATTGTTACGTCTCAGCCTCAGCTAACGCCTCACACAAGTGGGATCACAGCCAATGTAATGAAGTTCTCACACCTGGCCTGCACTATAATAAATTCCAAAGTTTTCTTTTGAAGTATGCTTGCTTTTCTTTAATGGAACATAGTCTGAATGTGATCCAAAGGCTAGTGAGTCAAAAGGAAAGACAGACAGAATTCAGTGAGCAGGGCATCACACCCGAACATCTTTTTGTTCAGGATATCCAATAAGCAGAATATTTTAACAACCTTGGGCCTGGGCAATGCATGTCTAAGATACAGAACTGAGGAGCCTTGAGTCCAAAAGTCTTGCCCTAATCAGGAGATACAACTTTTTTCCTCCACATTTTCTTGTATTTTTAATTATTTAAGAGTAAATGTTTAAGTATTCAGTTCTAACTTGTATTTTTATTGTATTAGAATGGCAAAGTGCTAGAAATGCACCAGGCAGACATCAGCCTTTGGTTCTCCAATACTGTGAAGAGGATGGTGTGGTTGTAAGTCTCTGCTACTTCACCTCTTTGAATTAGGTGGAAAATACTGGATGACCAGGCCTCTCATTCTGAGCTCAGTTTATCCACATTTTCTTCAGCAGATAAGCTCCTCCTAAATATAGGCAGTTGATACAGACAGTCAGTGCTGTTCACCTGCTTTCGGTCACAACTTTACCCCAATGATACCATATCCACCTTCCTTCTCTTCAGTGACAAATGATTATAGAAACCCCAGGCCTCTGGGTGCCTATGGGCTCATCAATGACTTAAACATTTACATGATGTCATATTTTTAATACCCTTTCCTGCCTGAGGTTTATGCTGATAAAAGCCTTCATTAAATCATTTTCAGTGAGATTTTTTTTTCAGCCACTCTGTGTGCAGAGGAATGCTGCTAAACAGACCGAGCGCTCGTGGTCCTTTGCAAAGGAAAAGGGCTCCCTCTTACTCTGCAGCAAACCGGGAGTTAATACCTGCCTCTCTGGGGGATGCTACCAGTGCTGGCACAGCAAGAGCAGTCAATGAACTTAAATTTCCTGCACTCCCTGTCTGGAGTGGAGTGAGGTGGAGTGGAGGGGAGCAGAGTAAGGCCTGAAGAAGGAAGACCATTACTTATCTGAAGTTTTTTCAAGTTTTTTATATATATAACATATATATATATAACTACACGAATTCTAGATTTTGCTCCAGCAGTTATGCTTTCTAAAATTAGTTTCCTTTTGGTTTTACTCTGACAGGGAAGTAAGATGAAGGCAAATAGTCCTTGAAATGAACCCAAGAAAGGGTATTGTTGTTCTCTGGTGTCAGGTAGCAGATTTCAGCTTTGTGCTTTGTTTGATGTAAGAACTCCTGATGCAGTCAGATGTTTTCTTAGCAATCACTTGTTTACAGCTTTAACCGAAATGCTTAAAGAAGGCATATGAGCTATATCCTCTTGCATAAATCACTGGAAATCCCATCTTCTTTTTACTCAGGAGGTCAATGTCTTCAGGCTCCTCTCTCTTGGACTCCCATTAGTCTAACACCAGTCTTTAACTCATACTCAGCTTGGGTACTTATGGTGGTACCATTCCACACACGTGGGTAGTGTTTGGACCTAATCCCCTCCCATGACCTCTGCAGGTCCTACTCATCTGCGAGCAATGTACGAGCATCAATGCTCTTGCAAACCAAAACCTTCTGTCCCTATCAAGGAAAAAGCAGGATACGCCACTCCCTACCTTTCTTAACCAGAATCATCTTCTATGAAATGACAGCCATAGAAAAGTGGCTGGAAAGTCTATTAAGTCAGGTTTTTAACTACCGTAGAAGAAGCACTACTGGTTTTTAGTGTACAATGACACTTAACTTGTATGAAAGAAGTCTTTTATGAACCAAAAGAACAAAGCAAGTTCAGAGTTAGTGGTATAAGCCCATTTCTATTAACATACAGCAAATGACATATTAACTTAAAAAAAAAAAAAAAAAAGACTTTTTTTTTTCAGGAGAATAGATACAGTAGGGTGGCTGGTTGTTTCATTACAGCCTGTCGCCAGAGCTGAGGTTCAGGTAAGCCTCTTTGTTAGGCAGCCTTGATTCCACAGTTTCTCTTTTTACACCTGTGACAATCTATGCCCCAAAAGCAAACTAACTTCTGATTCAGCTTGCCATGTATTTTACCATAAAAGTTGCTTTCTGGCAAATGCAGAACAAGTTTTACCACATGCCTTAAAGATATGAGAGTTCCCAGTATCAAACTGGTGACCCTTTTCAAATTTTTTAAATGCCTTTTGGCTCATCTCACCAACCTATAAACTCAAGATTTGACTGACCACCTACTTCTTACATGTATCTTTCAAAGCTTGTGAGGAAACCCAGGTTACGCCTAGAGGTAGGAGGTGAAGATACAAAAGGAAATAACAAGATTGAAATGCCATATAGTTCACTTGGTAAAACCTTGGCATTCCTTTGGGGTGCTCAAAGACTCTGGACTTTACATTGAAAAAAAATCCTTAAGATATTAATTTCCATCTGCTTAAGAATATGTTGTTAAAAGACCATGTTTACCAAGGACTTAGCTTCTCAAAAAAAAGGACAAAGCTGAAAGAAATACAGAGGGCAGCTGAAGTGGCAAAGGCAGTATCTTTTATTAAGTCAAAGAATATGATGGGGAGAAAAACAAAGCTCTTGTGGGCATCTAAGCCTCTCAACCAACCTTAATCACAAACAGCAAATATTGGGGAGAAATTCTAGTTACTTCACAGCTAAAAGATAAGCAACCCATTTTGAGGTACTCAGTTTTCTAAGGCTCCCTCCTGCCAGCCATCACCAAACACTTCCAGACTCTCACTTGCCCATTTATTAGTCAAAGATGAAATTTCTTGGGGAAATCACAATTCAGGGGAAGAGGATAATACTGATTTTAACTTCTTTTATCATGTTATAGCACCAAACTAACATACCTAAGAGCCTCCAAAAACATATCAGTACTGTCAGTGAGGATTACTATTGCTCTGTGGGTGTTGGGAGTGAAAGAAAAAAGGTTTTTTAGGTAGGAACTGTACTTTCCCCATGTATAAGAATGTCTGTGAGGCCACATAACTGTCATCATTGTTAAAAATCAAAATCTGTTCCACCATCTTCTTAGAATAACACAAAAGGAGCTCTGTAATCAACCTGTTCCCATACACTAATGCCTGTAATTGAAACAGCCCTAGTTAGAAGCAGGATGTACCTGCACTGTTACGAAGTGCAGCCACAATATGGATTTCAGACATTCAAACCCTCCTGCTTTCTGCGGTGACTCCAGATGTTTTTGCTGGAAGGACAGATTATGTTGGGGTTTTTTTTTAACACTACCTGTGGATCAGTGACATTTCCAGCTGACATTCTGTATCATTTACAACTACACTTGCGTAAGAAGTGTCCTATCACTGAATTTTCTCTTCAATTACTTAATGTGTGAACCTCATTTCAGAGAGTATAGCCCACCTGAACAATGTAAAGCTGTATTATTCAGTGGAATCACTGCATTTGTTCCAGTATCAACCTATCATATATTAACTCAGGACTGTTGCTTAGGTTTTTATTTTTTGTTTGCCTTCTCATTAATCATGAACAGAAGTGAGGTTCTTCTTTGTCCAGAACTGCTTCCAGAAGAACTACCTTCTCATTTTGTAATTTTAGTGTCAGAGAGAATGGGGTTTTTTTTCAACAATTCTCATTTGCAACTGATTCATGCATTTCTAATTCAGTGTGATTCCAAATAGCACAGATATGACGTGTATTTTCTACTGGTTACAAAAGACCAAAAACATCCAAAAGTGTATCAGTTTAAAAGTGCACTCAAAATTGGCAATGAGGCTTTAAAGTGTTCCAGAGAAAAGGTAATGCTGAGGAGCATTAAAAGTTAATCAGATATAAGGAAATTAGATGATATTAGCACTAGGCATTCAAAGAAGCTCTCTTGGCCAGAGACCTAAACAGCACACCATGTTCCATCAGGGTCTCTGCTCCCACATCATCCATACTGAAGACCTGGTTGAAACAAGCTGGATTTCCCCCTTGCCTCTTAACATTTGGTGAGAAAGCAATCTGAGGGAGGTACAGGAGTATTCCTGTCCCTCACCCCAACAGGAAATCAGTGTACAGGGGGCATTTAATGGAGTATGGGAGCCATGTATCTCCCCCACTATAGATATTGTGCACATGGGTACTGAGACAATGCTGAGAAGCTACTTGCTTTTTAGCACACCATGTGAGCTATGTGTTGTGGGACCTCTCTTGTACATGGACAAACTGAGGGCTGGGGGCATTTATTTATTCACAGCATGATTAAGATAAAAATTTCCTAACTGTCAAGCACCTGAACAATCCAGTTGATAAGAAGGAAGGAAATTTTTCCTTTGTGCTACACAGGACTTCCAGATACCTTTAGGAGGTTCTTATTCACTAAGGCTCACCTATACTTCACTAAAGACATGCCTGGCCTGCTGGCCTCCTGCTCGTGTGTGGAGGAACTACAGAAAACAGAGTAATTTATGAGCCCTCATGCCATAAACCATCCTACCATTTCTGAACCGATTGGTCAATACTCCTTGACAATGAATCACACTGGGCTTTATGCACAGCCCACACCCATATTACGTAGATGGTGGGACAATTCTAAAGTATGCTTTGTGAAGACAAAGACCCACTAAAAAGCAGCGTATTGCATGCATCTTGGCCATTTGGGGCTCAGTGCAATAAGGCAGGAGGGAAGGGGAAGGACACTCCCAGGTGGCTAAGACACTTTTGTGGCCCCCTGACCACAAAATCACAAAAAAAATTACCTAATTCAGAGAAACAATTCAGAGGAGCCTTGAGCTCTTTTGACTTCCACCTCCCCATACCTAACTATCCAAAGCTCAGCCCAATCAGACTAAGAGAAATCATGATCTTGACTTGAAAAAAAAAAAAAAAAAGAGAGAAACAAACAGGAAACAAACAAGGGCAAGAGGGATTTTTGCCTCCTAGATTTGGGGAACTTTGAAGTTCATGTTGAGATACTTTTTGCTGCATTATAATGATTGGAAATTTAGGACAGAAGAACTAGGAATGCTGAAGCCCTATGTTCCTACGGGAGCTTGAGGCTTTAAAAAAACAAGTGTCATCAAACAAGAAGTGCCAGGCTTGCAGTGAAAGAAAATGGGTTTCCTAGAAACTATTCCTCTTTACAGTTGGCAAAGCATAGTCCCTTTTGTGGAGGGCTAATGAGGCATGGTGCTGAGTAGAGAGCCGCAGAGGTAATGAGCATGCTTTAACTAGCTCTGATGAGATGAAGCACACATTTTTCCTTCCCAAACTTGCATTGCATTATCCTGGGAAGAGCAAATGGAAGAGAAATGAAGTACAAAATACCAGGAAAATAGCAAAGAGCACAGGTAAAGAATCAGAGATACGGCTGAAACAAATCAATACCCAGAGTTCACAATCTAACTTGGAAACTCTGCGGCTTCCAAACAGACATCTCATGGATTTGTCAAAATGCTCTACTCTGGAAATAAGCATAGCAGAAAATAGAGAGAAGCTTTCTGTGCAGGAGAGGAGGTATGTCTTCTGGGAGAGGGGAGGTATGTTCTGCATTTGGGCAGGGCACAAAACCAAAAGCACACCATCATCAGAGACTATGTCTACCTCACCCAGTAGCACTCCACAGACAGATCCCTGAGATAGGACCAGCCAAGGTGGCTCTAGAGCCAGAATCAGGAAAGCCCAACTAATCTTGATGTTCAACTACAGATAATTAGTCCTGAAAAAAAAGGTAGCACTATAATACTAATGATACTATGCTGCTTCTGTGACTTCATTAGCAACTTTTCTTGACTTTCTTCTGTGCTGTGCAGATGCATCAGTTTGATTATAGCTATATCAGGGAATTTCTAACACAGCACTGCATAAAGCTGTATAGAAAAATTGTCCCCATAGGTCTGGAAAGGAAAAGGAGGAAGAGAAGATTACTCCAAACAGGAAAATCCAGTTCTCCACCAAGCAGCATCAATGACACAGCATCTGCTTCAGAAACACATTCAAATAGCCCACTGCCAGAGAACAAATACCCATGTTAATCATAAACTACAGATGAGAATTAAGAAATTAGCTGTGGGTTCCAGGGCAGAATTCAAAAGACAGCGCTCAGCCGGGGATTATTGCCAACAATAACAATATAACTTCATTACATAGAGCAGACATCCAAAACTAAAACAGTGACTCCCCGGGAAGATCATCCTGTCTTGGAGGCTTGCTGCATGGGATCTAATGCCTTTCTCACATCTAACAGAAATATGGTGGTAGACAGAGAGATCAGGCTGCTGTCAGTGTGGCTACTGACACCCATTGCTCTGATGGCTCTGTTTCCCTCTTCATGTTTCCTGCTCCTAATTCCGAAATATTTTCTTTTTTCTCCATAATAGGACTTCCTAGCATCACTGAGATGTTTCCCATGTGTAGAAGATGATCTACATTCTGTAGCATAACAGTTGTAACTCTGTAGCATGTCAAACCTCCTACGGATGCAGAGACATAGCTGTCATGGAGAACCTCAGAAGAACCTCTTAATTAAAACATCAGACTGGCCCTCTTTGAAAATAGGTTATTGTCCAGGTCTGCCACAACCATCTTTTGAGACGCTGAATGTATGGTCTCATCCTCTATTTGCAAACTGAAGATTTACTTTCTTTATATGGGTTATTTAAATTGCTATTCTTTGAAGAAAAGATAGCTGCTGGGACTAATGCTTACATGTATGAACATATATACATCCTAAGCTTGTGGCTTACCACTCATTGGGGGGCAGTTGTTTTATGCTGCTAAGATTAGCAAACAAAGAGGAGATTGCTTACATTTAGCATGTGGTTCAATGCTATAGCAAAGCTGAAACTGCTGCTGAAAGGGGCTGTATGCTCCCCTGCTGATTTTGCATTGGTTGAATAATGCAGCCACAAGAGGGAGTTGATCAAGTTAGTTGATCTATCAGAAAGCTCCTTTCGACAATTTTTCATCTTTTTTGAAGCATCCATTTTAGTAGCTGAACTGACTCTCCATGATGCCACAGAATCACAGAATTTGAAACAACTGCTGGGCATATAAGGCACACAGCTAGAGAAGAGGGTGGGACGGCCCTTCTTGGCAGCTGCTGGGTATTAGACTGGCAGGGCTGTCATGTCACATTGTGGCTTCAGTGTCTTCTGTGAAACAAATCCTGGTGTAAAACCAGCAACTGTGCAGAAACATTCTGAGCTAGTTCTAATTGTTCCACCAACATAGACCAAAATCAGAACTCTGATACTCTATATCTACCTCCATGATCAATCCTTTTATTTAATCTACTGCATATTGGAACAAAGAACTCTTTCAATAAGCACCTTTTTGCTACAGATAGCGTTTCATGATGTTTTTAAGAAGGGTATTTTATAAGTCACTTTCTCCTCTTGCCAGCCTTATTGCATAGAAGTCAGCCACACAATTTTGAAAATTCTTTGGGCTCAACATTTCCAAAAGTGCCAGCAGACATAAGAAACACAGGAACGTCTGTGTTGTTTTGAGACTTTGAATTTTTACCTCGTATTGACTCGTGACTCAAAATGTTACCTCTCTCCAGAAAACTTGTGATACAATGTGTTCTGAAGAAAAAATTTCAGTCTTAAGGAAACTTTTGATTGCAGTAAGGCTGAATGGTCTTGTTTTGACTCTTATCAGAGTTTAAACACTTTGATTTCCTAACTGTATTAAGTTGCAATGTTATCTAAAATGCAAAATTATAAAGGCAAAATAAAACCGATTTGACAGTATTAGATTAGAAGTATTGTGATAACTTCTCCCTGGTAATTTCAGTAAAATTAGCGCACTTCTCAGGGAGAGCTTCTTTTCACATAAACAGAGTTTTTTTCAACATCTCTGTTCTCAAGCCAGCAAAAAAAAAAGTTAAAGACCTTTCAGTGGACAAGTATTTTTGCCAGGGACTCCTCTATGTTGATAATTTTCTTTTACATGACTTAGGTAACGACTGTGCAAGAAAACCTTGCTCCATCTTAGCTTACCCTTTTTCATACCTACACACCTTTCATTAGAAAACATTAGCTCTGCTACAAAACAATGCAGAGAATACCAGCATAGCCAGGATCAGGATTCTAGCCTTCCATTGCCTTTTTCCTAAAGAGCTGTGATTAGCCTCATGTTGCTGCACAGAAGGCACAAGGTCAAGGTTTTGCAGCAAACAAGTCTGTTTTTTTTAGAAACGGGAAGTGAAAAAGAAAAGGAGGTGCCAAAAGATCACCATCAACACAAGTATTGCTGAATAGAAGCTATGGGCTGCTCCCGGACCCCAAGGCCAGAGACAAGACCTGGCTCAAAATTACACTGCTTAGACCTCATCCCTCTAAAGCAGGTTTGTCTTGGAGAGAACCAGGGAGTGAGCTAACAGTTAAGTACTGTGAAAGATCAGAGGTTTAGTGAGTCAATTCTCTCCCTGGCCCACTTTTATTTAGAAGCATAGATGTCACTGGTGAAAATGTGTTATCTCTTTTTGTCCAGAGATGATGTTTGTGGAAGCGTTTCTCCAATTTTTGCAGGGAAAGGCTCCAATCATGCCTTTTTCATTGTCTCACTGACATGTGCAAGATCTAGAAGATTTCAGGCCCAGAAGCAGAAGATGAGACCATAATGAATAAAACATGCTCATGCTAAGGGTATGTGGGGATCTCTTTTGCCTGAGGACTAAATGCTGAACGTTAATTAGTTGCCGTGTTACATACGTGATTTCTTTCCAAGAAGTCACTCTATACCTTTGTCTTAACCAACTGTGTGTAGCAGCTAAATATTCCCTGTTTGAACATCCTTGGAATTCAGCTGAGTTCTTACAGTCTGGATTGGATCCCGCCACACAGATAGCTGCATGGAGCTGCTCCCTGCTAAACATTCAGGTAGAGTGACTGGCACTGTATTTCTCACTAGTCCAGCCTGTAGAGGAATCCACAGGCTGTTAGTTTAAATTTTCTTTCACTAGTTTAACTTTTCTTTCACAAAGAATTATTACTTTTGCTCTCTAGCAACAAGACAGAAACAGCCTTTTTTTCTAGACAAGTAGCCCTTATATAGAAATCATCCCAGGGAAAACCTATGCTCCTTCCTCCTTAAGTACGGTAAGTAAATGAAGGCATAGATCAGGTAAATGACAACATAATGAACATCTTCAAAGGACTGAGCATACGCAAAAATGAGATAAGAAGTGATTCATATAATTGTATGAATATAAATATTACATGCATTATAGCATGTATTACCCTGAAGGTGTGCACATCTATATAAATATACGATATGATTCTCCCACCCCTCTGCCTATCCTCAGTACAACAACAGAATGTTGATGCCAATTACTATAATTAGTGACAAAGTTAATTCCATGAGTATGGGGATTATTGAATGCTTCCAGCTGCTTTTTTACACCCTATGAAATAACAGTCCCAAGCTTTGTGGATTTTGAAAAAAATTAATTGCCTGTAATGACTGCTCAATGTACCTGGCATGGCAGCACATTCCCTTTTTGTACTCCAGAGCTACACAAAAAATGACCCTATACAACACAGCTGTGGGAACAAGAAGTCAGCGACATTTGTGAATAGGGTACAGATAGCTTAAACAGCCTTGGCTTGCTACCATCCCAACCAGGACAGACAATTTTTTAGTGCTCTGCGTAAGTTCATGAAGGACAATTTAGCTTAAGGAATGACTTTTGATTTGCCTGTGATGTTGCTCTGGGGCAACTCAAAGCCGTCAAGGTCCTTTCTAGGTTAATATAACTGCAAGGCAAGGACAGCTAGGCTTCAGCTATTTGGGAGGAACCATTTTGCAAGCCAGATATGACAACAGCAAGGACTTAGCTGGAATGCAGATTACTCTTCTGGGGCCTGCCAGAATTAATGGGACGAGGATGGGACCCATATTCTTGGTTTGTTCAGTTTCAGATTGAACATAATGGAAGGCTTTGTTTCCTTGTTATCGCCTTCCTCTGTAGACTCCAGCAGGAGATCAATGACTAAGATTTGTCCCCTGCTGTTATTGCTTTGTTTCTCAGTTCTTTAGGATGCTCTTGTCTTTCCTCACTTCCTTTAATTTGGTCTCATTTGCTTTCTAGAGAAATATTAATTTAATAAATTTCTAGCCTACCTTCTGACTTTGGAGATCTTCTCCTCCACCAGCCTTATCTGTTCATAGCTTTCAAAATACACATATAATAGGCTGGCATCTTTATCTGGCAAGGATATTCCCAGAAACAGTTGATGCTGTAAAGGGATCTTATTCTAAGCAAATTTAGCTAATGATCCTTCTCTAAAGCATCAATTCTTTCAAAACATTTCTTCAAATTCCTATATGAGCCCTGCAAAGGAAATAAGCCTGAGAAACTACAAACCAAACATCAGACACAATACCTGAAACTTTTCTTCAGATTGCATTTTTGAATCTAGTTATGGCTACAGACCTCCTCTTGAATCCCTCAAGCATTCAAGCGTTTTGCTGCTTTTTGAAACATTGGTGCATTAGCAGAAATACTGAATGCCCTGTGGTCACTGTTATTGCTAGGACTTCGAAAAGTCATACCAGTTTACTGATAATGCCATAGTCACTTCACGGATCTAGATAACCTTCGTGGTAAGACATTACTGATAGTGAGGATCACAGCTTAGCAAGGCACTGGAGTGTTTAAGTAAGGAGGAAAGGCCATAAGCACCTGTTTACAATCAAGCAGGTACTGTTGGATTACAGTTTGACAACAGAGAGCTGAGTCAGGAGCACATTGCAAGTGTAGAGCACACAGAGTATCTGTCATCACCAGCAAATAAAACAATATTAAAATCATTACAAATATTAACAATTAGCAGAGCAAACTCTAAGCCCTGCAAGCCAGTGCTGACATTGGCAAAGTCATTTGACTTCAATGCCTAAGGATTGTGAAACACAACCTTAAAGTTTGCATCTCTCTAGCACCTGCCATTTGATATTTTCAGAATGTTTTACAAACATGATTTGGCTACATTTCACAATGCATCTGCCCCAAGGGTTTCTCTAAGCTTCATTTCCCTGATTTTATTAACAGAGAAACTGAGTGGGTAGATATCTGGCTCAAAGTATTTACACGAAAGAGTTCCTGAAGACTATGAATACCACTACTTAGAGGCTAGAAATCTGTCCGCTTCTGCCAAGGATAGCTTTCAAATGAGTGAGTGCAGCAGAGTAATTGGTACTACAAGAGGTGGAGAACTGGTATGTTGGAATTTCAAACACTTGGAAAACTTTCTATTTCCCTGAAGAAAGCTTAAAAACAAATACATTTAAGTGATTAAGCAATGTGAGGATATGTATCCTGTTTGTTTACTTCTACAACAGGAATGCAAGTTGGGGAAAGCTGTAGGTAGAAATTCTTACTATGTGGTAGGTGAAGAGAAATAGAGAAGCTTTGGGAATAATACTGTATTCCATATTAAGAAAATCCCCTGTTTGGTTTTGAGAAGAAAGCTACAACACTTCCTTATGACTTATGTGTTACAGTCATGGTGTGAAACCAGCCATTCCACTGAATGAATTCAAGTTTTTGACATTTTATTAAATGACTGACAACACAGAAATTGTGTTACAGTATGTACTAGAATCTCTTTCTCTCAGGCATTTTATGTAAATTGAGGCTGACATTCCTGTTAGTCCTGGTATGAACCTTGGCTCTACCGGCATCCTGTTGCACTAAGAGTGGACAGAGGAATTCTTTGCAGGATGTTGCCCGACATACAAATTTCACTCGAGACCCCACAATTTGTAACTGATCAGATAGGGGTAGAGACAAGCCCCTAGACTCCCATTATCAGATTGCAATGGATGACACCATAAAAAAGCTAGCAGTATGTGGGCTCTGCCCTTGTGCAGGAAGACTGATCACTAAAGTGTCTGACGTCAGTTCACTCTCAGGAAAGTCTTCCCAAAGGGTAATAGTAAGGTGGGATTCAAATGAGAGCTCCTAGCTTTCAGAGAGCACTTAGCCACTCTTGAATTGTTTGGGGATTTTTTTTTGTCTTCATGAAGCAGCTTTTCTGGCATTTATTTCTCTGGCAAGGAAAGTACAGAAAAAACTGATACTGATGGCAGATCCTTCTAACAGTCATCTTTCAAGATAAAGTTTCCTTGAGGATCCCCTTAAAGTTCCAAAAGTTGCACCTGAGCCAGACAGTTCACTGCTTTGTGCCTCCAGAGCCAGGGTGTCACTGCAGGCCATGGATGTTAGAAGAACATTGTCCTTTGGTCACACAACAGAAACCCCCTTGAGGATCTTCATCGCTGTTTGCGTCCATGCTGATACCAATCTCTTAGATTCAGACTGTCAAACTGGATGATAGACGCACTTGTTATGAAATCACTAAGCTGGATCAACAATCAGCAATCATAGCACATTGCAGAAGAGGTCAGGATACTTCTGTGGCCTCCCTGTAGAAGCTCACAACCAGGTACAAGTGTAACACAGATGCTTTAGACTTTTAGTTCACCTTACCCAGTAGTACGCCATTTCAGAGCTATATCAATGTGACTTAATAGGAAGTTCTGACAATTGCCTTTCACTAAAGACTCTGAGATGAACCCCTCCTCTCCAGAAGGATTAAAAAGGGAGTGGTGTACCTATAGTGGGAATGAATCATAAATGCTCCCTCAAGAAAGGGAGAAAAGGTTACCTACTGATAACTAGAGTACTTCAAGATGCATTGTCCATACATACATTTATTACTCATTCTCCACCATCTGTCTCTCTGATCAACAGGTTTCTGCAGGTGAACAGAAACCACAGTGTGTAAAATAGATTGGGTGGAGGGTGGTGTACGCCCCTTTGTGTGGAACATAAGGGGAGGTGGGCCCAGAAGCCACTGAAATGAAAACGCCTCAGTGCTAAGGTCTTTATGGCATATGGCATGTGTGTCTTTACAGTATGTGAGTACATAGGAAATATATAAATATATGCACATATGACATATAAACCACAAAGAACACTATCTATTAATAAGCAACTTCCTTTGACACTGGCCTTTGACACTGTTTCCCACAGCATTCTCCTGCAGAAGCTGGTTGCTCATGGCTTGGACAAGTGCACTCTGAGCTGGGTTAAAAACTGGCTGCACAGCTGAGCCCAGAGAGTGGTGGTGAATGGAGCCAAATCCAGTTGGCGACCGGTCACGAGTGGTGTTCCCCAGAGCTCAGTGTTGGGACCGGTCCTGTTTAATATCTTTATCCATGATCTGGATGAGGGGATTGAGTGCACCCTCAGTAAGTTTGCAGATGACACCAAGTTGGGTGGGAGTGTCGATCTGCTGGAGGGTCGGAAGGCTCTACAGAGGGACCTGGACAGGCTGGATTGATGGGCTGGGGCCAACTGTATGAGATTCAACAAGGCCAAGTGCTGCGTCGTGCACTTCGGTCATAACAACCCCATGCAACGCTACCGGCTTGGGGAGGAGTGGCCGGAGAGCTGCCTCGCTGAAAAGGACCTGGGGGTGTTGGTTGACAGCCGCCTGAACATGAGCCAGCAGTGTGCTCAGATGGCCAAGAGGGCCAATGGCATCCTGGCTTGTATCAGGAATAGTGCGGCCAGCAGGACCAGGGAGGTGATAGTGCCCCTGTATTCGGCACTGGTGAGACCGCACCTCGAGTACTGTGTTCAGTTTTGGGCCCCTCACCACAAGAAGGACATCGAGGTGCTGGAGCGTGTCCAAAGAAGGACAACAAGGTTGGTGAAGGGTCTAGAGAACAAGTCTTATGAGGAGCAGCTGAGGGAGCTGGGGTTGTTTAGTTTGGAGAAGAGGAGGCTGAGGGGAGACCTTATTGCTCTCTACAACTACCTGAAAGGAGGTTGTAGTGAGGTGGGGGTCGGTCTCTTCTCCCCAGTAACAAGCAATAGGACAAGAGGAAATGGCCTCAAGCTGCGCCAGGGCAAGCTTAGGTTAGATATTAGGAAAAACTTCCTTACTGAAAGAGTAGTCAGGCACTGGAACAGGTTGCCCAGGGAAGTGGTTGAGTCCTCATCCCTGGAGGTATTTAAAAGACGGGTAGATGTGGTGCTTGAGGACATGGTTTAGTGACAGACTTGGCAGTGATAGGTTAACGGTTGGACTTGATGATCTTAAGGGTCTTTTCCAACCTTAACAATTCTATGATTCTATGATTCCTTTTCTATGATGTGACATATATTACTGTATGGGAGACATATTACTGTATGGCTTAAAAAGAAACATAAATCTTTTTTAGATCAGGGACTGGGTATTTTGTATAATTTTTATTTCTTCCACTGTCACTTTTTACACTGAAACCTCTTTGGGGAAGGGACAGTCATGTCTTACAATGTGTCAGCACCAAGCACAATGACTCCACAGCCAATCTGGACTCCTTGCTCTACTGTAACACAAATTAGTAAAAACATTTGTTTACATTTCTATCAACCTTTTCTTCTAGTTACTGTTGAAGACACAAAAGGAACTGCGAACTCAGTCTCAAGAAGCGAAAATTGGCTGCACAAACCGGATGATTCTGAATTAATCTTGCAACAAACTGCTGACAGCTCCCTGTTCAGCTCTGCTAAGTAACAGGGGTGGGGAAATTTACACTGGTGGGTGAGGTGAAACGGAACGGGGAGACAAGCCAAGGAAGGAGCCTCTCCTTCACTGTATAATCCTGAGTGTACACCTGACTTCGCAGTGCTAATAGTGAGGTGAAAACTGCCTTCTAACCTCCGCTTATCCTGTTAGTGACTCAAATGACATGTGAAAAAAATTTACAGGGAAAGAGTTATATACAAGTGTAAAAGAAAAGTACACACCTGGGGTATTTAAAGAAATACAATAATACAAGTACTCTTGAAGTATACTTCTTCATAGGTTTCTTAGTTAACTGCAGGATTTCCTGGCTGAGTGAAAGTATTTTTATAAACCTGACTCCAATTTTCACTATATGGGCTGTCCAAATAAGCAACGCTACCTGAAAGTTAAAGTCAAATCTACAAAATTAACCTACAAAAGTCAGAACCTGCATTTATTTAAGGAGAAAAACATGTAGGTGCCAGTTCTGATCTTATCATTGCAGATCTGTGTGTGTTTTTTCTTCAGTACATTCTTTTTTTGCTTGCTCTTGGAGCTGAGGCGTGTAAGTGCCTCATGGCATGGCTTGACAGCAGGATTGTTGAGGGCTTTTCCCATCATCCATTACTATGGTGGCATGTTGTGGCTGACTGTGCTTCATTGGCACAAGGTACACATGAGGGAGGAAGGAGAGGACCAAGACTGCATTATCTGAGCGGGAGTTTGGGAAGAAACCATGGCTCAGTCATAGCCCAGCTCCTCCAAGCACAAGAGGGTAGATCTTGACTAGGGACAAAACATGCCCCACTGGCATGTTCAGATGATTTGTATTCTCTAGAAAGTGATATCGAGCAAGACAATGTCATTCTCTACCTCTTCCCTCCAAGTGTTACCAGACACCAGGCTAAAAGGTGTCACAGCACTGTACTACAGACAAAACCCTGAAACTATGCCTGAGAGCTAAAATTTGTCTTTGCTCTAGTGTCCTGGTTTCAGCTGGGATACAGTTAATTTTCTTCCTAGTAGCTGGTATAGTGCTGTGTTTTGGATTTAGGATGGGAATAATGTTGAAAACACACTGATGTTGTAGTTGTTGCTGAGCAGTGCTTACACTAGCCAAGGACTTTTTCAGCTTCCCATGCTCTGCCAGGTGCACGAGAAGCTGGGAGGGGGCACAGCCAGGACAGCTGACCCAGACTGGCCAAAGGGCTATTCCATACCATATGATGTCATGCTCAGTATATAAACCGGGGGGAGTTGGCCAGGATGGGGGGATTGCTGCTCAGGAACGGGCTGGGTATCAGTCAACAGGTAGAGAGCAATTGCATTGTGCTTCACTTGCTCTGTATATTATTATTGTTATTACTACTATTATTATTTTACTTTATTTTATTTCAATTATTAAACTGTTCTTATCTCAACCAATGCGTTGTCTCACTTTTACTCTTCTGATTGTCTCCACCATCCCACCAGAGAGGGGGGAAGTGAGCAAGTGGCTGTGTGGTTCTTAGTTGCTTCCTTGGGGTTAAACCATGACAGTCCTTTTTGGTGCCCAAAGTGGGGCACAAAGGATTTGAGATAATAACAGATTAACCAGCATGTATTAAGGAATTTATATCTGTTAACAGTTGCCAGTCACAATATTGACTCCTCTGTTCTCAATATTAGTTTATCTGATCTGCACCACACACTTGTTTTTGCTGTACACGTTAAAGATAGATTGGTGCTGGGTTTTGCAATTTGCTGTGCTCTGCAGTGATTAGTGATGTTTTGCCTGGGAGATTTGTTATTAAAACAATGCCCTTGAGCTTTATATGATATTTGGGTTTTGTACGGAAGCCATTACTGTACTGCAGGTACCACCTCACGGAGACAATTAGAAACTATACTCCTTCCTCTTGGACATTTTTTATGGAGGAAATACAGAATGGCACCTTCGCTACCTTCTTCTATGATGTTTCTTCCTTCATTACAACTTTTCAGTATCTTGAACATCCTTGGGTAGTTAAGATACATCTGTTGGTATATCTTGGGAATATTGTTTTGGTTTTGTTTAAGGTTAATAAGCAATTTATGAATATCATCCAGAGATGTGCCCCAAGGCTGGATAGTTATGAGTGGCAGGGTGTGTGGGATAGCATGGGCAAATGCCCAGGACGGTGGGCCCCTCCAGTATTTTGGAACTGCACCCCTGAACAAGTGCAGAATCCTGAAAAATTAGTAGAATATTTGGAAAAAGTATGCTCTCACCCTGGCAATTCTAGGGAGACACAAATCACTGCAATGTGCTGGGCCCTGGCCCATGCCTACCAGCCCTGTTCAACACTATTCAGTACCCTCAAGGGGAAGAGAAAGTCTCTGGATCTGACGACAAAACGACAGGCACTGCAGCTACTCCAACCCCGGTGACAGGCGCTGTGGCTGAACCAGAGAACCAACCTATGCCAGCATTAGTCATCCCTATACACAAGAAAAAATACACAAGAAAATCAGCTTCTTTAGTAAGGGATGAAGATGAACCAGTGCCATCACAAGAAGAGGAGGAGGAAGAGACAGAACCCATAAATGAGATGGTAGCCACCTGATCCCTGTCCCTGAGTGAGCTGTGAGATATGCAAAACAATTTCAGCTGTCATCCAGTTGAGCACATCATCACCTGGCTGCTCCGATGCCAGGATAGCAGGGCCAGTAGCCTGGAATTAGAGTGTATGGAAGCCAAGCAGCTGGGATCCCTTTCTAGGAAAGGGGGTATTGACAAAGAGATTGGAAAAGGGGCACAAGCCCTCAGCCTCTGGAGGCAACTCCCATCAGGCGTGAAGGAAAGGTATCCCTTCAGGGAAGATGTTACATGTCACCCAGGCAAGGGGACTACCATGGAGAGAGGTATCCAGTACCTGAGGGAATTAGCTGTGCTGGAGGTGATTTATGGTGACCTGAACAACAAGCAATTATCCAAAGATCCAGATGAAGTCACGTGCACACGGCCCACGTGGAAGTTTGTACAGAGAGCACCATTGTCACATGCAAACTCATTGACTGTAATCACATGGAAAGACAGAGAGGAACAGACAGTGGATGAATTGGCTGGCCAACTCCAGCAATACAAAGAAAGTCTCTCTTCCTCCTTACAGGCCTGCATCTCAGCTGTGGAGAAACTGCCAGACATGCTAGCCAAGAAACTATCCTGGGAGTTCTAGCAATTCAAAGAGGATATGTCCTGCTCCCCACCTGTATGACCCAGTATCTCAGCTATTAGGAATAAGCATTCCACAGAGAAAAGATATAGTAGATACACACCACAGGCCACCCTGTGGTTTTACCTGCACGACCACAGAGAGGATGTGAGGAAGCGGGATGGAAAAATCTACCTCAACCCTAGAGGCAAAGGTACATGAGTTGCAAGGAAAAACAATCACAAAAGGCAGTTCTTCCAGGAAAATTGCTCCTCCAGTTTCCAGTGAGCAGTTCCCCAGACAGAGTAGAAGGGATGATTTTGCTTCCGATCTTAATAAAGGGACTTCTGATTCACATTTACAAGAAGTGAGTAACGAATACCATGACCAGGACTAGAGGGGCCCTGGGACTAGATGACATCTAGTCACAATATAAGCACTTTGTTTTGTACTCTGATGTTCAGACACTTAAAAGCATTCTTTCACTCTCCAATATGTTGCTCTGTAAAACCCCTTCTCCTCATTGCTGGACCTGCAGGCAGGAAGTTGTGCTTTGGATCACTGTCACAGCTGGTTGCAGGGGACAGGTAAGCAGATCAGTTCCCAGGACTAGCAGATCTCTTGGTAAGCAGGGCAAATCAGTCTCTAGGCTTATGTAAGCAGCACAGTAGGCTTCCACTAGGTCAGGCTGGCAAAGAGGTTCAGTGGACCAAGTTTTTAGGAATAAGGTCTGCAACTCTCTGGAACAGAAGTTCTGAGTATAACATGTTCACATACTGTCCTGGAGTGCTTTCCCCACAGCTCTGTAGACAGTGCTTTGGTTTGGGTGCTTCAGGCAGGGAAAGGGAGATTGAAACTGTGTCATCCTGTGCTGCTGGAAGACATTGGCCTGGTCTGTGCTTTGTTCTTGTACTGAAAAAGGTATGTCAACTCAAGGTGTCCCTTTTTTAACCAAGAGAGATGTACTTGGATAGTCTACAGTGCAAGTGAGCAAGTTAGATGAACGTGAAGATGCCATAAGCTGGAAAAGCTTCTGCCCTTTCCCATTCAGCTCACTAATTCTAGTCTGCGTGCATCCTGGACAGGGGGCTTCTCCTTTCACTACTCCAATACAAAGAAAGATTACAATACTAGTACATAGAAAAGGGGCATTTTTCTGTTTAAGGAAGGCAGGGAGCCTTAGGGGGTGTCTTCACTAAGATTGTCAAAAGTTCTGGGAAATGGGTGACTGCTATTCAGAAACAACTGTGTGGCCTCTACTGTTTCCCAGACACCATTACTCTCCAACTGGACATGTTTTTGTGAAATCCACTCACCCTTCCTTCCTCCCTGTTCCCCCATGTTCACCTGTGACGAGCACTGGCGTGAAAGTCATGCCTACTCACACAAAGAGCCTGTGAGAAGAGATGCCCACAGCACAAAGACTAGGTAAGACACAGCAAAAAAAAAAGTCTATTTTTCTGGATCAGTCAGTGCATGCATGTGTCATATTTCTTCTTTATTTGTTTAGAAACCATCTATTTGATTTGGTGTGTTAAAACAGATAGCTTAATCCACGCTGGCACTGCTTAGTCCATGCTGATTTATATTCCTGTTTGCATATAAATTTATTCTTTACAGGACGATTAGCTGTCTATATATATAGACAGGGTTCTGGTTTTGCTTGTTTCCTGCATACTGGCACTGAGAAGCAACACTTACCTAAATCGTATATTAATATTGCTGCCAACCCAGAAATAGAGGGGGATGTGGGAGGGTGTGGTTAGAGACTCATTTTCTGGTTGGAAAAGCAGGTTTTCTTTCTTAGGCTGGTCTTCTCTCTACTGAGTTATTTATTCAAAGACATCCTCTCATAGGATCCCAGAAAGGACCCACTCTCATGCCATGAAGCCTCAGATTTGACTCATTTTGGTTGGCTCCCCAAACTCCCTTAACATCCCAAAGCTTTTCTCCCTTTCTACAAGTAAGTAAAATCTTTTCTTCTCCAAGCTGTTCTCTCATTCGCAGAGAGAAAAACTATGGAAGGTTCTGGTGAGATTTACCACCCAAACTGTGGTCTCTTGCCACCATGAGTGGGTTCATTTGGCTGGTGCAGTGAATTTACTTGCTACACCCCAGCCCTGCCAGAAGCTCAATATGCTAGTTTTTCAAAGTATTTTCAGCCAAACTACTGTTGGCTGAAGGGAGAGAGAGAGAAAGGGCGGAAGAGCAGAAAGGGGAGAGGTTTGAATCAGGAATGAAAAAGCAGTTTTCAATAACGATGCAATCACATGGCAAGATACCTCAAGAAGGTAGAGCTATAAATGCATTCCAGTTTTAATTAAGAAAGTTCCTGCTCACCTTCTAGCTGGTCAAAACTGGAAAAAAATGAACAGGTGTAGGACAGAACTAATGACGCCCCTAATCTTGATGTTGACTCACTCATACCTCTCCTTGGCTTGTTCTCCTAACCTGGGGAAATTCCCTGTAACAATGTAAGTAGACAGTTAACAGCTTTGCCAGATGGTTATCAACAGAGAAGTGAAACTATAAAATGAGTCATTTAGTCATTTCTAAAGATCAATGACAAATAAACGTTTTATTGCATATAAATATGGGAACATGCAAGACACATGCCCATCCACATATATGAATGCAGTAGTTGGAAGAGCTAAAATATTGCACATATGCATCAGGCCTCAAACCCTCTTCAGGCCATGTGATGCTTTCCAGAGAGGTCATGGGCAGATGAGCAGGAAATACACTCAAGAGCACAGCAGAGGCAAAGCTACATGAAGGAAGGCTCACACTACCCCTGCTCTCCAAACTTTGGGCCTTCACTTCTACCAGAGGTCATACTATGTACTACAGAGGGCTGCATTTCCTCTTTGATTTCAACCTATCTGACCATAAATGCTCAAATTGTGCCACTGGCTGCAGTAAGAGAAGAGTTATTTGAGTGGCTTAAAGCTATAGAACAGGATCTGTATTACGGAAGCTATTTACATTTGAAGAAGCATAGAAATGCTTCAGTATCCAGTTCTGTAAAGAAATGATATGGCCTTTGACCTGTATGGCATTGTACAGAATGCATCATTTGCCACAGGACCAAAAAAAAAAAAAAAAAAAAAAATAGAGCCATAGTAGGCATTGTGTGTATATCAGACAAAAGGACACAGCAAGCAGCAACAAACTGTGAACAACTAAATTATGATATCTGTTGCTATTTTAAAGGGAGAGGTTAAGAAAGGTGTGGAGGAATGAGTGAGAAAATTCTTTTCTGAGGTCAGAACCACCAGCACAGACTTAAGAGGTAGTTACAGATCAGGCAGCTAGGCAAAAAGCTCTTTACATGTTTTGTGTGTGACCTCTGTATCACACATGGATTATCAACAATGACTTTCTTGTGCATGGTTCTGCAAATCCCTTTGACAGCCAAAACTACACATTGAGAATTTACATATATCTGTGGTACGAAAGAATATGACATATATTATGCGGTAATAAATGCACCCTGCTAAGACATGCCAAGTCATTAAGCTTTAAAATCTGCCAGAAAATATAAGACTTTAAGTAGTTTGTATTGGAAATATTTAATATGTTCACAACAGAAAAACCAATTTTTTGTTTACCTGTAAAGAATGCGGTAACCTGGGGTATTCTTACCATCTATATCTAGCACCTACTCAGCAATACAGGAATATGTATGTAGGGACTAAGCACTTCCTGGGACCTGAGTTAATGTAAAGATTGTGAGAACACTCACAGTTTCCCTGTCAGCAGTTTCCAAGTGAGCTTTAGAGGCAGTTGGCACTGGTTTTGACAGTCATCTTCTATGTCTTTTAGGATTAATTAGCAAACATCTCATTAAGAGTGTGCCCCATTTTACCAGGTCATACAAGAGCAGAGCAGATAGTCCCTTTCTAATAAGTATATGTGTATCTAGAAGACAGAGCTTTTAGTAGGTGTGCAGCTTTCTCACAATTACAAGAATTCTTCCATACTCAGCCTTGGTGATTATTAAGTGTAATGCAGAAAGTGACTCAGTTAAAAACAGGAAGATCAACTTCTCTGACAAAGGTCTGCTTTGTTTAGTATTAAATGGTACAATATTTATATTAATTCATTTATCCACCATCCATATCTTATAGTCAGGAAATAAAATTATATATCTAGGTCATGGCTTCAAACTACTTTGAACAGTTAGTTACATGTCTTCTGCTTAGCAGATAAACAGGAATAATGTGCTAAATCACTAGAAAGTTCTCACTACAGAATGAAATACTGTAGTGAGAATGAAGCAATACTTTCATTTCAAATACTGAACAGCTTCCACCTTCTGCTGGGAAGGAAAATCCATCAGTGCAAAATCATGCAGCAAGGAAGTAATCTGACAAAAGCACTTTCTCCACACATAACTTGTCACTGGCTTACCTTAGCATGAGTAGTACAGTTGCCTCCCCATGGTTCTGTAATTATGAAGTCTGGAAAGAAAAAGGAGGCAGCTGACTTCGCAGTGTTACACAGTAGGGTAAGAATTAAACATAAGATTAGAGATGAGCTTTAAGGCTTTTTTGCACACCTGCTGCTATGAAGGGGAAATTTAAATGCTTTCCACACCAGCCTTTCTCAGCTGAAGAAGTTTATCTTGCTAATGCAAGGTTACTACTTTAACAGCCCCACCAAACTTTAACTACAACTTTGAGCTAATGCAGCCTCAGAGATGTCCCCTTGCTAACTTGTTTGAAACGTGCTTATTAGGGTATCCTGCAAGTGGGATTAGGCACGGTGATTAGAACCATCATCACTATCTCCTCCTCCTTTGTCTAGCCACTTTCTATGAAAAATAGCATGATCAGATCAGAGGTGCCTAGCTGCAATTAGAGACACCAGGGTCTGCATGCTGAGTGGGCAGAGGATCCTCATACCAAGCACCAACACAGATAGCCAAACTGCAGAGAATCATAGAATCATAGAATGCTTTGGGATGGAAGGGACCTTTAACGGTCAAGAAGGGCAGGAGCTCATACCAGTTTCTTTATATTACTTGGCTGCAGGCTCTAGGCCCTGCTCAGCATATGAGCCTCTTGCATTTTCCTCTGAAGGGACTGCAGAAGGAATTTAAGACCTGCCAGAGGTGGTATGGTATGATTTATCCTGCCAGCAATGCATACATACATTTTAGGTCTTGTGACAATAACGCCAGGCACCTGGGCAGTCCACATCGTCTGCTACATCGTAATGAGCACTGGTAAAATCTGTCCCGGGAATGAAGAAGTTGTTGTTCAAGTAAGGGGACATAAGATACAAAATCCCACTCAGAATCCCATGCTGTAAATTTCACATTTCTGTGGGCATGGCCCTGACAAGGTGCAGTATTCATGGTGGAGCAGACAGTTGAAAAGAGAAACCCTCAAGTCCAGGGGGAACCTCACAGACCTCCGAGGCTGCCTCCACCCCGCCTGCAGTCTCGGGCCTCTCCCCATCCCTGTCTCTCAGAGAGCCGGGCAGTTCCTGCTACAAAACCCTCGCTAATCTTCCCCGCTGGCCCTGCCTCCGGCAAGGGGGGAGGTCCCCAAAAACATCTCCCAGGTCCTCAGAGTGGAGACGAAAAAGATGTTTTTGTGTCCATCCTGCCCCAGGCCAGCAGCCCCTCACATCTCATACTCCGGGCCTCCACAGGCACTTCCCGCCCACCTCCCCGCCACAGCAAGCAGTGAGCAGACACCCTCCAAGCAAGCCGGCAGAGCCGCCTGGCTGGGCCTCGTCCTCCCCAGCGGCTCACCCACCCTCTCTGCCCGCCTTGGGTGCTTCCCCAACCGCTGGCACCAGCGCACGGCAAAGCAATGGCCCCCGAGTCCCGGGCTAGGAAGGAGGCAATGGTCCCAGCCCCTGCAGCAGGCCCTATGGCTGGTCGCTGCAGGAAGAGCCCGAGGGCAGAGCTCAGCAGGGACACTGACCCCTGCTGCTGTCATGAGGGCCCCTTGTCGGGGTGAGGCACCTCCCGCACCATCTGAGGAGGATGGGCTACCCCGGGCTCAGGGCTGGACCCCGAGGCCATCGACAGCCATCAGCGCTCAGGGCAGGGCTGGAAGGCAAGAGCGGTCTGAAAAGGCAGGAGGGCAACTGTGCCGCTGCCGGGGTTGGCTTTGGGGTGAGGTTGGGGTGAGGCCACAGGCAGGGACACCAGTGTGGTGTGAATCATCTGCCAGTGCCAGCCCCTGGCTTTCATCCAAACACCGTGGCGAGGGGGAGCAGCCGCTTGACTGGCCGGGCTAGGGTATGGCCCGCGTCAGGCAAGCTCCTGTCAGACGGTCTCCTTGTCCTTCTGCTACATGCCCAGTGACTGGCACCAAACCACTCAGCTTGTCTGGCAAGGTGCTGCTCTGTAAAGCAAATGACGATTTTCTCCCTTCATTTTCAGAGCAAGATGTTGTATCAGCTGCCAGACTCCCGGTCTATGCCTGTTCAAATCCCTCTGTGTATCTTAGGTTCAATACAGGTGCATACAACTGTACAGCTGTGAGGAGCTGCTTCTCACGACTCTGTTAAATCGTCTCCTAGCAAAGCAGAGGCCAAAGGCACCACCATGTGTCCCCGCGAGAGAGCACAGAGAAAGGGGAAACAGGTACAAAACATCAACTCACCCAGTTGTGCTGAGTGTATTAGTCAAGGCTGCATTCACAGGAAAAATGCAGTAAAACTTTCCATGAGATTTTACGCAGATATATTATTAATGTAAGGTTGGTTTTCAAGGGCACCATGAAGCACCCTTAACTACAGCAGCTGTCATCACAGATTTTGTGTGTAACTAGACACATGCAAGTAACTAAACCTGTGTCACTAGATGTTCAGAGTGTGGCTAAATGATTCTGTCAGAAGCAGGTTAGCAGGGTCCATCTTACTCCCTGAGGAAGCTCTAAAAGAAAAGGCAGCTCTGTTTGTATCTTAATGGGGACTGGGGAAGAAAACAACCTCCTAGGAAGTGTGCTTAGAGCACAGATACATTTTGTTCAGCTGACAGTCACTGACATGTGTTCCTTAACAAAGGAAAAATAAGCCATACAATCACAGAAAGAATTTAAGGGCTTGTTCCGTCCTTTATCAGATCTCCTGCTTCATCCGTCATCTTCCAAATGCAGCAGGAACTCCAGTAAGAACCTGACATGCAGACTTACCTAAAATATCAGGAACTTGCGCAAAGACGGGTTGTATTTTCACTCAGCATCTCAATTTCAAAAAGCCCAAGCACCATCACATTAAGTTCAACTGCATTTCCTACTCTTAATTTCAAATTTCATTTGCCCCCATGAAATAATTGAGCAGATGCCTGCATAGGCCTGAACGAAGGCTTCTGTGAGGCAATATATGTCACATTTTGCTCTCAGTGACAACTGGCTGAGGCAGTCACAGCAGCTGAATGAATATGAATAGCACTTCTGCTTTGCTGGGGAATTGAAAGCAGTAAAAGCAAAGATGCACCATACCAAGACATGGTACAAATATTGGTTGCTCATATCAATGGGAAGACACTACCATTTGTGGTTACAAAAAAGGAAGGCAGTAAGTCAATAGCATAGGCCATCTCAGGTGTTCCTTTCTCTGATATGTATGGCTTTACTCCATGAAAATACCAATATCAGTTTAAGAAACAAATTTTGGGGGAAGTGCTAGAAATAACAAAGCTGTAAGTTACTAAACATATATCTTTCCAGGGAGGCCATGCAGCCTCCAATGCTCTGTATTAGAGAGTACCAGAAGAGCAATAGTATGTTGTCTTCAGTAGTACTGTCTCATAAGAGAAGTCCAGGATATAGCACATCCAGGATATAGGACAAGGACCACAGCCTGGACATCCTGGCATACTGACTTTGACTTTCATAGAAGTCGGGTGAGAGTTAGATGTCATTTCAGGGGAGAGACTAAACTTTACAAGGTGGTGCTTCTCATACACCTGTAAGACAACAGAGGTGCCTTCCTCCTGTTTAAGAATAAGATGTCACAGCTGTAGCCAAAGAAGTGAAAAGGAGAAGAACAGGTAGTCAAATAAATGCTGAGAAACTCAAGAAATTGGCAGCAGTATCTAGTATCTCCTGAGAATAAGATAGCTGATTTTTAAATGGACTGCAAAATGTAGCCTCAAACAATCTATCAGCTGAAAATCTTTCTGGGACATAAAGAAAACACCTCCAGAAGCCAATAGTGTCTTGTTCAACTGTACTCCTGACTTATGCCTTACTGACATAGACAAGAGCTGTGGCATTTGCTTTGGTCCTGTGCTCTGCAAAAGCTGTTCTGTAAAAACTAAAAGTTGGATTCAGTAAACATCCCATTCCAAATTCCAGTTCAGCCATATTGTCACATTCTTTGCTGAGTAACTGAGTGAACAACATTACGTTCTCACTGAGCAGGTACAATACAGTGCACAATTAAACATGCTAGACTAAGCTTAAGAAAGCTATTCATATATAACACTCAGTAATTAGTCTCTCAAGGTTGGCCCTAGAACAAACACAAGACCCCTCTATCTCCATGTACTAGTAATAGCCATATTTGTTCAAAACATTGATGTGAAGCACTTCCTTCATCCTTTCAAATTGCCAGATGCCAAAGGCAGCTAATAAATGGGAGCATTGTTTGTGGCTGGCATTTCATATCAAAGCTCTAGACAGTATAAGAGGCAAAGCCAGACATTTCCTGAGTGGATTTGAAGAGTTGAAGTATTCCTGAATGTAAGCCATGAAGAACCCACACTGTCAACAGTGTTATTAGCTGCCAGCACATTCCCAAGGATATAGTGATATTGTTTGCTGGAAAGATTTTACCTAAATGAAAATTCTACCCAAATGTCTCTGTCAGAAAGGCAGTCTCTTCTTGGTATTCAGTCACCTTTACAATCCTGGAGTGAGCAAGGTTTCTTGGTGCTTTGGGATGGATTTGTGTCAGCCTGTTGAGAATACTGTTACCCCATAACCTACTGCACCACGCCTGATCCACTTGCAAATATCAGTGAAAGTAGCTCTATAATGCCACCATACTTGGAGTTCCCCAGCACTCCTCAATGCTTATATCAAGCTTTCCTGCTTTTCCCTTGGATTTTCCCAAAGGCTCCATCCAGGTGAGGAATGAGTAAAATGTCCCATGTAGCAAGGTGCCAAATAGTCACTGCACCATCAATAAACTAACTGGGGCATGTTTTCTCTTCTCATTGTCCTTAGGTTCTGATCCTCCTCAGAGACATCGGTAGCAAGAGCAGACACAAAACAGTCAAAGAAAAGCAACTGTGTCCTGTTTTCAGCTGGGATAGAGTTAATTTTCTGACTAGTAGCTGTTATAGTGCTGTGTTTCGGATTTAGGATGGGAATAATGTTGAAAACACACTGATGTTGTAGTTGTTGCTGAGCAGTGCTTACACTAGCCAAGGACTTTTTCAGCTTCCCATGCTCTGCCAGGTGCAGAAGAAGCTGGGAGGGAGCACAGCTGATCCAAACTGGCCAAAGGGCTATTCCACACAATAAGACATCATGCTCAGTATATAAACCGGGGGGGGAGCTGGCCAGGGGGCTGTGGTTGCTGCTTGGGGATGGGCTCGGCATCGGTCAGTGGGCGGTGAGCAGTTGCATCACTTGTTTTTCCTGGGTTTTGTTTCTCTCTCTCTCTCATTGTTTTCCTTTTCATTACAATTTTTATCATTTTTTTCTATTATTATTTATTTTATTTCAGTTATTAAACTGTTCTTATCTCAACCCATGAGTTTTCTCACTTTTGCTCTTCCAATTCTCTCCCCCATCCCACCAGGGGGGAGGGTGAGCAAGTAGCATTGCAAGCACTACACCAGTAATTTATTACTGACACTTCCATACAGCATTTGAACTTCATTGTTTTGGTCCTTTACTGCTCTTTTCCTTGCCATCTCCTAGTGTTCTGGCTTCTTCTCTATTCCTCTTTTATAGTTATGATTGTTTTTTAGTGTACAAGTCTTTGTGTCTGTGTTAAGTCTCTGAAACTTTTCTTTCTGTGGATTTCAGAGGAAAAATCTCTGTTTTGGGGAAGAAGGGCAGGAGAGGCAGAGAGCATTTTCAAGGGGAATTTGCTACCTGTGGAAAGGTGCTGCATTGACAAGTCTCCTGTGGTGCCCCCTGGCAGACAGTGTCACATCCAGACCATGTACCCAAGAGTGTCTTTAGCACAAGGTGGTAGCTGTCCACACTGCCAGAGGGAGGTGAGTTGAAGAAACAGTCAGATATTCCCTGAAAACTCTAGGCTGAAGTACTGCCTGCACCGGGCCTGCTAGGACCAGGAGACAGCAAGGAGAGAAGAGAAATCTGCAAAAAAAAGAGAGGAGTCTTGAAGAAAGGTAGTACCTCTACAGAGAGGATACTACTCAGTTGTAGGTCTGCCACAAGCCCTGCAGGACAGATCCCCAGGCAGGGTAGATGTTACAGAGCAGAGTAGATGTTACAGAGCAAACCAAAGAAGCCGTTAGGCTGCTCTGTGCTCTAGGCTATCTACCAGATTGTAGCCAACATCGTGTTTTCAGATCAATTGCAGTTAAATATTTCCAGTTCCTTTAACTTGTTTCCTTCCGCAGCCTACAAGAAAACTTTCCAAACGGGCATTAAAAAGTCAGCTCCTTTATATTTTAATGGACAACGAAATTTTCCATTTATCTCAGCTTTTTCCCAACCCTGCTGGGACCAGAGTTTGGCAACGTTATGAGAGAAAGGAATAATGATGAGTGTTTTGCATCAGGTGCCAGCAGTGTTGTGTTCTCAGTGAACAATAGGGACATTAGGCACGTATACCACTTGTCTAAAGTGCTTCTTAGGAAACAATGTAAGAAGTCAAAACTAAATCTTCATTTCTACCTATTTTTCATCCATTGTCTCAAATAATTATCTAGAGCCAGTGCTTCATTAACAGAACAAAAGGTGGGCAACACCAGACTGGAAAGGGGAGATGGTTGGTGCTGCTCCTCTAGAAGATTTCTCATTGGTCTCAGAACGACTTCTTTGGTGAAATTGCCTGATCACTGATGTGGGGAACTGACCACAGCAGTCTAAAACGAGCCCTCCAAAGCCATCAAAACTTGTCTGAGCAGCACACAGGGTGAAACGGTAGAGACAGATAGATCCTACTGCACCTCATACAGTTCCTCCTTCACAGGAAACACCTGTGAAATGCTTCAAAGAAATTAGGGTGTGTTCCTCTAAAAAGGTGACATGGTCAATAGCCCAACTTATGTGCCTTTATACCAATGCACACAGCATGGGTAACAAACAGGAGGAGTTGGAAGCCACTGTGCAGCTAGCAAGCTACGATCTAATCGCTATCACTGAAATGTGGTGGAACAAATCACATGGCTGGAGCACTGCAATCGATGGCTATAAAATATTCAGAAGGGACCGGTGGGGAAGGAGGGGTGAGGGGGTTGCCCTCTTTGTAAAAAAATTGATTGACTGCACAGACCTGCCTTTGAAAAACAGCCATGAACAGGTTGAGAGCTTATAGGTAAAAATTAGGGGCCAAGGCAACAAAGGAAACCTTGCGGTTGGTGTTTACTACAGGCTGTCCAATCAAGGGGATTCTGTTGAAAAGCGTTTTTGGTTCATACTTGCAGGCTCTGATCCTGATGGGAGACTTCAATCATCACCCTGACATTGGCTGGAAAACCGTCACATCAAGCTGTAAGCAGTCCAGGAAACTCTTGGAGTGCACCAAGGATAATTTCTTAATCCAGGTGATAGACAGTCCAACCAGAGCAGAAGCATTACTAGACCTGTTGCTTACCAACATGGATGAACTAAAGAGAGATGTCAAGATTGGCAGCAGCCTGGGCTGCAGTGATTATGCCCTGGTGGAACTCACAGTCTTGAGGTATACGGGCTAGGTGAAGAGTAGAGTCAGGACACTGAATTTTAGGAGAGCAAACTTTCAGTTGTTTAAGGAATTAGTGGATGGGACCCCCTGGGCAACTGCTCTCAGGGATAAAAGAGCTGAACAGAGCTGGCTGCTCTTTAAGGACATATTACTTAGAGTATAAGAGCTCTCAATTCCCATGTGTAAGAAATCAGGAAAGGAAGGCAGAAGACCAGCATGGCTGAGTAAGGACCTTCTGGTCAAACTAAAGTGTAAGAAGGAAATGTACAGGCAGTGGAACCAGGGTCATGTATCCTGGGAAGAATATAGGGATGTTGCCCAGATGTGTAGGGATGGGATCAGGAAAGCTAAGGCACAGTTGGAGCTGAATTTGGCAAGGAATGAGAAAAGGAAGATTAAAGAAAATGTCCCTCCCCCCAATAAATAAAACAGAAGAACTAGTGACAACCATCATGGATAAGATTGAGATACTCAACAAATTTTTTGCCTTAATTTTCAACAGTAATCTCTCTTCCCACATCTCTCAAGCCCCTGAACCTCAAGACAGGGACTGAAGGAATGAAGTCCCTCCCATTGAAAGTGAAGATCAGGTTTGAGACCACCTGAGGAGCCTGAACATATATATGTCCATGGGACCCAACAAGATGCATCCCAGGGTCCTGAGGGAATTGGCTGATGTAGTTGCCAAGCCACTCCCCATCATATTTGAAAAGTCATGGCAATCAGGTGAACTCCCCAGTGACTGGAGAAAGAGAAACATCACATCCATTTTTAAAAAGGGTAAAAAAGAGGACCCTAGGAACTACCGACCAGTCAGCCTCACCTCTGTGCCCAGGAAGATCATGGAACAGATCCTCCTGGAAGATATGTCAAAGCATAGGGAAGACAGGGAGCTATCAGAGACAGCCAACATGGCTTCACCAAGGGCAAATCATGCCTGACTAATCTAGTGGCCTTCTACGATGGAATGGCTGCATCAGTGGGCAAGGGAAGAGCTACAGGTGTCATCTACCTGGAGTTATGTAGTGCCTTTGATACGGTCCCCCACAATATTCTTGCCACTAAATTGGTGAGATATGGGTTTGACAGAGACTGTTAGATGCATAAGGAATTGGCTGGATGGCCGTGTCCAATGAGTTACAGTCAATGGCTCAATGTCTGAATGGAAACCAGTAACAAGTGGTGTCTCTCAAGGGTCCGTACTGGGACGAATACTGTTTATATCTTCATCGGTGACAGAGACAGTGGGATTGAGGGCACCCTCAGCAAGTTTGCAGATGACACCAAGCTCATCTTGGTGTCATCATGGGCACCACATCAAGTGGTGCCGTCGATTCACTAGAGGGAAGGGTTGCCATCCAGAGGGACCTTAACAGGCTTGAGAAGTAGGCCCATGTGAACCTCATGAAGTCCAACAAGGCCAAGTGCAAGCTCCTACAGCTGGGTGGGGACAATCCCCAGTATCAATACAGACTGGGGTATGAATGGATTGAGAGTAGCCTTGCAGAGAAGGACTTGGGGATATTCGTGGATGAAAAATTGGATATGAGCTGGCAACGCACACTTGCAGCCTAGAAAGCCAATTGTATCCTGGACTGCATAAAAAGAAGTGGCCAGCAGGTCGAGGGAGGTGACTGTCCCACTCTACTCCACTCTTGTGAGACCCTGCCTGGAGTACTGCATACCATTCTGGGGTCCCCAGTACAAGACAGACATGGATCTGTTAGAGCAGGTCCAGAGAAGGGTCACAAAAATGATCAGTCGTCTGGAACACCTCTCCTATGAAGAAAGGCTGAGACAGATAGGTTTGTTCAGCCTGGAGAAGGGAAGGCTCCAGGGACACCTTACTGTAGCCTTTCAATATATAAAGGGGGCTTATAAGAAAGACGGAGAGATACTTTTTATGAAGGCCTGTAGTGACAGGACAAGGCACAATGGTTTTAAGCTGAAAGAGGGTTGATTTAGATTGAATATAAGGAAGAAATTTTTTACGATGAGGGTGGCGACCCACTGGAACAGGTTGCCCAGAGAAGTTGTGGATGCCCCATCCCTGAAAGCATTTAAGGTCAAGTTGGATGGGGCTTTGAGCAACCTGCTGTAGTGAAAGATGTCCCTGCCCATGGCAGGGGGGTTGGACTAGATGATCTTTAAAGAACCCTTCCAACCCAAACCATTCTGTGATTCTATGATACCTCAACTGAACAATCTGTTCTGTGCCTCAGCATGAAAAGGAGACAAAAAAAGAACACAGTGCTGAGAAAACAGTGACTGCTAGCCACTGAAACATAGCACAGGAAAAAATGACAAATAAAGAAAATGGATGGCAGCTGTGCAACACTTTTGCACAGGGATGAGAAGGAAGCATCTGGAGCAAGTGCTGGTGCTCTTCCCTGCTTTTCACACTCGGTCCAGACAAGTCCACTAATGCCCTCAGGGTAAGCGTCATTGAGGGTAAGCTGTGAATATGCTGCTTTTGGAGCAGCTGTCAGAACTGTACAAATCAAATGCCCAGGGAGGCTGATGTGACACTAGTTTCAGATTGGATCACCACATTGCTGCAATTGAACTATTATTGGACGGGGAATGTTGAATACTCTTTTGGTTGTCTTTGCTGCAAAGCATGAAACTACAAATATGTTTGCCCTTTGTAACATTGAAGAAAGAGACCCTTAGTAAGTGTACATATGTAGTTGTTGGTAATTGCAGTCCATTGGTGTTTGGATAAGGTCATATATTGTATTTTGAGTGGTGTTTGAACATTATACTGTACTTGAACAGTTCTTCAGAAGCTGCCACATCCACTCAATGCACATCTTAATTCCTGTGACTAAATCATAAAAGGAAAATATAGCAGTACAAAAGTCAACAATAAGTTACAAGAGTGCTTTTATTAAGACACCAAAACTCCACTAAACAGACTCAGTCACAATAGCAGTTTCTGCTGAGCATGCAAGGTATCAAATGCAAGCTACTGTTTTGTGTTTCATCCTGAAGACTAGTGCTCAGCTTTTGTAAATGGCATAGCTTCACTGAAATCAACGGGCAAATCTCTAGTCCTGACACTTTCAAGCAGTTCAGGATTGTAAATACTAAAAACTAGAAAAATATTTATAGTGAAATAGTTTTTCCTTTCACTGTGTGCCAAAGGCAAACACATTATATAGTTGAGAGCAAATTGAGCAAAAGTTAAGAGACTCCTACATGATAAAAAGCTAATGTTTTTGTTCATCAGACTCTAAGATTGCAAATATAATTTGCAGTTTCACTAACAAATTGCAACCAAATGGATCTTTTTTTATATCAGGATCTGGTAACTGATATTTCAGAAAGGAAAAGACAAGTCAAAGATTTTTACTCCTTATAGATTCACTTGAATCAAAAGCAGAATGCAAATGACTATTCTGAAATGTATTGATGTATTTAAAAGGTGTATATATAACCTCTACGATCAATCAGTATGACCTTTTGCAAAATGTAGAAGTCCTTTACCCAGTAATCTTATTACCTAACAGAAATTGGACTAGGGGGATAGAAAAGCAGCTTTCCAATGCTGTTCTGTACCAAAAAATCAGTACCTAAATGCTATGGCTACTAAGAGTTCAAGTTAATGAACAATTTCCGCTAAGAGTTATTTATAATGATGTCCATTGAGCTTAAAGAGGAATTAGCTTGTTCACTGTAAATTACTGAGTTACATGTGACCCAGACACAGCAGACTCTATCGCTGTGTAGGAGGTGTGCATGAAGCAATCAGAACCAAGGGGTGGTGGGGACAAGTTACCACACCGCTTTACCCTCCATCTTCTAACACGTTCACTGAAGTGGAGGTTTGGGGCAGCAGAGTGAAGAAGAGCACCCCAGGAAAGAGTCCTGCAGGGGATGCTTACTATGTGCAAAAGACCTTTGTTCCAGTTCATCCAGCTGAACAGACTGTTGTTGTATCCAATGGAGCATGTAAACTAAACCTTTGCTGCTGTACTAATGGTAGGGTCTTGCAACCAGGAAAAATTCAGCTCAAATTTATAACTATTCTGTTGCAATTGGAGTGGTCTCACTTAGGTGGGCAGCAAGCACACTCTGTGGCTTGACTGCACAATCATTGTGGTCTAATTAAACAGAATACGCAGGTACCAATTGACTTATCTGGAAAACCATGGGCTGCTAGTAGCAAAAATAGTTTCTTTTTTCTTTCTTTTTTTTCACTGAGTCCTTGTTGATTAAAGAATTTACAATCAAATCTCGAAACTCATGCTGAAGAACAGTCTGAGTAGGTTAAATTCATGGTGCCTTTTCTTTATTTGGCAGCAAATCAAATACTTGCTCTCCAGCTACTGTATACTTAAGGCGTTACACAATTAGGTCTTCAACATTGCTGCAGCTCAAAGTTTCAACCTCACCTTAAGTAAATAGTGAATTACCAACTGAAAAGGAGATCTCTGTAAGGGTTTGCTGATTTACTTCCTGGAATATTTATAGAAACACGCAGCTTGTCAATAGTGATGGCACAAGTGATGCTAAGATGAGCACATAGCAACGTGGCACAGTGGGAGAGCCAAATCTTGGAACTTGAATAGAGAACCATGAAGTCCTTTTTTCCCTTCTATTTTATCCATGCAAAAAACTGCCAAAATTCACTTCAACCTGGACCTGCAGTCACAAATAGTTCTTAGGACACTGGGAAGAGCCAGATTGCTAAAAAAAAAAAAAAGAAGGGGGATAGCAGCCTTTTATATGAGACATTAATTTGGAAGGGTCAGTGTTGCAATCAGTCATGACCATCGAAATGCTGATTGAAGACAAGCTTCAGTTCTCCATGTGATGAGACGTGATCCAACTAGAAAAAAAGAAAACCAAACTAATCATGATTGAGAAAGGTAATTAACTACCTTCCAAAGAAAGTAAATACATAGGAAAGAAGAGCTGAGTAGCTCCAGCATCTAAAAGGAGCCATTAGCTGAGACTCCAACATGATGTATAAGCATTATGAGCCTGGGAATATCCTTTATGCTACAGCCTCATTGCACAACTCCAGAATTCCCATTACTATCAAGTATTGCAATCATCCGTGACCACTCATGAGAGCAGAATGATGAATGAAGACAAGCCATTCTTCTTTGTGCAGCGATTCAGAGGCTTCATATATAGGTTTTAATTTAATGGACCTAGCTACGCCCTTTCTGCTGGATTATGGCTCCCTAGTGGGACCTGTGTCACTGATGGAACTGTACAGCTGCTGGAACTGTACCAAGGAGCCCTGGGTACCTTCCCTTTGGGCTCCCAACAGGCAGCCCTGCCCAGCCTTTGAGAAGCAACCAGAGCATCACCCTCACCTACAGTAATCTCCTAGGAGCTGCCCATAGATGACTACAGAGGGTGGTTTCCATCATGTAAGACTAGGGGAAATAGAGCTAATTAATAGTGACTATTTAAGTCACTATTACAAGTAAATAGCTGGGATACAGTCTTCCCTGTCTTTTCTCTGTGATATATATTAAGCATTATTGTACTTAGTGAAGCAAACTAAATTATCTGCAGATACCATCAGGATGAGCCTAGTGAATTTACTGTGGTCATGGCAGCTGCATTGTCATGTATGAGGCCTCCATCAGGAAAGAGTTACTGACTAACTCTGGTAACACTGTCAAATAAGCCTATTCCCAGGAACGGAATTCAATCGGATCTGCAGTAAACATCCTTGAGTTGTGAAGCAATGTTAGGTATTCTTTTTCAGCAAGCCAGCTTTCTCACCTATCTCTCCTCTTAAAGGAACAAACACACAAATGGTGGTGAGCAGCTAGAACACACTCATTTTACAGAAAAAGTGCTGAATCCTATGGTATTCTGGTAACCTGTTAAATTCCCAAGTTGCAGAAACAGAGGATGTGGTATTGGTTAACACTCCTCAGAGCTGTCTTTTCAGATTCTCTGCAGGCACTTGTAAGCACTGCTTATGCATTATCAATATTTCAAGCTCTTTACATCTAACATCCCACTATTTTCTTGAAAAACACTCCCTCCAAAAAAAAAAATTAAACCCAAGCTTTTGCAGAAAGGGATAACTTCTGAAGCAAATTAGCTGCTGAAGCAGATTTATAAAAAGAGTGGTAAAGTTTCTCTCCTTTATTATACTAATCCATGATCCAAAAGTGATATGCTTTTTGTGGAAATGGTTATTGGTGTTCTTCTAAAGTGGTGTGTCATTTACTCTGACTGAGACCAAAGCCATGAAGGAAGATGAAGAAGAGAAAGCTCTCTTCCTCCTCTGTAGTCTGCAGCATTTGAAAACAGGCAAGAATAGTGGGAATTTCATTCTTACTTCTATGACCTTCACCCACAGCAAACAGGACAGGAGGTTCAAATACCCTTAAACAGAGGATGCTCAACTGCAAGTATTTAACCATTTCAGGAAGAGATAAACAGCTAAAAAAAGTAACTGATCGTAACTCAGTACTTACATCTGGTAACCTGGAAATCACTAATCATAGAACACTTGGTAGCTGAAGTTGTCAGACTTGATTCTGAAGTTGTATCTTCCCATCTTTTGCTGGTACTGAAAAATGAGAAGGCTCACAACTCCCAGCACAAAACCAAACACAGCAAAGGCAATGAGGATGATGTATCCAGCTCCCATCCCAGCCTGCTTCTCTTTCTTCAAATCAGATGCTAAAAAAAACAAGAGGTGAAAGAAAAAAGCTTTGAAGTTCCTAAATGTTTTCCTGGGCTAAGAAACAAGCCTTGCTTACAAATTAGCTAACATGCATGTTGAAGCACAGAGCTATGATACAGAAGTGAATCAGCCTTTTGGGGAGGGTAATTCTCATGGAAAGGTCTGTGAGCCACCATCCAAGTTCTCTTTTTACATGCAAGTGCAGACCCCCTGCAGACGTGAATGTGATGTGTCTTTGGAATTTGACTCTACAATTTTCTGTTAAAATAAGAATTAAAGGATCAGCACTGGTGACTTTTTGAAATGCTGCCTTACTTTCAGAATGACCCTAGAGGTGAAGCATTCTCCCATCTTAATCCTGCTCCCATTCAGCTATGATTATTAAAAACCACTTGATTTGCTTTTATCTCATATGTAACACTTCTTTAAACACAGAGTATTTAAGGAAGGATTCTCCAAGTGTGCTGGGTCTCTAAGCTCCCATTCTAGTCTGCAGAGACGTGGCTGGGGCAGTCAGTGGAGGCAGGTAAGTGAGTCACACTGAAGTGGTCACCGTGGGCTCAACTCTGTAGCCTGAGCATAGGCATCTAGTGCCACCTGAGAAGCCCAAGGGTGTGTACAATGTCTGCACAGGTCTGGCAGGCATGGCATGGGACCTGCGGGAGACCTGTGGTCTTTTGGAATAGCACCCAGACACTGAGGGAAAGGAAAGAATGAGGCACCATGGGCCATGAGCACTAAATGCCTATGTGTGGGCAAGAGTCAAGTCCCTTGTTGCCGGCTGTCTCCCTAGGCTCCACTGACCATCAACAGAACGTGTTCGCCTGGTTCACATGTAGACACTTCTACGTATTTGTCTAAATCTGCTGGCGGAATCCCCTCTCTCTTTAACATCATGCCTCTACTCATGTTTGTACATGTACTCTTGCACACTTCTAATTCATTCTTGTAAACGCTTGATGCACCTACGAAAACATCTATTTGTCTGCATACATTTTCAGGACAGCACTTATTTAGCCAAGCACTTGTGCAGTACCTGAGGTGCACAAAAGACAAATACTAATGCCTACATGCCTGTAATTAGAGACAAGATCTTTGGCCAAAGGACACTGCTGGCAGCCACAGAGGTATGCAATAGTGGTGTCCAAGCTATGTAACATTCAGGGCATCATTCCAAGACAGGCTACAGCAGTGTTGCATAATATATTTAGCCTTATTTCTGAATTTCAGTGTGAAACAAAGGAATAAAAAAGAAGATGCACAGTGGAAATGGCAGCCTGTAGCCAGACGCAGACAGAACAGGCCTTCCTGAGGACATGTAACAGTGGTCTTTGCTATAGCATGTGGCCAAGCAGTACAGGCAGGGCAGTTAAAGCTTTTTTCATCTTTCACTGCAGCAGCTTACCTGACATCATAATTCATGTTGTCTCCTTCAACACAGAGATGCATATCGCTGTCTAAGTCTAGCCTCACGCTTAAAATGTGATGTGAGTATCCAAGTTGGAAATAGGAAACAACATCTAGTAGTGCCACCTTTGCCTAGGAAGTGATGTAGTACAACCCAAATAAAGCTCCCCTCACCAGAGCTCCTTTCGTGTAATGAGCATATTTCAATATTAGAAATGCATTGGGGTCTCCAGTGAAAATGGGAGTGAGATCTACTTGATATAAGTGCAGTACAAAGAAAGCTGTATTAATTGCTAAGTTTTAAAAAAAGAACTCATTCAGAAATGAACACTGAAGGTCTGTTCTAACAGACTAATACTTGCATATAATGGAAGAAAAATACAATATGCTAAGTCAGAGCCAGTTTCCAGGTCCAAAAGAACATTGTGACTGTCACAGCAGAGGATAAAAAAATACCCTGAACCCACTAACAGTCCAGCATTAACTTATCTCCACAGTCAAAAGAGCATTAAGTGACTGGCAAAACAGTCAACCAGCAGGAGGAAAGGGGGTGACTTCTGTCTATTCACAGTAGCCATGTGTTAAAACTCTGATATTGGTGTGTAACAACACTCTCAATGAGTGTTTTATGCTAATAAGGTAAGAATGCAAATGGCTGGAGGAGGCCAAATGACTGAAAATGTTAGAGGCCACAGATGCCCTTGAAAACATCAGTCGGGGTAAATGCAGAAGATGCAGAAGCATAACAAATTAGACCTTGCTTGTGCACAGTGCTGGTACTTGCTCTCTATTAACCTGTACTGTACCAGTCCACCAGATTAACCAAGGTGCTATGCATCGGCTGTGCTCTGCCACTTTCCCTCACGGTAGTAATGAAGTCAATACCAGGGAGTCTAAGGAAACACAGCAATACAGTCTCTTATCTCCTCTGATTTCGGACTTAAGAGCTCAATATAATTGCAGTCTAACAACAGTGTAGACTAAACACTTGAAAAACTGATTGCAATCTAAAAGATTCAAGCTGTTTTCACACTTTACAATTGTAATAACTGTTTGATTTTGTGGCTGTTGTACTTGCTACCCTGTGCAATAGCTACAAGAAGCACTTCATCCTCTTCCTTTCTACATTCTCTTGACAATCTGACAGTCACTTTACCAAGGAGGGCACATGCTTTTCCACACTGCCACATGGCTTCAGTAAGACCGCCTGCTCCTCAGAAAAATGTGCAGAGGGGCATGAAAACCTTGTATCACAGGTCTTTAGGTTCCTTTGCCAGTGAAAAAGAGTCTTGAAATGATAGTTACTCTGTGTCCCCTTTCTGTAAGCATCTATTCATAACTCACCAGCCGATTTACATAGGGGTCCCCAGGATGTTCTGTAAGTAATGATGGTTTCACCAGTCTTCAGGGATCGAACTGCATGGCATCTCTGCAACAATCAATTCAAACTCCAACAAGTGATATGGCTTGCTAATTAAAAATACAAAGCCTTCTAATGAGTATGGGAAAGCCCAATGCTATTCTCATTCATTGGGGTTTTTGTTTCTTAATGTTATGCTTTGTTAAACTGAAATGAGCGCCAAATGGAAGTCCAAAAGAAATGGCATTAGGGAAACATCAGTATAAAATCTGTAATTAGTCACACTGGAAAATGCTGCTGTGAACAGACATTTCACACAGACAATCTCTTTCTTTTCATTAACTTTCTGTTTGTTTTAGGGAAACCTTATGGGAGAATAAACCTCTCACTATTTTTATATGCCAGGGTTTTGCAAACATTTTTGTTTGGATGTTCCTACTGCCCATGGCAGACACAGCAGATACTACAACCAGCACCAGAAACTTTCAGCCCCTGCCAAGCTGTGTGTCAATTTGAAGCAATGCACAACTCTTCAGAGACATGTGAACTACTAATCTGGGAACTACTAGTTTGAAAGCCCTACCCTGTGAAATGTTGAGGATTAGCTGCTTTAGCTTTGCGTGAGCAGCACTTGCAGAATACACAGCACACTCATCTTCTGCACCCTTCCTTGGTAGCACCGTTCAGTTTGTTTGCTACCTTTTTGTTTTAAGTTTCAACCTAAAGGTCTCTGATGGGAACCATCGCCTCTTGAGGTTATCCAAAATATACTGTGGCTCTCCTGGAAGTGCACATAAAAACAGAGAAACTGCAGTACCATACTATAATCAGCAAAAGAAAGCAGGGAAGTGCAAGGGTTACCAGCTTGTCTATACAAGAATGTCTCACCAGTGTTACTGTTGTCAGGGGCCTCAGACAATGATAATTAGTTCCAGGAAATAGAATGGATATGTATAGTAATTCCGGGAAATTCAATGCGTATGTATGTAACAGGGGGATATAAGCTTTGACTGATGCAACATACAGCATGCACGTTAGGTGGAACTATCCCCCGTGCATCCAGCGCTGCAATAAAGAGAATGCCTGCTTCTTAATGCTACATTGGTGTTAAGAGGTTTATTCCTGATTTCGGTGACATTACCAGCCTGGTTACACTGAAAAACCTCTACAATCCACTGTCACCAATAGTGTCTTCTCCTGAAAAATACCCATGTAGCTGCGACTTTGGCCTACCCTCAAATAGCTTTCCCAGCTAGCTGGATCCATTAGAGAATACGGTTACATAGCTGCTCCCTGATGTCAATGATTTTTTGGTTCCACATGGCCATGGAGCAGCCACTTTCCACCAAAGATATGCCTGGTGGTGGTACATTGCTCCTCTTCCCATTCGAAGTCATGTTTCTTACTCATTTCTTACTACATTGCTCCCCAGCCTGTCTATTTTTTTCTGCTCTAAACTTTAGAGCACCTTACTCTCTTCTGCAAAGAAAACAAGGACTAAAGGACTGGGTAAGAAGAAATAATACATGACGTAAGTCTCAATTTTGTGGGCAAAGAGCTGAAGCAAATCTGCCCTGAAGCAAGTCAATATTCTCCAGAGTAGTAAACAGATCAGAGGATCAGGTCCCAGATCCTGGGCACTTTCGCAGCCATCTCACAAATATACCCTGTTCTTGCTCCAATTTTCCTTGATCTTTGCACCTCCTGCAGCTCTCCCTTCCTTTCTTTGTAAAAGCCATTGTCATCCGGTGTAGGTATGGCTAGTACTTGCCGTCTCCACATAACATTTTAATCTCAATCTAAGATACTGAATTCGCTAACTTTTCATAGGGGGTAAATTTTACATAGGAGAAAGAACTCTATGTCTCATATATATATATATGAATAATGTAGAAATAATAATATAGAATATATGAAAGAAGAGGGCCTCACTAATTAACTCTGCTGTGCCTTGTTTACTGCAGATCTCAATCTCAATCAAACCTCATCTTGGGCTACCAGAATTACCCCATCACGGACCCCTGTAATTCAGATCAAAGCCAGTCCTTTAGCTAACCGTGTTCCTAAACTCTAATCCATACAGCTAAAGCCTGCTCTAACAGCAAACCCTGCAGCTCCTAGCAAAGCAACTGTTTGATTCCCTACAGCAGCCATACCAGCCCACACACTCCCTGTCCTGCCCACCCCTCCTATTCCCCTGCCTTGCACCCACCACCATGTCCCTCCTCAGCTGTGCAGGGGACACAATGAACTCGGGGAGGGCACCACCTCCTCCAAAGGAGGGCATAGGCTGGGGGTTGCTGAAGCACTGATTTTTAACACGCAAATTCAGCTGTGAAAACTGGAGTCATCTTTCCATCTGTCAGTTGTGTTTCCTGTTCCTACATTATTTTTTTTTTAATCTGGAGGAAGCTTTATACTTTGAGAAAGGAAACAAGTATCTTGTGCTAGCCATTTTTAATCTTTTAGGAAGAGATTGTTTGCTTTATAATGGGCTTAAACTGAGTTATTTAGAGCTAGAGGAAAGTGTTAAACAATGGAGGAACACTGAACTGCTAATGAAAACATCCTTGACAGAAAAAGAGCCAGGAAGGTTGGCAGAGGGAGAGCAGAATTCCTATGTCTCTGCTATAAAGAAAAAAAAAAGCCACCAGCAAAACCTATTTTTTCTTATTTCTATGGTAGCAACATGTTTTTAGATGAAACAGTGTGTATCAATTAATTAGAAGCAAAAAGAAACAAAGCAATGCTTTGGAGCACAGACAATTAGAAATTGAAGTTGTTATCAGAACATTGCTTGGTTTATTGCTTTGAAAAGCAATAGGGTTTTAAAAAGCAGCAATAAACTCTATTAAAGTCACAACCCTAGAATCTTAATGACACCGAGCTTCCTTTCCTGGCACCTGAACTCTCACCTGGAGAAGCAAATCTCTAGGGGAAAAAAAAGGACAGAAAAGCATCCCAAATCAATTTACTCAGACTTTCCTGCTGACACTGTCAAGATGGGTGCTCCCTTTTTTGTGACATGTCCATCTGAGCTGACACGTTTCTGAACAGCCTATCTCATTGTGACTTCTGTTCATTGCCTTATAGCCACCCCTATGCAGAGGCTTAAGGTTCAGTTCTCAGGTTCCCCAACTTTGATTTCCCCATTTCTGTGCAAGCTCTATGCTTTTAACTATGAGGATGAGGAACAGGAAGAAAGGTGGACACTTCCATATGGTTGTAGTTCTTCCCCACTCCTCTCTGCTGAGAATGAAGGAAAACATCAAGAGCTATTTTAAACCCTGTTTGGAAACATTCCTCCTTCAATTCCATAGCAGGACTGCATATGGCCTGTCAGAGAAAAATAGGAAATCAGAGCAATACATTTACCGTCCTGCAGGTGCTTCCTGGTGTCTCCATACAAATACGTATTTTGCAGTGGAGGTAAACCACAGAATTGTTGACAAAGGAAAAAATTTTCATCTTAAACTGCGCTTTGCTTGAATTCCCATTCTCTAGCAGTGTGGTGTAGGTATTTGGGATGGGACAGCTGAAAAGGAAGAGAGAAAGCATACATAGTAGGTAGGGCTCTAGAAGGCATGTTGTGGTTATAGCACATAACTTTGGTTATAAGGCTCCTTCAGAAAGCCACAGCCAGACCCGCCATGAAGCCACTCTCGAGCAGTGCAGGGGTGATAAGGGACTATTTGCTGCTTTATTCTCACAGTATCCAAATAGAATAGGAGATTTGAGATGTGGCTGAAGAGTTGGAAAAGAAGGGGAAGGGTGACAGAAAGAAGGATTTAAACTCGGCTTTACCAAACACAAAGTGAAAGAACACCATATTAAAAGGAATAGCTTTTGTTACTGAGCAAAAGGACTAGCCTGTATTTTAAGATGGCGGATGAGGCCAGGGAATATGACATCAGGGTGAGATCAGGGATCCAGACAGGAACAAACCACCTCTTTTACCAGAAGCTGCATTAATATTGTCTGTGAGTTACAACACATAGGAATCAACTAACCCGCACCTTCATTGATGAGACTTACATAAGCTCTTGGTAGTATCTGAACCACAGAGAAACAGATAATGAACACACTTTTCAATGTTCTTTCACTACTAACTGCCAGAACCACCTGTTTCTTCAGGTCAAAAGAACAGTTCCTTTACAAAACTATGGGGAAGAGAAACAAACTCAAATAGCTACCACATTACCCTTTGAAAACATTTTCTTTTCATACCTACCTTCCTTGTTCAAAGAAGGTGTGACCAGTCAGAATGGTAAGGGACAGTGTATATGAATGATAAGAACACACATAAAGGCATTTAAAATGTAACACATTAGTAGTCTGCGCCACGGAAGATCTAAGGTATGGCACATGCTGTTTGCAAGTGGCATTGCTGTACCTGTTGCTGATAAAAGCAAACGAGAGGGGATCCACTGAATTATTAGTTGGAGTAGCCCAGCAGTCAGTGAGGACCACCTTGAGCTTGCTGTCTGCTCTCTGGATCCCCACTTCAATCAGTACATCATCACTCGCAGAGACACTGAAATTTTTTGGTATTGGGGAGTTTCCAACAAACAACTGCATTTCTGTTCTGAAGTGTCCAGATCCATGCAAATCTTCAAAGATGGTGTAAAGTCTGAAACAACAATTAACCTCCTTTAAAGACCACAAATTTGACTGTGTGTTTCTATAAATCAGTGCCTGTTGCTCTACCTCTTGCACATTTAAGTAGTGAAGAGTTATCTGCAGTCCAGGATGTTAGGGCACTGTTCAAAAGGAAAGGGTGAAAATGCATTGAGTTTTTAGTTGGGAAAGTAGAGATCATGGAAACACAAGTGGGAAAATCCAAAGGGTGGAGTGCCTTGGCAATACAAATAGAGCAAAGAGAGATATTTGAGTGGAGCTGAAGGGGAACAAGACTATAAGCTGTCTTAAAGTTCAAAATAAGGAGAGTAAAAGCTTAGTGAAGAAGAGAACAGCCAAAAAAAATTAAGGAGAAGGGACAAATCTGAACAGTGAGGGACAGGAGAAAACTATAGAGCTCAGAGAGAAGGGGCCTGACAAAGACTTTGTGGGGGGATAGAAAGGAAAATACAATGTCTGTTAGGAAACAGAAAGTGGATTTGGTGATGATAGCTTAAGCATGGTGCTAGGCAAGAGAGAGGAGGTGCACTTGTACGAAGGAAGAACATTCTCCATCAGAGCAAAGCTTGTGCTGCCACCTTTTCTGTGAGTGTGGGTTTGATTTTCTGTGAACAGTGGATTAGATTCAATCTTACTTGAAGATGGAGCCTTCCATAAAAAAATATTTGCATTACGTATCTTCTCTTTGTTCCAAGTTGATCAAATAAGGATTTGTGGGGGTTAAAAATTGCCAGCCTCAGCACCCACATAGCAGTCTGCATGCCTACATCAGTTGAAAAGATACATCATTGTTATGTCCCAAAAGCAGGAAAATACTGTCATGCTACACGTGATTGCCCAGGAAGGCAAAGAAGAGTCAGGAATTCTGGCTCCCGAACCTGCACCAGTAGCTCCCAAACATTTATTTTCATTTATAGTTTAGCCAGGCAATTGCCAATCTTGTTGGCTTCTGGATCTATTGACACATTAGATGGAGTAGGAAAGAAGCCCATAGTAGGGATCATCTGAGCACAGGACTTACAGGATGGCAGACTACTTGGCATAGCAAGTACTGCCACTGGAGACAGCTAAGGTCCCTGGGGATTTTTCCGATGCAGCAGCACTCAGCCACACAACATTTACTTACCCTTCTGCAGTGTATCCAGAGGAAGTCAAGAGATTGTTTTGAAACACACAGTGAATGGGACTGGCAACTTTTAAATGGTGGATTACTCCCTGAGCAGAAATGTCATTCCGAAGGACAGTTTTCACTATGGTATTAGTCATGTTCTGGAACACAGAAAGAGGAAAGCACAACTTGTGAACATCAGTGTATCTAGGGATATAACAGAGCTGCAGGCTTACCAGCTTCAAGTGCTTAGGAATTCTCCATTCTCCTAGATGCAAAGATCAAACAGATTAAACCTCTAGTATCTTATTTGCTGTACAGTGAGACAATGAAAATCCACCAGCCTTCCTCCTCTTCCTCAGTCTGCTCCACAAGGGAATTTCTGTACTTTGGCATGGCCTGAGCATAGTGTTTTGTCTGGGATCCAAAGAGATAGCCATCACTCTTTGTCCCCATTACTGGTAGCAATTGAGGCATTTGTCTAAATACGATAATGAAATTGCTTTTAAGAAAAGAGGCTTCTGACAGGTGCAGAGGAAACCCAGACAGACATGGAAAGTGACTTCAGTTTGGAGAAGCTCTTGAGTTTTGCTGCCTGACCCCAAAGATTCCCCTTCTCTTTCTTGCTTGCCCTCCTCCCCAAACAGTGAGGTAACTTTCCACTCACAGGAAGAGGTTTTCTTTCTCTGAAGAAATTTCTTTGTCCAACATTTCAGCAACTAACAGACTGTACTCCTAGCTAAGTATCTGCTATTGCCCCCCTCCTCACCCCACTCCCAAGACCAAAAAAAAATATTGCAGTGCTTCCTCGCATTCACCAGCTCAGGGGACTCACAGTCTCTACTTCAGTGCCGCAGTCGCTCCAGCCTGCCTGCAGCACAACGTGAGTGCTGTTACTGATGCTCACGTTGCAGCGAGGCTCCCCCAGGTACAGGGAGCTTTCCAAGATAGACTCCTGCTGTAAAAATCTCTTCTGGACAGCCAGGACGATCTTCTCAATTTCACAGAACACTGTCACCGCATCTTTAATGGAAACCTCCTGGGCAGGTTTAACGAGGGGGACAGGAGATGCTTGAGGAGAAACATCGGGAGTTGACACAGGATCCATGGTGAGAGGAGGCAGCACCTCGCTGGAGAGCGTGGTGTCCTCCACAGCTTTGTGCTCAGAAGTAGAGAAGTCCAGTGAAGCAGGGGAAGAAACATGAGTTGAAGTTTGCAAAGATGTTGCAGGTAAAACTGTGTTGTGTACAGGTTTCTTATCTGGCAGTGTTGCCTCTTGGCTGACAGGAAATGCTGAAAAGTGCCAAAAATAAAGGTACTGTTGTAATTTACAGATTCAAATTGATTTTATAAGGTAAAAGCAAACCTTTAGGAGGAAACTCACAGTTACTGGCAGGAAACTGGCTTCTTTTGTTTTTTTTAACCTGCTCTACTTACTGCCAAAGCTGTGGCTTTTTTTTAAGAAAGAGCCCAAGAGATGCATAAAGTCCCTGTCAGTAAAGCTGAAGTCCTTCAGCTGCAATAATTAGTGTGCTCATGTAAAACACATACATACAGCTTTTGGAAGATCAGTGCTTGCAAGAGATCCCCAGCTGTAAGTTGCTCAGCAAGTGTTCATATTTTTTTTTTCCTAGTACTGTAGGAGACTGCACACTTCTGGATGTGGGGTATAAACAGGAGCAGAGTTTGTTAAAAAACCTGGCCCCATTTGTGACCAGTTGGTACCCAAAAGATATGATCCTGAACGCTTTGGAAAACACATTTTGGGGAAAGTGCAAGACAAACCTCATGTAGGAGGCCCACATTGCACATGTGTGCCCTGAGAGACACAGTGGGGAGTTGAACAAATGTGTTAGTAGCAATCTTTAGTGGTTTCAGGAAGAAAACAAGCAAGGGAAAAGAAGAAGCACAGGTTGAGATCAATGTGTATGTTGAACACCCCACATCCAGCACAGGCTCTGGGGTTACCCCATGGCTCTTTGCTGGTAGAAACAACCTAAGTATTCATCCACCACTGACTTAGAGAGCACCAAGATAATAAACTCCACTTGCAGTGAAACACAAAGGATGTGTCTCATCGCACAAAAACTCTCTTAAATAATTTCAATGGGTTGTACATACAAATAGCATCTACTTCCCAAGCAACATATAAAATCTGTACATATATATCTCTCCTTCTGGAACTCCCCAGCTTTCAGAAATGCCCCAAATTAAAAGGTTGCTGATTTGAACCTAAGAGGAACAAAAAGAGAAGTCTAAGCTCTTTCAGAGATTAATTTCTCAAAAGCTCATTATCATAATGCTAAATATCTTGGTTAAACAAAACTGAGCAAAGGTTGGTATCAGTTGACAAATCCTTGTGACTTCAGCCAAAGAGTAGCTTATCATGGTGGTTACAAGAACAAATATAAATTACTGAAGAAGCCTAAAAGAATTTAGGAGCTTAAAGACCCATCATACGTCAGCTAACAAATGATTTAAGGAAAGGGAGAAGCTAGATGAATTGACTCATACAAAGAAGTAGTTCGTAACACCAACATTTCATCCCTGCTGCCATACAGAGGTCAAACCACATACCTAGTGCTTTCTGTTACCTTCTCTAGTATCTCTGCTGTCCCCTCTGCTACTGCTAATGAAAACAACTAACAATCTTGACAGTCCTATCTAATTTTAATGGCAAATATGAGAAAACAGAACTGTTAAAAGAACCTTACAAAGACAGCATTAAATATTAATATAGTAAACTCTTATGACAGAGTATTACAGTCAGAAATACTTAAAAGTCCACTGCAAGATTTTTCCCATTAGGATCCAGCTGAAAACAACAAATCAAATTCATCCCTGGCAAAATTTCAAGACCTGTGGCAAGTGTGACCATGATTCAATAAAGATCAGATCACTAAGCATTCAGTTAGCCATTAGATAATAAATTTTTTTTTTGCCTTCACAGCTTCTTCCAGGCCTTTCTGGATGCACGTCAGCAAATCCTTCATTGCAGCTGCACTGGTAAAAACCAAGTGTGTTATGGCATGATGCATCCGGGGAGCAGTCATCTTCTTCACTGTTGCACTCATCATAATCTGTTGGGTATATTTAAGCAAAAGGCAGAGGTGGACAGTGTATAAATGAAAATGTGATGGTTCTGAAACTGGAGCACGGTCGTATCATCATGATATCGTGATGGGATTACACCTCTTAGGTGTGATACTCTACTGTATGTGTCAGGCAGCTGCTGGATCCAGAAGAGGTGGGACACTGGAAGCACAACCTAGAGGGCTAATTGCAAGGCACTGACGAAACCCTCCAGGAGCTGTGCTACCAATGATGCTCAGCAGATACTCACTTAAATGTAGGCACACTGCTGCAGAGCTCCTATCCTCCTAAACTGATCAACAGCCCAAGGGGATGCTTCTATCCCCAGGGGCTTCCTCAGCTGCCTCCCCCATTCCACACTCCTGAGGAGATGGTTAGTAAATGCCCAGCATGAGTGAAGCAGGAGGTTTGCGTGACTGGTCCAAGTTGCAGTCTAGTTGCTTTCTTAATTTTTACCTGGCCCAAATTTTCACTTTTGAAAGGAAAAATATGCTTTACTTCCCTTTCTCTTCCCAAGGTCTAATTGTAACTGTGCAAATAAGGACGTAACACCATAAGTAGGACTCAGAAAGCAGCACCAACCACCTGCTCTATGGGGACCTGTCCCTGAAACAAACCATTTGTTTTAGCACAGGTTCAAGGGGAGCACACACTCCACAAAGCACTACCACAAGATAGTTGTGATCTTACTAATTAACGGGATACGTAACTTTCCAGATTCACAGCTGTAAGGGCAACAGGCAAAGAGAATGTACAGGGCAGACCATATACATGCTTCTGAAGTCATTTTGCATGAGATTCTAATTGACAGCTGATAACAATATTCTTTGGACAAACATATCATGTTAAGGATATAGAATTTGCTATTTTTTCCAGAGATGAACAACTTATGAAACAGAATTCAACAGCAGTTAGTCAGGAGACTAATGTTTCTTGTTAATGACTTAAATTACATATAAAGGAAAAGAAGTTGTACAATGAGCCATTGTGCTGGTCTTGGTAAGGTGTGGACTTTCATCTGAACTCCCGACCTACAGGTGTGTGAGGTAAACATACTCCCAGTGCAGAAGAATTTACATGTTCATTTATTTGTTTCTTGAGGTTTCTATCACATGCAAAATTATCAGTGCAAAGCAGAGGGTAATGTGTTTTAAAATTATTTTAAACAGAGCTAGTTATGTCTGTGTACAGGCACTTGTTTCCATTGGTAACTTATAAAACCCTCAATTTGTGATCATTGTTTCTAACGTCTCCATATCTTCTCTCTAAAATCAATGCTAGCTATAGACAAAAAGACCAGTTAGTTTTGTCCTTTTGGATCAGGAGTACCTCACTTCTTATTTCACCTTTTCATGTTCTCTGAAAAAGCTTATTAGATGGATAAGCAGGAGCAATATAAGGAGAGAGAATGGCTTTTCATCCATCTATACAGCTACCTTCACCTCAAAAAATACAGATTAATAATAGGCTTTATCATCTTTCTAGTTCTGAAGAACTAGTGGGATACAAGCTGCTCCTTACCATTTATGGAGAGATTGCTCTTGTCAACTGTGAAATAGGAGCCACGTTCAAAGGCATCACGAAAAGTGGTGATGATGTAGTAGATATCCACATCCTCTCCAATCAGTAAATTGAAACTTACCACTGTGCTCCCATTAGTAATACCTGTTATCAACACTTTAATCAGACCAGCATCCATCTGCTGGAGAACCTCGAGGGGCAGAGATTTATGTACCTGGAATAAAAACAAAATGCATGTGGAGATGGACAGATATAAGCAATTACATTTTAGGCTTTGTACACTGCCAGAAGAGAGCATTATGTATTAGAGTTGTGCTTCATACTCTGGAGGAAAGCAGCAGCAAATTGACTTTTTGCTTTATAATGTTTCCACTCTACAGCAGCTGAAGGATATGTTATATATTTAACCATGAATATTAAATGAGCTAAGCAATTAAGATACCTCATCTGTCATTTGGCACAGGTCCTTGCCTCTGGTAACAGCAAGAGAGGGAGGAGACTGCAGGGAAGCTCCCATGTTCTGCCTCCCAAAATGCCTCCAGGGACAGGGGCAACCCAATACGAGGAAGAGCTGCCAATGGAAGTGGAGAGGCCTCCTGACACTCCACGCTGCATGTATGTCTTGGAGAGCTCCCTTAGCTCAAGTGTGTTACAGCTTAGAGCAGACCACCCTCAAGCCTTTCTTCACAGGTGATTTCTCACCAGAGCCAAGCAAATAAGCAAAATTCTCTTGCTTATCATTGACTGTAAACTTCCCTCTTTTTAAATGCCCATACCAGGGTAAAGAAAACAGAGAGGTGTTTCATGCCATCAGCACTGCCACACAACTCAACCCCCCATCAAGTCAGTCCTCAATTTGATTTCAGAAATACTTCATTAAAGACTTCCCTGAAGAATATCACATTATTTCTGCAAATTCTGACTGTCACTGGGGCACACAGCCCCTACTCATGGTCCTCCCTGAGAGTCCAAGAGCAGGGCTAGGAGATCGCTCTGCACTATTTTGAACAGGAACTGTCACCCTCAAAGTATTGCAGCACCAAATCACAGCTGAACTTAGGACAGTATAGAGAAATCAATAAAATAAACGTTACGGTCTGTACACAGTGACCTTGGAATTCAATAGCTGACTAAGAAAGAAAATGCCACCTTTTTCAATGCACACTGAGCCTTATTCACGATATAGTCCCCAAAGCATCCTCCTTTACTACACTGAAGAGCAGGATGGTCTGCTTTCTGTGGGATGGGAAAACACAACGCTGTGTGAAGTTTTGTGTCACCTGGGCTGCTCAGCCTCTCTGCCATCCAGCTCAGATGGAAACACCAACCCCTCTCAAAGAGATAAACAGACTAGAGCTGCGTGTTCGACCTCTTCCCTTTCCACCCTCCCGGGCTGTGTGGTACCCCTGGAGGGCAGCTGCCTGTGGGAACATCTCCTTCTCCTCCCACAGGAGGGCAGCCCATGGGGTAGGGCACCCAGGCATACACAGGAACCCGGGGGGACATACAACAGTTTTTGCATTTCCAGCACCATTCTCCTTCATCTCCAGGCCCAGCACCAGCCACAGGAGGAGCAGACACAGGTCAGATAGCATCATCTCATGGGACCAACCCCAGACAAGACACAAGGCTAATATTAATTCAGCTTTAGAGAATATGTTGAGAAAACATACACAGAAGTACAGACCTATTTCTGAGAAACTCATCACAAAGAGAAACTGGTAAACATCTACAAGTGTTCCCCTCAGTCCTTTTCCTCTAGTCGCCCAAACAAGGGGCTTGGTAAGACTGTGCTGGACTCCCTGCCTACCTGCATGGCCCAAGGGAAAGCAGGGCAGACACACACACACACACAGAGGTTTGCATGCCAGGTCTTGTCCCAACATCTAACCACAATGCAGGCAGAGTGCATACCTGAAGACTAGATGCCAGGGTATGCACAGGCTGTGCGATACCATCCATCAATGTCCTGAATTTTCCCATTAAAATTATATATTTTCTTCTTTCCCTTTCTCCAGGAGATGCTCACAGATACTCTATTTCTTAGTATCTTTCACATGTGTCTGAGAAGTCTTTTTAAACTCTTCCACACAAATAAAAAGCACAGCCACAGAAAGTGTGGGACATAATTCTCAAGCCTGCCTCAGGCAGGTAGTACAGGCTGTTCTGAGCTATTGGTATTAAAATTGCACATAGAAACTGCCAGCAAAAGTGCAACAGGAGACTGTCCATGGTAAGAGAGCAGCTCCCAGCAGCACACGAAGCACAAATCTCATGCCATCCCTGTCAACCCTCCTGAGCCTGGGATACACACAGCTTCCTTCTACACAGCAGTCACTAGCTTCAATGCAGGACACAGAGAGATGGAGAGCCACAGAAACACCTAAATTTTTGTGATTTCTCAGCATTCTTGCTGTTTGCCTTCACCCTTCCATGGCTGTCAGGCTCCCAGGAGATGCCAGAGGAGAGGAAGGCACAGAGCAGGAGACCAGCTGCACCATAAGGGCCAGATGAGCAGTATTTGGCCCAGGTGAGAGCTGGCACATCACTGCCCTGCGCAGGAGAGTCACACCTCTTTCCCAGCACTTTGCTCTGCTTTAGGCCCTCTCTTTAGGGTACATCGCTCACTTCCTTCCCTCGCTCAACTTTCCAGAGAATTAAGGGGGCAGGCAGCGGCTACATTGCAGTCGCCTCCAACCCCTTCTTCCTCTACACATCCCCTGCAGGAAATACCTGGAGCAGCAGGGCTGGATTTCAGCCATGAGTTTAAGGCAGAGCTTTTGTCAGTGGTGGAATGCTTGGGGGTGCAGGCAGTGACTCCTACCAGGGAGAGCCCAGGCAAGAGGCAAGGCAAGGATCAGCGGTGGGAGCCAGTGGGAGAAGCAGCCTCATTTCTTTTACACCCACACACAGAGCTTATACATTTTCTGCTGGATTCTCCCAGGTGACCACAGCTCTTGCGAACCTATGTGCCAAGCCTGACTTACCTGCCTGCAGTGTGTTATCCAGCCCCTACTTACTTGCCTGCTATGTATTATCCAGCCCTGCAGATGGCCCCAGATTTTGCAGGCATGCTGCAGCCCTGTTCTGAGTCGCCAGAGCCGATGTGTGTTGCATGTTCTTGGTGGCAAGGTAACATTGCACAGAGCAAACCCCCTGCATGCACCTGGAAAGGGCTCCCACGCGCCTAGAAGTCCCACACAGCAAACCTTGCAGTGCCCCACGGGGCACACAGACAGAGCCAGGAGGACGGAAAGAGCTAACTTCGCTACGAAAGCCTGGCCAGACCATGGGCTGTCCTTGTCAGCCCCAAAATCTCCCGTTTCACCAAGTCAGGGGGCTCTTGGGCCCCTTCTCTCTCTTTCTGCTGTTTCACAAGAATGTACTGAAAAGTTGGAGGTCAGCCCTAAGATTTCATCTTTCATAGTTTTTGTCTGAACTTCTGGAGATTAAATACACATGCCTGTGACATCCTCTTAGCCCATCCCTATTTCACCAGTATTCCCTTCTCATCTATCTCCTGAAGATTTTATTTTATTCGTGCTACTTTTTACCTAAGGCTTGGGAATTTTTTTTGTCTGGTTTTTTTTTTTGGTTGGTTGGTTTGTTTCTGTCCTTATTCGTATTTTTCCTCACAAAGCAGCACTCAGAGCTTGAAAAGTGTCAGGGGACATTCCCTGTATATGTATTTAGCCACTAGGTGACACTACAAAACCCTTTATCCAGAAGCCTACTGATTCCACAACAGGTTCCACACCGTAGGTTATCAAAATAATGGTTGATGAAGTGGGGATAGAAAAAAAGGAAAAGGGTGTACTTTTTAGAAGGAAATATTCAATATATAATACCCTTGAGTATGAGGGGGTTTTCTTACTAGACAAATGAATTATCTTGGGATCCATTATTGTATCGACAATTTCTGTAGCACACAAAGGAAACACTAGCAATGCCAGACCGGGAGAAATTGGTATGCCAGAAGAAGAGCCACAAGAAAGGGAAAGAACATGAGCAAAATTAACACCAGCATTGAGGGAAGGGAATGTCCCTTGCTCAGGCAAGAAAACAGGAGGCAGATAAAGTCCAAGTTCAGGGCCAGATGGAAGCCACACTAAAACCTATTTAATGGGATGGGAAAGGCCAATAGTTTTTTTGAGCAAAAGGAAAGTGGGAGGCTCAGGCAGCCAGGCTCACCCACCCCATGGGTGGCTGTGGCACGTTTGCTGGGTTTTCTGGGTCCACCCATCAATAAGGCCCAGGCAAAATGTCAGCAGCTTGTTGGAGCTATTGTGGGTACCTGCACAGAAGCCTGTGTGGCCAGCAGAGCAGGGAACGTACTGGCAGTCTGGAAACTGGAATTAAGTAGTAAAAGGTACATTAATTTGAACTGAACCCTGCATGAAGCCTGTTTTTTCACTCAAAGAGAAAAAAAACCCTCCCCACTGTCCGTGCTTTGGCTGCACATTCAGAGAGAAGGTACTAGAGCATGCATCTGCCCAGCCACCATCACCAGCAGCTTTAAGGATGTCCCAAATTGGGGATGGACTCAAATTAACAAAAGGGGTGAAATTGCACTGGAATAATGAAACTGCCTTAATCCCTGTATCAACATTCCACATTCAGGTAGCTTTAACTGCAATCATTTTAAGTGCACTAAGCTACATCAAAGGTTATGTCACTTCCAAATGAGGGGGTCACCTTGACAAGGCAATATCATTTATTAGTTTCACACGTTTTGTCAATCAGCTAAGTTTAAGACACCCAAATTCAAAACAACCTTTTCCACTCAGGAATTTAATGCACCTCAGTGAATGCATTTTCAATCCAAACCTTTTGTTTTGCTGATTCATTTTCTTGAGGACAAGCCCTAGCTGCCATAATATTCTTCTTGGCTGTTGCAAAAGACAGGCTGAGCAAAACCCAAGAAGACTAAAGTACCCTCTCACCCTTCACTATGTTGTTTTTCAATTGCATTGCAAGGAGGATGGTGAAACTAGCCTGGACAATGACAGTGCAAGTTGTCACATCAAGTTTTTACCTCATTCTCTTCTACACATTATTTAAAGGACAGTATTTCCATTTGCTGTGCTGTGAATTTAACCACACAGCACTTAAGTGCTGGGGCAGCTCTGCGCTTTAGAACATTATACACATTAGGATTTATAAATCCTCTGAATTGTAGATGGTGACTCCAAAGAGGTTTAAAAAAAAAAAAAAATCTCTGGCAAAGTTTATTTAACTGGAACCTGATAGTGCTTTTAAAGCCCATGAAACTTTCCTCACTTACTTTAAAGGATCAATTTCTGGCCCTTATAACCTGAAAAGAAAATATACAGATCTTTTTGTTTTCCTAAACTTCCTTTTCTTTGGCATCTATAAACATAACGTTTGTAATAAAACACTCACAACATATTTTGCCATGTACGGTAGCTATGATACTATAGCCTATATACAGTGGCTCAGCGGTAGATGGAATCAACTCAAACACATCTTGCTGGCTGATCCACAAAACCGGTGTGCTGGAAAAAGGAGTTAGTTCCTTATAATCACAAGTGATCATTTTCTGCCTGAAACTTTGAGAACTGGGTAAAACTGACACAAAAACTTACTTTAGTTCCTTTATGTAACCATTTTACAAATTTTCCAAATATATTTGTATCAATGATTTTCCAGATTAAGGTATCTGACTGAATAGCCCATGAAGAAAATATATTCATTTTAGTCCATTTTAATACTATGCTATTCCAAAATAGCCTCGGGCAGAGAGTGATGGTCAGTGGAGAATTGTTCCCTTTTCACTTTGCTAATCACGCCACTCTCATTTTGTGACTGCTTTTCCGATGTGACAGCTTGGGGCCAAAACAACTCCAAGAAAGCTATGCTCCGCTAACACATCCAGAAAGGTGCAAACCGGTAACGACGAGTGGGAAACTTATTTGATATCCAAGAAAACATCTTGCACAGGTAAACGGATCACGCTTTTTCCTCCTTGCAGTCATCTCTAACTCCACGCTAGCCTGACTGCTGCCCAAACACACGTCATTGTCAGTGCACCCGCTGCGGACAGCTGTACAGGTTGTACAGGTTGTAACTCTGTACACAGTGAGAGTTTGGGGAGGCTTCTGCAGTATTTGAAAATTCATATGATTGTCAGAGATGGATTTATCACCACAGTTATCAAGGCCTCTAAAAACACAGACAGTTAAGGGGAGATAGGGAAGGCAATAAAGAGCCCAGCCTAACCAGTGGTTTTCCAAGCACAGGTGTGTTTGAGTAAACACCAGCAGGAACAAACTTCTTATAAATTCACTAAGAAATTAGGAGAGTAATACTGTCAAAGGCAATGCCTGAGAATTATGAGAGCCTTAAAGGCGCAGCTGATATCACAGTGTGCTTTGATATCCTGCGCTCTAATTAGAAGTGAGGGCAGAGGTGACTTACCAAGAAACCACGCCCTTTCCAGGTACAGGGCTACAAAAACAAGGACAATTATAAGAAATCTCAGCCTTAAGGTACTATGACAAGGGGTAATAACAATCATACAGTTCATTAATATACTGCTGTGCAGGGCAAGGATATCAGAGCACTTTGCAAATGTCCATTAACTTTTCACCATATCCCTGGGGGAAATCAATAAGCCATCACAAGCAGGTATGAGAAGCAGAGGAAATGGAAGCACCAGGGAATCCCCAAATCCTGATCTCACTCTAAAACATAGCTGCATGCTCATGCTGCAGTCTCAGACAGTCAGGGGGACTCAGACCCTACAGGTGCATCAAGGGATGCACATGTGGCATACAGCCTTCATGGGAAAAAGATTGTACACGTGGTTTCATTGAGACCGGTAACAGGTCACGTCCTTCTTAGCCACTTACTTCATCAACAAAGAGCTGTGCAAAGGTTTGGTATTCCTCACTGCTTGTATTACTAAAGCCCGAAGAGTATTTCACATTTGTTATCCGTACTGTGCCACTAAGTTTCTGGACAGCTGCAAAGTAAGAAAAAGACAATTTAAATAATTTTAAATTTAAATACATGTTCCATAGACTGTAGTCCATGGACAAGTGTGTGACAGTCACTGGCATGCCTGGCCACACAGGGTATGCATCAACTTGTAACAGCAGAAGGCAAGCCCTCTGAAATGTAGCCAAAAACCCAAATGCCTAAACATAGGTATCCAGCACCTTAGTCTGCCCTCTCTGGCCCCTGGATGACTCTCAAGGACACAGACCTCCTGTAGGTCTTATATCTGCCAGCTCTGTCTTGGATGTTCTGGGGCATCTGAAATGTTGCTCTATGGCTACGTACAGGCACCTGAATTGCTCTCCTAGACTCAGCTAGCTGTCCCAGCTCCATCTACACGCAATGGGACAAGACCAGTCCCTCCAGAGGGCAAATCATTCCAGCACCAAGGTCTTCCACCCAGCCTCAGAGGAAGGCTAAACTGCTGCCTGAAGTTAGACATCTATGTTTCAGGCAGCTATTGTAAGATGAGATGAATCCCAACAGGGTGAAGTTTTATCTGCTGAATCACATTGAGGCAGTTTCAAAAGTTTTAGGTCATTTCTCACTATCACTGGTTTTGGCATTGTTACCACAGACGCTGAAGGTGATCACAAGCAGGAGAGAAAGGGCTTCTCAAGACATGATTCATACCCCTAGCATCCTTTTAGTGGCTAGCTAGGCAAGCTGACTGCCATCACCCAATACCATGACCATTGCCAGCCAATTGTCTTCACACCACCTTCCAGCTGCTAACAGATCATCAATCCTAGCATATCAAGATCTAACTTCAATGTTTTATATGAATATAGGATAGTCTTCACCAAAGACTGCAAAAACTCTATCATCTGGCTAAGGATTCAGTTTAAAATTGTTTCTGAATCAAGTTACCAGTCTTTACTTTCTGGTTGTACCAGTTTGCTTTCTTCCCTACACACATCTGTCCTGATTTCAACAGTATATAAGGCACCGGGTTCCAGCTCTGAGAGTGTCAAACTCCTGTACTGTGTTTTAGTCTCCCATATTAGCTGCTTTTTCTGAGGCAGCAAGAATTGAAAAGCAGGACTCTGCATAAACTCTGTGGACCATGTTACATCAAGTTGGTTCTAGTCACACTGGGGACAATAATCATTTGAGCTGGGACAGGTACTAGAAGAAAAGAAATAGTCATCAAGTAAAGCTTTGCAGGGGAGAGAAGAAAGTCATGTCTGCTTAAAGCAAGCCACCGAAGCCAGCTTCCTTTATTCCAGCATACTTCTGATCCCAAAGGAACCCTCACCACCAGTGGCCAGATCAAAGGATTTGGGCTTGCTTTTTGCTATGGCTTGTCCTGTCATGTGAACATAGGCATTTAGGAGATAAACCACATTCTGTTTGATGGTGAGAGGGGAAAATGTTCCGAACAATTTTCAAACAAAAAAAAAAAATCAGTATTTAAAAGACATGACAGACTATGAAGAGTTGGCTGAGGTTGACCCTCCAGGTCAGAGATGTTGCCACAAGGAGGAGCTATATATTAAACTTCACCAAATATGAATTTTTGCTCTCTGAATTTCCTGCCTCGGGCTAGTGAGATATCACTATGGTGGCTCTTCCTCTTGTTCCCCAGGCATAATCCCTTCACAAGCTTCTTTCCCAGCAAAAGCACTTGACTGAATATTTGATTCATCAGGAAAAGAAAACAAGTTATTATAAACTGAACTTGTTTGTGTAGAATTCTTCAATTTGTTTTCCAGCTGGAAGAAAACAACCTTTTGTTTTTTGTCAGTTAAAATTAGTTATTTTGATTTTTTTTTAAAACGAACATTTTCATTTTCATTAAAAAAAAAAAAAACAACCACATTTTTTTACTCTTCCCTACATTGAAAGGGGGCAGGAGGAACACAAAGCAAAGCAGTAAATGAAGCTTTTCAATTCAGGTCAACATGTTGTTCAGTCCAAAATTTTTTGTTTCCTCCATTTGGCCACCAGAGTCCCAAATCGGTTATTTGCCCAGCTCTGTTCCCAGGTCTCACCAATGCCAGGCAGAGTGAAGGATACAATATGAAGAAGAGAGATGACAAAAGCTGAACAGGGGCATCAGCATGGCTGCCCAGAGCTTAGCAGGACTGGAGAAGTGGACACTGTGGCACTGGTGGTCAGGACTGGTGGTACAAGAGAGGCTGAAGAAGCAGCAGAGCTGGCCTTACATAGCTGAAAAAGAGGTTTTCCAGGAAGAAAGGAATGAGGGAGAACCAGAAGTGGGGCTGGATGAGTGGAGACCCCCAGGAACAGGAATCATAGGGGAGGGGAAGAGAAAAGAGCAGAGGAGAGTGTAGTTTGGGATCAGAGAGATGTGAAGGGCATAAGAGGCAGAATAAAGACAAGCAGAAACAAAACTAAAATAGGTATCACTAACACACTAAAGAAAAAATACTTTTAGTGATGGGCAGAGACAGCAGCATTCCTATCCCAAACAAAACCATAACTTAAAGACCAAATCTGATACTAACCTTGAAATATAATTCAGCTCCAATCAACAGAAAAATCCCCTAATTAGCTGCAATACATCTGCCCAAACCCAAACAGATGAAGCCCTCCCCGCCAGCCTAATTACTCTCAATTACCGCTTTGGTAAAAGTGGCTCACAGGTTTCCACGCTGCTCCTACCCCACAGGGGATTTGTGGGGCTCTGCCTAATCCATCCTCTGCTGAGAGGAATAGGAAGACAGGTCATTTGCCTTCCCAGGTCTCTAAGGTAACTCTATAGGCAGCTGCTGCTGCAGTACTCTGCTGCCAGAGCATGCAGGAGAAACCAAGATGTGTGGCAAAAGGACAAGCAGCATATGTTTTGATGAGCCACGCTCAGTGCATTATATGATTTGCTTCATCTGCTTTGAGATGAAGAAATGTAACATCGATAAAACTAACTGCCAAATCATCAGAAAGAGAAATTATTTTGACATGCTGATTTAGAAAAAGTGCCAATTCCTGCAAGAAAATAATTTTGACATAGACAAACTAGTTTCAGGCGCCTTCATCCCAAACTACTGATTCCAACTGTGCATCTTTCTGGACTCTAAGCGAGACTTTGCTTCTCATGCAGCTGAGTTACCCCGTGTGCAGGCCCCTGCCGGACGCGTACTCACTGCGGTCCATGGCTGGCCCTGGCGTTGGGCTGGGAGCTGGAGAGGTCCTTGGCAGAGCTGGTGACCCCAGGGTTCCAGCGTATTTCTCGGACCAAGAGCTGTTCTCCCTTCCCATCTCTACATGTGCTCTGAGAGTGGCGTTGAGGGTGGGAACGCCAGCATCTCCTGTGGCTGGTAGAGCTGTACCAGGACCACCTTGAGAGTCGGTTTGAGGCACCGCAAAAGCTGTGTGACTTCTAGTGGTAGCAAAAGCCGTTTGATTTGGAAACACCAGCAACGGCAAACTGAGTTGCTCTTGCCCAGCTGTGCCCATGGGCGCATTTGTGAGAGCAGCCACTCGCTGTGATGCACTGGGGGAAGCATCTGCCACAGAGCTTTGCTGCGATAGACTTATAGTTGGCCGCCAGTCTGCACTCACAGCCAGTTCCTTGCTGGCTGTGACCCCCATGGCTGTGGGGCTTTTGTCCCTGCCGAAGCCCATCTGTGTTGCCAAGCCTTTTCTCCAAGGGCCTGGAGGAACGCTGGTGGCAGAATGACTGTGGGGCACTTGTTTGTCACCCAGAGGCCGTGCAGCAGGGAGGTGTATGATGGTGCTCATCTCAGAGCTTACAGCAGCCACCATCTCGGTGGTAGCAGGGGAAGAAGGGGCTGCAGGGCTTCCTTCTTCAGGAGCAAACTCTGTGCTGTTTGTTACTTCAGGAGCTGTCGTTTCAGTGAGAGGGTCCACAATCTCACCTGCAACACAGCAAACGCACATTGAAATGGGACCTCAAACTGGATGAGGAGGCACCAGGGTCTGACCTGAAAATGGGGCTGAGACCACTCAGCCACATGTAATAGCATTACCGAAACAGGTCTTGGATATTTCATTAACACATTGTAGCATTCGTGATTTTTATGGTGTTGAATCTGGTTTGTGCCTACACAAAGAAGCAGATTTGATTCTTGGGTCTCCTCTTCTGGTTGGGAGGGCATGGATCATTACAGTGGGAGGAAATTAGCCACAGACATACCAAAAGAGGAAAAAGTATGTGTCATGTTTCGCAGCAGTCCGTCATTAGGCTAATCAAGAAGGATCTCAGAGAGATTTCATCTGAAGACACATTAAGGTTCACCTTCATGTTCAGAGGCAGATCACATATATGCCTTCAGCCAGAGACTGCAAAGGTGTATCTACATACACATTGTGTGCTATATAAACAGTTGCAATAAAAGCAGAGGTAGAAAAACACAACTTATTCCAACCTTTCATGGCGAAGAAAAACTACATGCCAGTCTTTTGCTCACCCTCACAGTTTCTTCCAGGTCGGGATGGATTAGTATCCATGGTTGTCTTGCATCTGCACAGGTATGAGCCCATCAAATTGATACACTCTGCAAACACAGAGCAGTCATTCTCGGAGGGAGAAGCACATTCATCCCAGTCTGTAAGACCAAAACCAGAACATCAGTCAGACTGCCTCTGTTCTGGCTGCATTAAGCTAGAAATAATCATAAAGTAGTCCTTTCTTCAGTTTTTGAGTTTATTAATGTGATCTTCCTTTTTCATCGTTTACCTGACAGCCAGGTTCTGAGTGATGCAGAACACTATCTGTGGTGTTACACTCTCACATAAAAATCAACCTTTGTCCTTGTACTCTGAAAAAATATTTTCTCCAGGTAAAGACTTTTTAAATAATATTTTTTCAGAAGTAAACATTTATTTGAAGTGAAAAAAATATTGTAGGTTTGTACTATAGGTATATCAAAAGCATACATTATACCAAGTTCTGCATACAGTACCTCCAGATACATCAGGTAATGAATAGATCTCTTACCACTAGCTACCAGTAGACAGAATATTAAATAGAGACTTAATCCAAATAATTTTCTGCTTCAAATAAAAGGTAAATGCAAGTAACTCTCACAAGAGTCACTCTTCAGTTCTTAACAGAGGAAGTGCTAAGGGCAAAAACTCTTTTTAGAAAAGATTTCTTCTCAAAGGTAATACTGTAAAACCGTGACCCTCTTTCTGGTAGTCTCAGAAGAGATCCTGGTTCATCAATGCAGGAATATGCTCTAAGGGTGTTCCTTATGTCTAATTTCAGCTGCTCTGAATCAGTTAGAGATGCTTCTTTCATGGAGATATAGACCTATTTTATTGCCGACTCTCTTCACTCTTGAGGGATTTAGATTTGGAGTCTTATATTACCATTCGCACTCTGTTCCAGCAACATGGAAAGGCCAAGTTAATGCTTTGGACATTAATAATCTCAGTGAATCCCATGTGAGCCCTCCCTGTCTGCACTCCCTTGTGCATACAGCTTCACTGCCTCAGGGCCATAAGTGAGGGAGAGCAGAAAACTAGACTGAAACCTGTGCCTTGGGACAAATAATTCTGATCAGAGGCTAGAAAATGGTTTTGAACAATGCATTATCGTAAGTGCTTGTTCTGCAACACACAAAGGTTAATCACTGCAATTATTTCTCCAAAACAAAGGAAAGTCCCATTCTAGAAACAGAAAGTACAGAGCAGGTGTGTGCATGCACATACATGCATTCATCTTTCTGCTTGCAGACAGCCTTCTCCTTTTACTTCCTTCCAGCTAATATTTCAATTCTTTTTCCTTTCTTCCTCATTAGATAATTGTTGTATCCATGATTGTTTCCATTAGACAATTCCATGTGCCTATGGCCAGCCTCTGCCTATTATGCTACAGCCTAAGCCACTTAGAGGGAATACAGAAGTATGCAGGATTGACTGAAGCACCAGCGATGAAAGTGCTCTCATTAATGCCTTACTATGCTATGAGGTAATTGTGACTCTCAATGACTTCAAACACCATCTGAGAGATGCTCCCATGCTAATTGCCAAATAACTTACATTCACTGGCTCCATTGTCTCTGAGGGTTTTCTTTCTCATCACTTAGCATGGCTTTTTAAGCAAATTCCTTCACCTCTGATGGCCACATTCAGTCACGCATCAGGCTAAAATGTTCTCTTCTCAGTGCTCACTGGCACTAGTACATCACTTGTGCACATACGTGCACACACACACTGCACTTTTTTCCTCTATAACCATTACATCTCAGCCAAAGTGTGCACTGTGCTCTCTTTCTGCACTCCTGGCATCTCTCTGGCCTTTCTCGTTTGGCAAGTGCCTTCCCCACACACACACCTCAACCAACAGTCCTACTCCAAGAATTATAACAGAAACACCTTTGTGTTCACTCTGATTATCCATTATACCTGTAAGAGGTACATGCAATGGGTAAAAATCTGTGAAATTCCTTGCCTAATGATGTTGCAGATGGTAACGGTTTGCATGACTTCATGGGGAGCCCGTGGAGGAAAAACCCAAAGAAATAACTTTGGATTCAGGGAGTCCTGGAGCTGAAAATAGTTGGTGGATAAGAGTTTTAGCGAGAGGCATCATCTACACTTGCCGTATTCTTACACTTCTGCAGGAACTGGCTCCTGGCTGCTACTGAGGATGTGATATTGTGCTAGATGGATCTTGGACCTGACTCGGCACACATCCCTTTCTCTTTGCTTACCATGCCTCACAGAACAGACAGCTATTTTAGTGTCTCTATTAATCATGGCAGTAGACTTAATAATTTATGAGTCTACAAAGAGAGGTGTAATTGTTCCACTGCCTTCATTTGTGCTATCCCTTCTGACTTCTCCTCCTTGCTGTTTCAAAGCTCTGCCACTGTCACTAAACCAAGCACATAGCCTTTTGGTGGCCTGCCTCCACAGAGGATCCAAGTGGCATTGCTCCACTGGTGCAAGAGGAGCTGTGCGGGCTTACTGCCAGAGGGCACGTCCCAGGGCTCTCAGGGATCAGAAAGCCACACAGCCCATTATACAAACCTTTCCTTCATGCGCTGAACTCCTTTGCCTTACTTTCCACATTTGATTCTAGGAAACTATTGTCAGACAAATGCCTGTTTGGGCAGAGCTAAGAAATAGACCTGGTTTCTCTGTCCCTAAGGAGGAGTTGGGTGTGCTCCTTGCTAAGAGTGGTGCTACTGGAAGCCACCTGGCTTTCTGAAATTAAAGTAAGAGTCCAGAGCTATTGCCTTCTTCCTCCCCACTGTTTCGGTCTCAGGATCAATAATATTTGTAAAGTATTTTGGCACACATCAGCATCTTGCAATTCAGTATCTGCTACCACTGTAGCCATTTGTAGGCTTCAGGTGCAATTTGTCTCTTCTGTTGTTTTCCTGCCTTGTTCCCCTTAATTTCCATATGCTCTGCAACTCTAAAGAGAGTTTTCCCTGATCACAGTAAATAAGCTTTTAAAGACTTAATGCACTGGGGGAGAAGTATAACCCATTCTGTTGGCTTTGGCAACTCTCTGAACTCCGGCTGGCTCTGCCAGCTGGGAAACCTGAAGCCAGAACTTACTCCTTTGAAGATAAAAATGGTGATTACTGAAGATCAAACAGAGGCCTAGTTTAACATAAATTCCATATGTGTTTCTTTAGTCCTGTTCACTGAGAGGACATTTGGGAATTTCTCTGGCTGGATATCTATAATGAAGATGTTAGATTTCTTTTCTTAAACCCTGGCCCAAATGCAGCCCCACAGCCTTGAAGCACAAAACTGTCTAGAGGGCATGTGTATGCTAAAGGCTACAAATATTCCACAGTAATCCTATCCACAATTCAATGCGAGAAAGATATGGCAAACTTCCAACTGCTCACAAGGAGGAGAGAGGAAAATTAATAGGGAAATCAAGGGCTCCACTCCTCCTTAAACACAGCAGAGGGAAGCAGTGCCTGCAGGTACCTGAGGACAGCCAATGCTCCTTCTTCCGATCCCTTCTGGGCTTATGGATAAAAGCCCATGGAGGAGTTCTCATGTCGTGGTTTTCCCTCCAACAAGCCACTGTAAGCTCCACATACTTTGTCTCTCTATAAAGTATTTTTCATTAAGAATGCTGGTGATACTGTGTGTAATCAAAATACAAACCCCATTTTGTTGTTTGGAATTTTTTTTTTTTTAAATTACCTTCTACTGTAGTGTTTTGCTGATCCACCAAAAGCGCAGAGCCATTGTACAGGTAAGAAAGCACCAGGGCAAATGTGGAGGCATCGACTGGGAACTCGGGGTCCTGCACAGTGATTCTGAGCGTTGCAATGATGCTTCCAGCTTGCAGGGATTCAGTCTGCACTTTCAGCTTCCCAGATTTGTATAAAGCAGAAATGTTGGCTGGAAATGAATTTTCAAGCTGAGCAAAGAGAGAGAAGCATCCACAATTAGGAACCCAACAGGAATAGCTCCTTTTAAGACTGAACTACGGTGGTACCATTTTAAAGATTTATATATGCACAACATAGAAAATGTTGTAAAAAGAAAAGTTTCAGAGTGTTTCAGAAATCTTACTTTTCAGAGATTATTGAGGCACAGAGAAGTGTGAGTCTCCTTGGTGCACCTAGGTACCCTTGAAAATGGTATTCAAACAAATTTCATTTTGGCTCAAGGGAGCAGAATTCCTTCTGCCCCTGTTTGCATGCAACACAGCTGAATTGGCCCTGTAAGTCTGCATGTGTCAGACCCTTGAGGTTAGCTCTGTATGTTATGTAAGATTTTTGTCCCAAGCCTCCTATATATTCAGCCCTGCACTCCCAGACACTGAAACTCAGTCACCTCCACTGTTGCTGGAGCAGACTCTGGCTTGATTTTGGCTGCTACTAGCTAGCAGTCCCCCAGGCAGTACCCAGGTAGAGTTGGACACTTAGCATCGGCCAGGGGCCAGTCCCACCAGGCAATCTGAATGTGACCACTGTACTTTGGAAGACCCAGCTGCACGGATGCAGGGTGGTTTGTGCCAGTTGGTGTCAGTGTCAGCGAGTGGTTCAGGAAGTTTCATTTACCAGCATGGGCATAGCTTTAGCACCCAGTGATTATTTGAAACTCACCAGTCCAAGTCCAACCTGCAGCCAGGTCTAATGACAAAGAAATCTCAGGATGAGAGACAAGAAAAATGGGGATGGATAACTTCAAGAAAATGTGTTTGAGACAGCCTAGCTTCAAGGCAATATCACAACTATGGTTGATTACCAATTTGGTAAGTAGACACATCAGTCCAACAAATACTGTTACTCTGAACATTAAAGCTGGCATACTGCTGCCAGTATTTGAGCTGTGCAGGAGCTGGCAGTTTTGCCTTACATCTCTAGAAGGCATCTCCATGCTTCAGCCTTTTGTTCTTACGTACACCTCAAAGCATGCCTTTGAGCACGGAATGCAGCACCATAAATCAACGCAGTTTTGCTCCCATTCAGCCAGAGTTTGCTCCAAAAATTCCTACAAACAAGCTGTTTAACTGGTCTAAGTTCAGATCAAGGTGTGGAGGCAAGAAAAAGGGAGAAAAGAAGTGAGAGAGGGATGTTGTGCTCCCAAACACCCAAGGAGGCAGAAGCAACACAGATGGGCAACGCTCCTTTTCCTTCCCAATCTCATGATGCCAATTAGATCTGCATTAGTCTCAGAGGAGATGCAGTGACAAAAGTCCTCCTGCACAACAAAAGCAAACAACTTGCGGCTATGGGAAATAAAATCATGTCAGGAGGTTCAACTTGCAACTTGTCATGAGCAAAGCCTCTTCTGTGCTGCCTTTGAAAGTATAGCTCCATTATTTTTTTTTTCCTCGGATTTATATTCACATATGTTTATGAGCCCCCCTTTGTTTTGGGAAAGTCTAATTTTGGATGGAGATTCCAGTTCCTCTGTATGGGCCCTGTTTTCTGCATCAAAACTGTAAGAGATTGCTGCACCTGAAATGTCTTCCCTGTTTGGGAAGCTGAGAGCTGGTAACAGACTTCATGACTCAAGTTTTGTTTATGGCTGGTTACACCTGAGCACGGACAGTGGCTACATGTGCACATGCAATGAATGGGGCTGGAGAAGAAAGCCTGACCCAGTCACTTTTCCTTAAGAAGAAAGAGCTTTGAGAGCAGTCAGACATTTATTGAGGAGACAGCACTGCAATGAATGCCAGCAATGTCATTTCAATAATCCATTAAAAAGCCTCAAGTCAATTTCATGTGAGTTTATTGCCAAACTAAAGATCCAAGGAAAGGAGTCCCTGTTGCATGTCTGCATTTTTAATTCCTTTGCTCTTCTGCAGGGGAAAATTCTCATTGACTCCACGACTAATAAAGCCAAGGGCTTGATCTGTTTAGTCAGTTGCATTTTGTTTTAATTATAAAGAAAGGTCACAGGAAACAGAATGATGATTTTTAAGGGATATTTCAGCCAGGCATAAAATCCTCTATTACATTAAATAAATTCTAAATTGAAAAAAAAAATACATTGCACACAGATATTTTAGCATTACCTCTGTAAGCAACAGTCTTGAAAATTCTTCATATGCTAAGCTGCTGGCATTATGGAAATCATCAGTGAAGTTGTAGTTGAGAATCCTCATAGTAACACCAAACATCTTGGCCTCTGTAGGACACAATATTAAAACACACACTGACAAAGCAGAAGAGGAAAGGATTCAGTCAAAACTGATGTACCCAGACCAAAATCTCAGATGATGGAGGGAGAAGGGGGGGAGAAGGTTGAGAGAGGTTGGTATTAAACCAAGAAAATAAAGCCAATACTCTGCTACAAGCTTCCTATACATTGAGGAGATGCACTTATATCAGGTCCATAAAGATATTTAGGTGCCTAATTACAAGAAGCATGAGAACTGGCTATACACACATACTTGTGGACCTGACCCTACATAACTCCTGCATTTGAGTTACATCCAGGGTTGAATTGCCTGTGAGCTCATCTCTGGTCCACCAGTCACAACTATTATTTTTTTCCTGATCTAGATGGCGTGGCTGTTATGACTGAAAAGAATAACAAAAAACAGTGTATGCCACTTCTCTGTCTGGTAAACCCTGGCAGGTAATATACAGAGAATGTGAGCCAAAACCCAGAGCCAGGGAATCTATTAACTACTTTAACCTATATAAACAATCTGAGGCTGTTACTCTTCAGACTGATCTTTGGAAAACTTTTCTTTTTCTCAAGAGCTCCAACTTCTTACTCTGAAGTTCAGCCCCCTGTTTCCGTAACCACTAGACCTCCTACTTTGCCTCTACTAAGGGAGTAATTTCCTTCCGACCCTAACTGGAATCATCCCTCATCTGATCAAAGGGAAGGCTCTTATGGATAAACATAAGGAGCAGCATTCTCACTGTGGCCACTATTAAATAGTTCACTGCCTGTTTTTTGAAGAAAACGTGGAGAGATTTATTTCTTTATTTGCATGAAGGCTTAGGAAATACTTTAAGGATAAAGGAAAAGCAAAATTATGCTTGATAACACACTAGGGTCTCAGGGATCTAGTGTCACTAGCTAATTGAACAAAATTATGCAGGTATTCTGCAAGCTTTCTTACACAGCTCTTGTTATTTCCTTTAATCCTGGTCACTCACAAATATTCAACCAAGTCTGACCTTCCTCTGGGCACTCTTGTTAGCTCAGCTGAGCCCTTGACAAACCAGTTGACTGGATTTCTCACTGGCCACAGCTGTAGACCAGGAAAAGTGGGGCCTGATGGGAGATGGGTGGCAGCAGAATGCAGTACTGCGCGCGCGCGCACACACACACACACACCACACACACACACACACAAAAATATTCTAGCTTAGCCTGATATCTGTAATAGTCTGAGTCAGCTCCATCACTGCTTTATCAACTAGGGCCGGAGCTCTGCTGCCTGATAGTCTGGATTGCATAAATGCTGGGGTAGAGGAGAGAAGAAGTGCTGAAGGAGGTGGAAAATAGAGTTCAGGGAGGACCAAATGGATCATTGCTGAACTGCAAAGCAGGGGGGGGGGAGATTTTAAAGTGGCTATTTACCTGTTTTAACATTTTGATGGGAGATGATGGTTTTTCCACAGGTTTCATAGCTGATCTCTACTGAATACATCACACCTGCTTCCAGTCCAGACACATCCATTTTCATTTCCTCTGTCTTCAAGTTTTGTATAATCTCTTTGCCCTTGAACACTTGGACTTGGAAAGTATGGTTCAGAGTAGAAGTGACATGCCAGGACATTTCAAAACTGTTGCTGGTAACGCTGAAGATTCGTTGGTTTCTAACTGCAGAGGGATCTATCGCAGTCCCAGGAAGAGTCATCACAGAAAAATCAACATTTCATGGTTAAAGCATTGTGCTACTCGAAATCCATTATAGACAAGCACTTTGACAATCAGTAGGGGAAACTCCTTTTACATTACATCAGGAGAGATTCTGCCCCCCTCACAGTACCGGGTACCCTCATCCGTGAACCATCCCATTAGGGTGATTAATCGGGTGCTTACTCTTTTTATTTCCTTTTACTATGGTTATTTGTGTTGAATCTCTGGTAACACTAATAATCAGCCAGTGAACTACAGGTTCAAGCAACATAAATAAGTTTGGAATAGCGAATCTCTGTACTCTACATATGTTGACACCTGCTGTGCCTCTTGTCACTTTAATCATCAAAATGCACCTCTTCCGGCAAAGGCTGCCTTGTTTTATACCTGGAACAACCCCACAGGCCCCAGCTTTTACAGGCTAGGGGCAGAATGGTGGGCAGCATTTCACCTATTCATGCCACTCTAGTCCAGTGCAATCATTGTCATGTCAATGGGAATAGACAGGAGCCTTCAGAGATTATTCCTCTCCTCAAAGGAGGAGGAGGAGGCGTCTAAGTTGGGTAGGATGAATTGCCCTCCAGCAGAGCCTATCTGTCTCCACTAACTAGAGATTGAGCCCAGACCAGACATCTCTCCTGTAGACAGCTGGGGTGAGGTGAGATGAACATCATCTCCCATGCTAACCTAGAGACCATGACTTGCTGCTGCTGCAACTTAAATTCTTTCATGCTAATGGGTAGCCTGAGAAAAAAAGGTTGTTTTCTTAAATTGTTTCAATAGGACACAATTGTTTCCAGGCCTCTGAGCCAGGTGGCTGCCAAACACCTCGAAAGCCATACCACCCCTGCTCTAGAGGGACTTCAGTTTAATTCCTCTGACTTCAGCTTGGATCAGGAGTTGTGGATGAAGATCAAGAATATCCAGCCTGTCTCTCTGAACTAGGCAAAGAACTACTTAAAGCTATTTCCTCCTACAAGAAGAACAGGATGTTGTTATAAAAACATTGTGATAACTCTCACCTTGAAAGGCCTGAAGTCACCCCTATAAAGGCAAATCTACTGTCCCTCAGACAGCTGTCATGTATAGCAGGAAGAATATTCACAAAGGCTAACTCCAGTGTAGAATAGCTTTGGTCAACCTCCCTGACTCATGTCTCCCACCAACATCTTCACGGACTCGAAAGCAAGAGGCCCGCATCCCAGTGGCTGTGGCCAGGAGGACCTCCTGTGGTCAGTAGCAGATCCTCCCATACCTTGTTCCAGGACAAGCCTGGGACATGCAGTGAGCTGGGTCCAGGGTGAGCGAGTGGTTCTTGCCTTGCACAGTCCTCACTGGCATGCTTCTTGCGCTGGAGGATTATCCAGCACAAGCCCTGTGATGGGACCTGCACTTGAATGGTTCACCAGGGACAAGTGGCTTAAGAAGCCAGTGCAGCCACCTCCACTTCCAGGAGGCCAGTTCCCTTCAGTAGCCATGTGGGCTTCTCCAGTGGTCACAGCACTACAGACCTCGATTTGAATGTCCCATTGCAGGAGCCTCTCTCTTTCCGTTTCCATAGGTGGACATTCACTCCAAAACTATTACCAGCTTCTGTGAACACCCTCCTGTAACTCAACCAGCCCCAGGACAAAGGGATCAAAGAGTGGCTGAATTAAAAGCAAGACAATATTCATTCAAATCCAAGGTTACTTACAGCAGCCAGCATCTGTAGCTTGGTTAGTCATGGACAAGAGACTTGAATTACTTATAGACGGAGAACTATTGCTAGTGTTCATGAGATCCAACGCTGAACTTGGAGTAGATGCTGCCATGCCTAGGGGAAAAAGAGTATTATCAAAAAGTTAAAGCATTCCTAACAAAGCAAACCCAAAATAATATCACTCATGCTTTCCGCAGCTGAAAAGCAGCAACAGAAGTAATATAAATAGAACTGAAAATAAATGTATTATCATATCACAAAAGCATAAAGTAATACATTATCTTAATTTTTGAGATTAAAGGATTGTAAAATTGTTTTCTAACTAAAGCATTGAATCTGCAAGCACTTATTTATCTCATTATCTTTAAGCCTGTTAGCAGGCCTATTGATGTCTGTGGGCTGTAAGTACATGCCTCTATATTTTGCTGAAATGGTACTGCAGAGTATTATTTCACCATTGCCAAACTCCGTCTGCCTCCAGCAGAGGACCCTGTATAATCCAGGGTGGGATTACACAATCACCGAGTCCTGGCTGCAGTCATGCAGTCAAAATGGGAAGGAGAGTTCATGTACAAACAGCATCACTAATGGTATTTCCCCAGGAGGCTGAAGAAGTGTGCTGACACTGAGTGACTTGCTCTGAGAAGCAGTCAGGGTCTGAAGCTAGAGGGTTTGGCAGGTGCGTGAGGACAGCTGAGGGTGAGACAGAAGAATGCCAGGTACTGTGAAATATATACACTGCATTTCAATCAGAAATACATAACAGCTGGCTTATGTGGCATCTTTTCCCAACAGGAGGAGAAGGAGCACTGTGTGCTCCAGAAATCTTTGCCTTGCAGGTGGCTCCTGCGATAGACCACAAGGTCCTTCAGAAATGTTCTCAGTATTTCCCAAGGTGATACCTACATTTCTTACCTTCCTCTCTTGGGCTCAGCTGGTGAGGGTTGACATCTGCATGTTTGTGCTGAGGGTCGCAGCTGTAATAACCCTCCAGATTTACACAGGTGTTTTTCTCGGGACAAGCATTGAATTCAACATAAGAACATTCATTGACATCTAAGAAGAAGAACACACCTTGCATAGATATTGATAGCAGCGTCAAGATTGATCTGCAATGTGTGTACATCAGGCTCTGGATATGATAAATTCAGTGTAAATCTGCAGTAACCCTGCTGAAGCAATTCTGGGTGCATATGGGTGCAATGAAATCAGAATGCTGCCCTTCCCCAAAACTAGCCCCCATTCAGTTATAACCCTATCACTTTTTACTCCAGTTTGTTGGAATAAGAGGACAGTTAGTGGCAGCTCTTGCTTACAGTTGTAGGGTGTCATCCAAACCTAAAAGATGACAGCGACAGGGAAAAGGAGATCTACCCAGTGATTTCACTGAAAGTTGGACTGAGTTTTCAAAAGTAAACACAGAATAAGACGTGATGACAACAGTGCTTATGGATGTGAAATGTTCAGATAACTACACAGTAATAAGTAGATTAAAATAATTTAAACTAAATATATTCAAATGTTTACCTAACATTTAAAAAGTAGGTAGCAATACGCTATAGTAATTAACAGGCTATAAATACTCCTTGTTTCATGCAAGCTGCTGGAAGTAATACATGTCTATAAAAACAGGCTGTATCTTCTTCCCAAGGATACTTCAAACACTTCTTTTAAGAGCCTGTTTAATATAACTAATTATTGTGCCACAAATTTTGAACACCTTTGCTTTTTTGTATGAAGATGGTCTATGCTATGCTATTAGGAGAAAATAAATTTAATTGAGGAGGCAGGAGTATTCCCCTCTAAACTATTCACTCCAAAATAAATATTAGCTAACTACAACCTTCTCCATCCTATAACGGATAGGTTAGGGCCATATTTGCAAAGTTTACAAGATTCACTGTGCTATTTTTGAAAGCAAATTGATAGTCATATAGATGAAATCCCAAGTGAAGATGGATAAAGTCCCCTGAAAAAGCTTCCCCCCGTGACAGGATTATAATAATTAACCTTGCACTTCTGTGTCAATCACTTCATACACACGCTTCACAATGTCCTTCAAGGAAGAAGAGACCTCTGCTAGCAGAGCTGGCTGATGCAGTCCAATGAGAACCTGGGAGGCCACTGTTCCAGCGTATACTTCTGCACGGGTACTCTGGATATGGTGCACAGAGGCATTCAAGGGCTGTAACGCACCAGTAATCTGGAAAACAGGGGAACAAACACTTCGGTATCTCATTTCTTTATCAGCACAACTGTATGCCAATGAGGTGTAACCTATGCAATGATTATCATCATAATGTGAGTGTAGAAAACACCAATTCAGAAACCATAGCAAAGTGGCAACATTTAGGGCTGTATTTATGCAAGGTGAGCTCTTCTTATTATCACATTTCACAACAGAGTTACAGGACAGTAATGCCAAGCTAAGGGAGGTGCGGAGCTTCATGTCAGATCTCAAATGCTTAGGCAGGAGGATGCAACCCAGGAAGACAAGGAAAAAGTCTCTCTGGCTTGTAATGCTTAAACATCAAAATCTCAATAGACAGAATATACTTTAGACATGCTATTACAATTCATCTGCAATAAAGCTGTCCAACACTTGTTACTTTAATCAACTAAAAAGACTGCTGGCAAAGGGAATAGAAAGAAAAAGAAGGAAAGCAAACGGCTGAGCAAGAAGGCTGGGACTAAGAGCCACAGAGAGACCCCAGGACTGTCCAAGCTGTCACAACTGCAAGTCAGGGATTAGAGAAGGGATATGATGGTGGGCTAGGTAATAGGAGTTAGTGGAGCAGACAGAGCCTGGAAGACATTCCTCTGAGTAGTAGCTCATTGCAAAGCTTCAGTTTCTATTTCCTATTTTTTGAGCGTTTGGCTTTGCCATAGTTTGCTTCAGACCAAGATATGAAAGTCTTGGTAGATCGTTGCCTTCTGTTCCTTACTATACAGTGACAGGACCAGGATTTCTCACTTTTTTAGGACACGAGAAGGGTGAATTCAGGTAGGAGGAAGAACTAAATTCATGGAACATCCCCATGCTACTGCTACTTTCTATTCTTCTGCCCATCAGTGCTAGTTGATGATGGGAGAAAGGTTTCCTTTGCTACTAGCCCACTCCTAGCTGGAAACTGGGGAGGAGTAGAAATAAAAATGGAGAAAAATAGGGAACTGCCCTCTTGGGTACCTTTCAAAGGCCACATCCAAGCCTGGTTTTCTCCATGGCATGGTGATACGTACTAGGGAAATGCTTCGGGTTTATGGCCTGGAGGGTCTTTGTCATCAATCTATTTCCTAAATACCACTTAGAGGACAGAGTGACCACCCTGTCTGAGCACGGCTTTAGTTTGCAGCCTGGTTCTTCCTGCAGGCCCTCCTTTCAGGAAGTGTGCCTCATGCCTCTGCTAGGGCTGTGTTTTTCTTGGTTGCCTCAGACTCTTCCCACCTGCCGTGTCGGGGATAGAGAGAGGCATGCCGTGCTGCTGTCGCGTGGCCGTGTGCGCTTTGGTGCCAATGCTGCTGCTAATCCATGCACGAGGGAGAGCCTCAGTCCTACAGCAAAAGCAACACCCTGCTGTCTCCCCCAGCACTGCTTCTGTGGCAAGAATGACAATAAAACACCCTTGACCCAGACACAGTCCCCTGCCATAATCCTGGGGTTTCATAGTGAAACTTCTGGCACTGCTGAGTCCACCTGCCATGTAGTTCCCAGTGCCGTAGATCAGGTTAGTCTCTTGAAAGGTTTAACTCAAAACTCATTATCAGAAAACATCACGCTTTGCAGGTCTTGAAATCCAGACCCTGTTGGTCATAGACCCAAAACTGAACTGAGCTGGAGCTGGAGCAAGCAATTCTTAAGCAGGAAAACCCCCTATTATTTCAGAATGCCCTCAGAAGAGACCTGAAAAACTTACTAAAGAAGCTGATAAATAAATGTTACTAGAGCTCCTTGAGGATGAGGCTGACATTCACCAATTAAAGATAAATTAGGGCCCCAAAAAATTATCTGGTGGAACAAAGGGGGAGCGACTGGCTGGCAAGCTTATCCCTAGCACAGAGGACTATGAGATCCCTCCCGGGCTGGAGCAAGTGGTGGTTACTGAGTAACAGAAACACAGCACAACGAGCAACACACGGGAGTGTTTGTGTTTGTACATACCATGGAGTGCAAAAGGCGTGAATGATTCAGAAGGTGGGAATCCACTCTGATTAATTCATTAAAATCCATTTTCACAAGCACTGTCACATTGTACCAGAATGTTCTTCCTGAAGCGTACAAAATAAAAGAGCCAAGTCATCTCAGGTCTGATGCTATAGAAAGCAACAGAGCTATAGGAAGGCTCTGAGAAACCGAAGCAAGCTTTAACTTGGTAAATATGAAGGGCCCACATACAGCCATCAGCTACAGCCTCATTCACCATATGCCACAGGCAGCAGTGCTAGGGAAGGAGAAAAACCTGAGCAAGGTCCACTGGACCTGCAGCACCCACGGTTCAGCACTCATGGGTGCAAGTACTGAAAATTAAAATCCTGGAATTGATCCAAGGCAGATTCATGTATTTGTTTTATGAAGAGCTGTGGTAACAGATCTCCTACCCACTCCCACCCTCAGAAGGAAAAATTAAGTGTATTTCTATTAGAAGCAGTCTTGAGTTTATCAGTAACATACCCTCTGGCATTGGATCCACACAGCCTGCTCCTTTGGATGAGTTGCAGCATTTTTTAAGCCCTGGACATTCAGTATCAAACGTGCAAGGATAATCCAATGTTTCCATATTCTCCATTGGACAAATACCAGGTCTTGAGGCAAATACACTGGATCTATTGAGTGCTAAGTAATAAAAACATTTTTGAGAACAAAAATATAGAAAATTGTTTCCATAAAATTGTGCTATTTAATTTACAGCAAACACCTCCTCCTCATTTTAGAAGTGTGTCTGTTCTGAGGTTTTCATGGGGAGAAAATAGCAGCCTAAAATACCATTATTTCATTTCAAGAGTGTGAATGTTCTCAGATTTTTCTCTCATTCATGACATTTCTGTTACAGAAATTTTGAATTTATAATTTTCCATTAATAATTAAGGATGGATAGATAGACAGATAGACAGATAGATAGATAGATAGATAGTTTCTGAATGTGGAGACATTGAAGCACTGCAAAACAGAAAATGTGCCTGATGTCAGCTATGACTAATCCAAATAATATATAATGATCAAAGGAAACAGGTAATGTCTAAGCTAGAAATCAGGAGTTTTCATTTAACCTTTTGTTGAGACAAAGTTAACCTTTAGCTATAGTAATTGAAGATGTTACGTGAGAGCAGAGACAAAACACTGTTCTTGAGTACAGTTCAGTGGGTTACAGAGAGGGGCAGGAGATCAGAACTGAGCCCATGGTCTGCAGCCTGGCAGCGCGCGTGCGCGCGCTCCGTATCAGCCAGCCATCCTAGCAGGTAGGTAGCCCGTGCCAGACAGCCCTGCAGAGAGGGCAGCTAAGGCAGAAGGTTACTGCATCCCAAGCCAAGGGCAGACAGTGGTCCTGCCTCAATGCCAGCACATACTCTTCTCTGGGGGAAAAGAGAAAATATTTCTAAGCTCTAGGAACATTGCTTTCACCCACACTCTCAAACATAGCTCCAAGCAATGCTCAGCTCTCATCTTTCCAATCAACCTAAAAGATTCCTCTTTTGATTCATTTCGTGCCTACAGGTTTTTGGTCCTACAAACTCTTGATCCATTACTGAGCAATTAAAGTCATCCACTGGGCATGCAGTCATATTTGCATAAAGACAGCCTATTAAGACCAGTGGTTTTAAGCCTATGGTCTGTGTCTTTTTGGGGGCCCAAAGTATGCTTGTCAAGGGTCTCTGAAGGTAATTAAGAAAAGTCAGCATAGCTTAATGATGGGGGTCCACACCTCCACTGAAAAACCTGCCAACACCCATAAGCTGGAGAACAGTGCACTGAGTTGAGACCTCTCAGCAGCATGCAGGTTACTTGCAGGTGTAATTTCAAAGATTTGCATGCAGAATACATGGCACAGCACTTTCCCACACTCTTTTATATTGTATTTGATACACTGTGTGTGTATACTTTGTGTGCACACAGTCAATGAGCACAAGCTTTAACAGGGCTGTGAGCATTTTTCAAGTAGAGTTGGTGTTAGACCCACACAAACTCTGGGCAGCAAATTAGGAAACTCTACCCCCACCCCTGACCCCAATGAATGGCTGACTGCCCTACAGGGAGCAAGATTTGTCCTGCTACCTAATGCAGCCTAGTGTGGGCCCCTTCATGCCTGCAAACCAAGGGCCATTGCCCTCCTTAGTCTTCCCCAGGACCAGCTCTGCCTCCAAAGTTCATTTTGAGTCATAGGCCTATGTTTGCAGTGGAGGACGATAAAAAAAATCAACCCTGTGCAATCTTACTTAAGTTAATTCTGGGTCCAGCAAACCCCAGTAGTCTTACTCTGCTTCCCAGCATGGACCAGGAACCTCTGCTTCTGGCTCTGGGGCTGGCACTGTGGGCCATTCCCCCAAACAGGTCCTACTGCTAGAAAGCCTCTTCCCAATTTCTAGTCTAAAGCCACAATAATGTGCGATACAACCTCAGTTGCCCTTAGATGAGTCCCACGCACATTCCCAGTCTCACACGATTGCTCCATCCCAGCCTCTGGCACAGAGAGGCTAAGCAGCCTCTCACACCAGGAGCTTGCACAGACACGAGCACCAAGGGATTTCCCTGTGTTAGTACGTCACCACTGCTCCTTGCTATTCAAACCAGGTGCATCTTGGTAAGCTTGGCACAAGCATCTAAATCCCTCCAGCTCTGAGATTCAGGTGCAGTTCAAGCATGTTTGAGGTTCAAAGCGGCTTTTTCCGCCTGGATCTTTTTTCGGCACGTTTAACTGTGGTGTAAAAGATTTAATGAGTCACATGCAATCTCAGAAAACACTATGGAATCCTGGCCGAGTGCCACACTAGCCATTTATCTAAAATCAAAAGGTCATCATTTTCGCATCAGGGGAAACAGATGGATTCACATCACATTTCTGCCTAATTGTACAGATGCACTTTGAAAATTCATTTACACACTCCAATCATCTTGGGGACAGTCACCTACCAAGCAACATTGCCAGCACTGGGGAGCAAGCCAGGCAACTCCTCTGTCAGTCGGATAAAGTATAGGCTTTTCTCGCTGTTATTTGCACAAAGGTACAGAAGCAGAAATGCAGCACCCAGTGCTTAGCAACGAAAGCTCTTTTACCAGCTGCCCACATGAGAGCTGCTGGGTCTGCTGTGACTGCAGGATGGGGGGATCTCCCCAGAGACAGATGCTGAGGGACACCATTAGCTCAGCCATAACCCCTGTAATGGAACCAAAACCCTGTATCCATCTCAGGCATCAGAAGGCAGAGACAAATCTATGATATTATAGAAAGAGCTCCTGGCAAAGCCTGTTACAAAGGCAGACTGACAGTTTTCATCACATGACCCTGTTTTGGGGGTCTTTGAGCATTGCTAGACTTTACCTGCTCAGATGGATGCTTTCCATCCCAATTGCCTGTCCAGGGGTTAATCAGGATAGAGGGTATGTGCTGGTTCAGCATCTGACAAATATTTAATACCTTTCCCTGAAAAGACACATCATTCACTAGAACATATTCAGGAGCCATGGGGTGAAATTTGGCAAGGACGCAGCTGTTGGATGATGGAGGACCATGGCCTTTGAAGCACAAAATCAGTCTGTGCATGCTCAGAACAAACTTAATGAAATTTAGCCACTGCCACCTCCAATGGGTTCATCCCACTGGCAGCACTACGATGTGGCCATGCTCTGCCCCATCGGCACTCGCACTGGCAATCAGTGGAGAGCCGGCAGGGGCCCCTGGTGAGCCCGCAGCTCGAATGCGACTCTGGATACCCCTGCTTCCCCTGGGGCCTGCTGGCAACAGAGGGAATACACCTGTCTCAAAGCAGGAAAAGGACCTTTGCACAGGAGTTAGCAGGGTTGTTGAAAGAGCTTTAAACTAGATTTGAAGGGGAAAAGGGACAAAACCAGGCTCACTAGAGATAAGCCTGGGGGCAGCACACCAATGTTTGAGGAACAGTGTGCTAGTGAGATCCTTTGGTCTGCCATCTCAGTGGAGGCAGGGGATGGAGATCCACATGGCAGCAAAGACGCAAGGGTTATAGATGTGTTAAAAACCATGGAAGCACCTGAGAATGGTCACATAGGAATTACGGCTTCTCTCCCAGAAAAGGTGGCAGGATCAATAGCCCAACTGAAGTGCATCTATACCAATGCACGCAGCACGGGCAGCAAACAGGAGGAGCTGGGAGCCTTTGCACGGCTGGAAAACTATGACATAGTTGCCATCACAGAAACATGGTGGGATGACTCACACAACTGGAGTGCTGCAATGGATGGCTAGAAAGTCTTCAGAAGGGATAGGCAAGGAAGGAGAGGTGGTGGGGTAGCCCTGTATGTTAGGGAGTGTTTTGACTGTCTAGAGCTTGATGCCAGTGATGAAAGGGTCGAGTGTTTACAGGTAAGAATCAGGGGAAAGGCCAACAAGGCAGATATTATGGCGGGAATCTGTTATAGACCACCTAACCAGGACAAAGAGACAGAGGAAATATTCTATAAGCAGCTGGGAGAAGTCTCACGATCGCTAGCCCTTGTTCTCATGGGGGACTTGAGCTTACCAGATATCTGCTGGAAATACAATACAGCAGAGAGGAAACAGTCTAGGAGGTTCCTGGACTGTGTGGAAGAGAAATTCCTGACACAGCTGGTGAGTGAGCCAAGGAGGGAAGGCACCTGATGGACCTGTTGTTTGCTAACAGAAAAGGACGTGTGGGTGATGTGGTGGCTGGAGGCCATCTTGACTACAGTGATCATGAAATGATAGAGTTTTCGATTCTCAGAGAAGTAAGGAGGGGCATCAGCGGAATTGCCAACCTGGACTTCCAGAGGGCAGACTTCGGCCTGTTTAGAAGCCTGGTTGACAGAGTCTCTTGGGAGGCAGTCCTGAAGAGCAAAGGAGTCCAGGAAGGCTGGACATTCATCAAGAAGGAAATCTTAAAGGCGCAGGAGCAGGCTGTCCCCACGTGCTGAAAGATGAGCCAGCGGGGGAGAAGACCAGCCTGGCTGAACAGAGAGATTTGGCCAGAATTAAGTGCTCTCAAGTTAAGAACCTCCAGGATTAAGGTTGTCTGGGCCTTCTTATTTCAATGTATTTTTGTACACGTGTGCTTAAAAACCAACTTTCATCACATGCTGATGCACTCGTTTGCTCCCTGGCTGGGGATCAAGCAGGGTTAGATGGCAAATAAGGAAGCTCTCTGATTTCATCTTATGCAGTAAGGTGGAAGGTGGGCAGCAAACCAGTCACCAGAAGAAGTAACTATAGCATTGATTCAAGCAGCTGGAAATTAGCCTGGAGAATTGGACCCCGTCTTTGCCTAAAAGAAATTCCTCCAAGATGCTAGGAAAGTCTTGTACAAGACGCTCATAACAACCTTTCAGAGCCATGGGTTTCACAGGTCCAGGAACCTGACCTGCAGCCCCGGGACCTGCTTTGCAATCAGGGGACTGCTCATAGTCACCACCGAGGACATGAGGCTCTGCGCTCCAACCACGCAAGCTGTTAAAGGCAGCACTGAGCACTCTGAAAATCAAAATCAAAATAAATTTAAAAAAAAATTAAAACCACACCCTAGGTGTCTGAGAGTGGGCACACAAAATGGTTTGATCTCAGTCTCTCTGCAGCTCACTTGCCCAGCTGTGAAAGACAGAGAACGTCCCTCCCTTCCCACAGGCTTCGTGAAGACAAATTGCTGTCTGTGAATCGCTCCAGGATTCACCTCAAGAGGTGATAAATAATTCTATGTTCAGAGAGAGGCTCAGCAGAGCACTGAACCACACACTGAATGTGGAATCCAGGATGATGCACTGCCGGGAAGCTCCTTAGAGGGGCTCCATCATCCCTGAGCACCACATGGAAACGTGGTCCTCGGGGTAAGGCAGTGCAGGATCAGGTAATTAAAAGAGTTTACTAATCTGCATGCATAGGCACAAAGAGAGGAAACAAGGATTTTTTTTTTTATTTAATTCTACCTTTATAATTAATTCTAGCACTTCATAACTTTTAGATACATAACTTTGCAATTTTTATTTAAAAAAAGTTGAAGTCATTTGTGTGTGCGTGTGTAATACTATCCTAACAGATTGATGGGCAACTAGTGAGAACTACCAGAGCAAGTTGACTAATGATATAGACATTTTTTCCCCAACAGTAAAAAATAAGAAAAGTGGGGCCTGCCATACAACAGGCAGGGGTAAATGTTTCCTTCTAGGAAGAAAAGGCAGGGAGTGGCCAGGAGCAGGTTACCATGAAAGGTCATGGGGACCTTTCCACTCCTAGCAGGATGGAGAGCATGCCAGCATGGATAACGTCAAGAAGAAAATAACAGTAGTTCAGCAGCATGCTGTGCAGCAATTTCAGCAGCTCCAGTTTCTCTTTTCATCATTTATTTAAGACTGTGTCTAGACAGTGCATTACCATTCACAGAATTTATGACTAATGCCCTGAAAAGCAAAGATACCGGAATAATGAAAACACAGAAATCACCTAGAAGTCATACAAATCCTTTTACAGTTTAAAGTATTCCCAACTTAACTTTGACAGGAAAAAGAGTCAAGGTGACCACAGTATTTCATGGACAACCTGCCCAGAGTGCCCATCAACAATGTGGCAAGGGCAAAGCGGAAATTCTGCAGCTAAGCTTTACAAGAGATTTATAGATTTGTTAATGTTAGATGAAATAAACTCGTCAACAGCTCTCATGCCTAAAATATCCCTAGAGATGCTTTTAAAAGTCATAGAATTATACTGGCAAAAAATATTTAAAGTGCTACCAGGGTGCCTTTTTTTCCACCCAAGAAGATGGTCTTGATTTTCAGAGGTTCTGAAACACCTTGAAAATCCTGATCACTCACAAGAGTTTCTTGTGCAAATAGAGACAACCATAACTAGCTAGTGACTCAGCAACATTTATGACATAGCTATTTCTTTGTACTACAGAATTAAAAATCAATTTTCTCTGATTGCTTCTCAGCCTTGTCATTTGATACATGTGTGCACACATGTATGCACATGCATGTATATCAAAAAGAACTTACTGAAGTGACTAATTAGATCTCCTAGAGATATTCCCCAGCATGGAACTGCTGCTTGGAAAACACATATTATCAACAGTGGGTCCATTGCCAGTCTGAAAAGATTGCCTGGACATACTGTAACCTGCAGGTCAAATTTTGCCCTGACTGACGCTCCACAACAGCCACAGAGCCAAACAATTGCAGGATACAATAAATAAGGGATGATGTGTATCTAATTATGCTTTCATTCCTCTTCTCTAGCAAATCATTTTAAGAACAAGTAAAACACAATGACCACTTCTGTGTTCCCGTCTTTCTGTTAAAGGAATTTGCCTACTAGACACAATATTCTACTAGTAAATGTTGAGAAAATGCCTTGCACAAATTGTTTGGAGGTTAATTTTCCAATGCTCTGAAGTAACTTAAAAGTAGGATGAACACATTGTTCTTTATAGATCCCATGACAAGACATAAGGCTCATACCCACTCATGTCACGTTATATGATCTGATGCAGGAGCAGGTTTGGGGACATTCCCATAGAAGTGAGTCACTCAAGTCTTATGACCCAAAGCGAGGACCAGGGCTGCAATAGGACCTTTCCTTTTCGATCATTTGTTACAGTATTGAGACTATGTAAATTCCCAGGACAATAACTTGAAAAGGGGAAATGGAGAAAATGCAATGTCATACTGAAAACAGGACACAAAATTATGTCCCGCAGAACTTTTCTGGATGCTGGAACAGTTCAATGATGGCCTAGCTAATCCAAGATGCCTGTTCAGTTTACAAGCATGTGGCTTTACCCATTACAAAAAAAAAAAAAAAATGTTCCTTTTCCCCAAGGAATCCTTTCCACCTGCAACTCAAGTTCTGCTAAAAATTAGCAGTTTCTTGTTGACAACTGGTAGCCCTGATGTGGGAAGGGGAAAAAGCTTCCATCCTGAGTCATAGATGATTAACTCTTCCCAAGAAGAGTCTTGTGAAAACTCAGAAGTTAGATCAGACCCACCAAAAGGTTCACCAGTTTCCAGTCCTCCAACATAGCCCTAGGTAACCAAGGAAGCCCTGCGAAAATGGGCACTAGTTTAATTTTGATCGTAAAGCGGTTGGTACCAACTTGTCCTGAGGTCACAGGTTGTTTTAAATTAACACCAAAACTGGGTTTGCATCCTGGGAACCGACACTCCTCCAAATCAAAGGAGATGTTGTCCTAGTGCACCCTGAATTACTTTTAAGAAAGCTCCTACTGTAAATGCAAGCACACTCAGAGCAGACACAGCACCAGGCAAGGCTATGTGAGTTATTGGACTTCACCACAGATATTGGCCTGAAACAGGACAAGTAATGAGCCCTTGTAGGGGTAACAAGAAGGTGCCTTCTTCATGTTCACCTGGAACTTTAGTGAATTTGTGACTAGGAGTGCAAAGAGCAAGAATCAGGAGCATTAGTCTTTCATGTCTACTCCTTACCACGTTGGACCAAGTTTACTGCAGATTTTTGCAGACTCACTGATGTCAGTGAACAGGAACCTATTGCGCAGAACTGAATTAAGCCTTTACATGTCTCAATTTAAGTGAATCCTCTTCCATCAGACATTTATTTCAACTGTTAATCTGACTAAAACTTACCTAAAGAGCAGTAGAGTCCAACTTGCTCATATCCTTCACAGCAATCTGTAAGCATGATGGTTTCAGGGACTTCAACAGTATGATACTGCATTTTATAGTACGTCCGAGGACACACCATCCATGGTATCCATCCTCCACAGGAAGTGCTTGTCTCATAGGACTTTTGGTAGGCAACCATTTTAAACACATTTTTGGTCAGGCTATAGTTGCACAGATGGTACCCTAGCAGAGAGAGACCTTTCTCTAGGGAGGGAAAAAAAAAAGAAACAACAGGAAAGAAAGGGATCAGCACTAACTTGTCATCCCAGAGCATAAATTCCCTGCAGTATCTAGTTAAAAATACTGTTATGAGAAACCAGTGACAGAACCAACAAAGATGAATGATTTCCAGGAAGGTTGATGTTGGGAAGAGCATCACTTCAGAAAACGGACAGAAGAAAGAATTAGTAGTGACTGCTTGTCATAGGCATCACTTCAGTCATAAAAGGATGCAGACTGGCAGAAAATTCAAAGAGCTCTCAGCACCTTCAGGTGCAAAGCAGAAAAAGGGCAATTTAACTCAAGTAAGTATAAAGGAAATTAATATACATTAATAGAAATTAACAACAGAGCAAAATAGGCACTTCCAGGGCAGAGTCATCCAAGTACTTTAGATGTACACTCCAGGCTCACGCTGCCAAGTGTTTGTCTTTCTCCGCTGACTACAAAGGGAATGAAGGGTGAGGAATTCATGGGTAGATGAGTCACATTAGATGTCTGGAATAAGACATCCTTCAGACATTGCCCTAGGCTAAAACTGGGTACTCATGCATCATTGGGAAGGACTTTCAGGTATCTGACACAAAAGGTATTCCTGGAGCTCCTATGTTGCCTATCTGCATTTGTAGCAGACCATATTAGCCCAGGCCCTTTGAGAGCTGCTGTGGTTCATTGGCTTCAGTGTAAACAAAGTCAGTAATAAGTTCATTAACTACATAATTTCACACTGGTCTGGGAATGGGACTCAGTTTCTGGAGTTCTGAAACCAGTCATGACGAGAAGCAAACTTGTTACATGCTTTACTTAAAACCGAAATACTTAAGCAGGAGCAGGAAAAAAAACACACCACAAAGAAACACAAACAACAACAACAACGGCAACAAAACCAGATGGAGTTTAAGAATTAGCAGTAAGCAACCTACAGTCGTGACACAGACATCAGGCTGTCTCCGAATGAGATGTTGTAGAAGCCAGAGGGGCTGAGTCACCCTGTGTCCCATTTGGGAAATATATGGGATAGAATTAAAATGCCTGTATCATCCTTTAGACAAAGCAAAAGAAACTTTAATAAAGATAAATATGAATTAGCTCCAGGGATTTAAGTATGGCAGGATTGTTATTTCTGAGAGCTCTGAGGGGACCAGGGCCAGTCAACAGACAGACTGAAGCTAACATAGTATACACAACAAGCATATAATTAAAATATTTACAGCTTATCATATTTGTACAGCTTATCTTCTGCCTGAAAAGATGAATCATGTAAAAACCATTCAAGAGAAAAAACCCCAAATTGTCAGGTTCTTAGGAATCATGTGTTTTTATCACATTTAGCTTTCCAGCTAAACAAAAGATACCTGTGCAATTTGAACAGGACTGGTAAAAGAGCTTTGAACAGGATGATCCATTTGTAGTGCAAGGACAATCCAGAAGAAAGCATGGGATAGATACCATAGGCCACAATACGTCCCTCAAGCTGGCTCAACCGAATCACTCAGAAGGTCTTCCACCAGCCCTAATCCTGGCAACTGCTCGAATAAGAACAGCCTGAAAGATATCCCCTGTCTTAGATATTCAAAAGGCCATGAAGAAAAATGGATTTTCTTGGTGCAGTTCCCAAACAGAGGCACAGACACCTCCCTGCAGACAAGGGCACTTTGGAAGAGCAGAAGGAAGGAGAGGGTAGCTGGGACTGACCATGGACTGCTCCCAGCCTTCCCTCTTGACTATAAATAACTCGTGCCTGACCAGACCCAGGGAGAGCATCAGGCCCCTGGGAGACCAGCCCTGCTCTGCCCAACCCATCTGTGCCTTCATCCTGCAGCAAAATGCAGAGTTTGATGCCAGGGTGTGCTACAGAGGGTGCATGTGAGAGCAAGAGACCTCCCAGCAGGCTCCAGGGAGTCCTGTGCTGCTGCTTAGAGCAGGTCAGCAGGAAAATATCAAGAATAAAGGCATACCTGGAAACCCCACTCCCTGCTTCCTTCTTCTCCCTAGCTTCTAAGCAGGGCACCTCTGTGTTCAGTTCCTGACACAGACAGTAGCTGAAAGTCCTTCACATCACTAAAAAACACCAGGGCTGTTCTTTGTCCTTAAGAAGAGAGTGAAAGGAGATGGTCTTGAGGGGCAGGAAGGAAGACACCCAGCCTGCCTCAAGCTGAGGGGCTGAAACCCATTCCCTGCCTGACCCAGGAGAGGACCCCAGTGGCTGGGATAGAGGTCTGACCAGGACCATGAAAGCTTGTACCCAGATGTGGCACGTAGGTTGCTGTGCAGGAGCGAACTGAAGGTGAAGTGAGCCAGAGAAAGTAAGGTGGCCTCCCTCCCCTGGTTAAATTTAGGACATCCCCCTGCGAGAGGGGAAAAAAGCACAAATGTGGGTTCTGGAGCAGAAATCAGAGATCAAGGGCTGCTTTTTTTCCAGTGCATTTGATTGATTACCACTTCACATGAGGCACAAATGCCTTACAAGAAACGGGTAGTTGTCATTGCATTTTGTAAAGCATTCCCTTGCCACATATTAGGAGGGCTCCAAGAACACCTACCCTGGCAAATGCTTCTAGACATGTAGGCATGGGGTGGGGCAGGGCAGGAATCTTGTTTCAGCTTTTTTTTTTTCCATTGATTTGGGACCTGAATGGCTAAATACCCAAAGTGGGATGGGAAGAGTACCTAAATCATTCTGGATCTAGCCTCTATCTGGAGAAAGTGCACAAACATCTATTGGTGATCAGGGAAGGTAGGAGGAGCAGGACAAATTTTGTTCTATGGAAACAAGAAAAAGAAAGTATTGCACTAAGGAATCATACTGTTAGCCATTAGCATGGCTAGAGCAAAGCAGATACTGGAAGAGAACAACCGAGTACAGACAGCACTGAAGATTCGTGTTGTCCGTGCAGAGCTGCGGCTGCAGCAAGGACATAGCACTGGAAAGCTAAAAATTCCAGAGTCAGCTGAGCTGGCTTAGGCTCTACAGCAATGTGCAACATAAATACAGGTATGAAACTGAGAATAAAATGGTATAGAATTAGACGCAGTTTATAATTAGAAGCTACAGCTGTCAGAGCAGATATGAAATCATATTTCGTACTTAAACATTGATACTAGGTATAGAATGAGGCTGCCAAAGCCAAAAGAGAAGTTTTGAGATATGGCTATGGTAGTACAAAAAGATACCCTCGCTGGAAGAGGTTAGACCAAAGGTGACAGGGAAGGTGCACCACCACCAACCTTACCATCATCCATCACTTCCATGCAGTTTAAAACAAGCTTTGATACTCACAGAGTTCAATTATTTGCCGACAGCAGTTTCCTGCTGTGCAATGTGGCTTAGATCAATTTGGGCTCTTTAGCAAGTTGGCTTTCTGCTACACCCATCTATGGGATTATGGCACTATTAAACGGAATTAAAATGAACTGGCTGTTGTTTCCAGCAACACAAAGCTGCAGTCAATTGCAAAGCAGGAGAAGGCAGTCACCTGACATTAGTAGGGCTATGTTACACCTATCGTCTCTGGACTTTAGGTTTTTGTCTTAGCAATGACCAGCTCTCAGCACTGTCAGGGAAAGTATAAATTTTATTATGTCAAGCAAGAGCAGAAACAATTAAAGCAAATACTTTATTAATAGAAACAAATACTGAGAGGAAAGGCTGAAAGGAAAGTCTGCGTAGGAGCAGGCTGCTTATAACTCAAGGTCAAACCCAGATCAGAACTGAGAGCATGATCAAAAGATCAGCAATAAAAAATGCTTGATAGCATTTATGCCACAGACTTAGCTGCAATTCTGGAAACTTCACTGCTCAAGTGCCAGAAAAGCCACTGTGAGCTGGGATCTGCAAAATCTTTTCTCGCTGGAGAACAGCAAGAGCCAAAGACAAGCCCCTTTCTTGTCTTGACGTAACCTTAAAAGTAATCCTTTGGAACGGGTTCACAGAGGGCAGATTCAAACTCAGCTTTAAAAGGCAAAGGCTCCAAAACATGAAGGGAAATGGATTAACAGCTCAATTTTTCTGGGTATTCCAAGTTCTTTTCAAAGTCAACATCATTGACTTTATATGGCACTAGAATGGGGGTTCTGCTGACCCCCAGTCTGTAGAAACCTCTTTTTCAGCTGTGACTTTGACAGAATAACAGAAAAGTCTGCAAGGCTTTAAGAAATATGGTTGTATTTTAACTGAGGCTTGCAAAATCACTTAAGTAAAAAAATGCAACAAAAAGCAGCCAAAACTCACAATCTTTTCTCAGCTAAATAAATCAAACCAGAAATTAAGAGCAAGTTGGGATTTAATTTAGCAGTTACAACCTAGCAATTGGGTTAGGTTTTTCCAAATTACAGCCCATACCATAGATGAAAGTTAAACATGTCTTCTACAGCTTCATTTTATGCATCTCTAGGAATTTGCCAGGTACATTACTACATAATTTCCTCCAAAAGTTTATTTTAAAGACAATTTTCATAAAAATTTGCACATTACCGAACACAAAGCAGCAATCCTACTCATTCATTTCTGGCACAAAGGCAATGACAAGGCTTTTGCCTGGGGATGAAGAGTTGGGGACAAAGGTTGTATTTTGTCTTGGTTAGATTTTCTTTGTTTAATTATCAACAGAGGATTTTTAAATAGTCGCCGAGACATTGCCAGTTCTCTGGAGAGTGGCCACCTTGGAGGGTTTATTTCAAATAAAGAGATATCCCACTTCCAAACTCAGCTGTCCTACATAACAGCCGCGGTCCTCTGGCTAGGTTTGCATCACTCACCTGTAATTTCATTTCCCCTTCCCTGCCGTGTGGCTGCCCAGATAATGAGAACAGAAATAAGAGTGATCCTGGCCATTGTACCACCCATGCTGGATAAGCCCTTCTTATCGCTTCGTTTCCAAGGCGGTAGAGCTCGATTGTCCTTACATGCAGGCTTTTGGATTAGGGGGAAAGGTGCTCTCTTTCTTTACCTTTTGCAGGTGGGTGATAACTACTGGCAACAGAAACAAAGAGGCTCCGGTGGGAATTTTGCCAGTTCTCTCTTCTTCGTGCCCTCCCCGGGGAACCTGCCTCTTCTACCTGCTCAGCTTGGCCCCCCTCCCTGCCTCATTTTGAGAAAAAGGCATTTCAAAATTGCTGGTTTAGTCCATGTTTATCCTTCTGAGCACTTATTCCCTCTCACACCTTGAACACCTGACAGCTAGGAGCCAGATTTACGTACCTCGAATGACAGGTATCTGCATCTTGAATTTCGTTTTTGTCCACACATCAGGTGATACTATTTTTTAGGTCTTTAATTCTGTACTACTTTGGAAACAAACTAAGAGTAAAAGCAAATGTCTGTGTCAATGTTTTTTCCTGAATTTAAGCTGTTTCACTAGCTGCTCTCATTGTGCTCTTCATTTCATTGCAATTTCAGCATCACATAAACCAGAGAAATGCTAGGCAAACAAGAACCTTATTAGGCAGGGCATGAATCAGGAGATTTAAGAAACCAAAATCCCTTTCTTTTCATTATGTAAATCAGGAAGGCATGTTCCCAAGATAGATGTGCCTGCAGCTTTACAATGCAGGACAATAACTTTGGTGCAATATCTCTTGGCTCATGCAAAGAGAAGGAGTAAACATAATATGATATTTTATGAGGAGCTGACACTGAAATATGGAAAATCACAGGTACAGTTCTTGGAGCTGAGGCAATATGTTCAGACCAGCACTTAAATACATATTACAGTATTATAGACAATTTCACGTGGATGAAAGAGCCAGATGTAAGGGAGCTGGAACCACAAAATCTTTCATTTTTGTATGTTCAGAATATCAGTAATATCGCTTCTGTAAAACACTGTCAGGCCATCACTGTGTTAGCACTCACAAGGTAGGAGAGCTGGAGCCCTGGAGAATATGCGGGGCCAACAGGGGAGTTACTGGATGGTTTAGATCCCCTGGCAGACGGAAGAGCCAGGGCTCCATGTAGTGTCGAGGCACTTGTGAGCTGTTCTTCTAGCTCAGAAAATAAAATATCAAGCTCATCAGGAATTAAAAAAGAAAGAAAAAGAAAAAAAAAAAAAGAAAACTAAGGCTTGCCCAAACTTCAATTGAAAAATGTTTTTGCAAAAAATGGGACAATCGGTAGAGCAGAACATTTCAACCAAAAAAAAAACCAAAAAAAACCCCAAAATATATTTTGGTTTGGAAATATTTCTGCTATGTATAAGAAGAATGTGTACCTTAGCACTCCTTCTCCTGCACACACCAGGATGTCTAGTCAGGCTGTATCCCCCAGGTGCACCATTTACATCTCCTGTCAGCACAGGGAGGCAACAGGGAGACCCTGGCTGTAGGCTGTACAGAGGATGCCATCTGACTTAAAAACGCCACTAATAAATAAATAAAAAAGAAAATTAAGAGGACTCGAGTCAGTGAAGTTCAATTTGCAAGTAGAAATATTTCTCTTCGTGGTCTATATTATTTTCTTTCAACAATCTAAGTTTTCTGGAAAAAAAATGTCTTGATTGAAATTTTTCAGCTAGCACTCCCAAAAAAAGATCTTTAGCCCTCAGAAATGACTTGGCACCTTCTGCAAGAAGTGTATGTCCTGGACAAATTCAAATATAGGTAATTCCAGAGTGGTGTCTGAATTGGATTGCATTTGGGATCTCCCACTTACAATGCTAAATTGCTGGATAGAGCTGCCATGTGTCTTAAACAGCTGCTGCTTTCCAGAGTTAGCCAGAAAACACGTCATCATCTTCACCGCTAAGGACTTCTATGACTGAAGTATGATCCTCCCAATTGCAGTAAAGGACTAACATCCCCGTTCTAAAAGACGTAGGTATACATGCTCATCTTTAGGACTATTAAAAAACATGGATAAAACTTTGCATATTTACAGCCCAATCTTATGGCTGGCAGCTGGAGCAGGCTTATGTTCAGGATGAGGCAGTGAGTTGCAACTTTATTATAGGAGTGAATGAAACAGTTCCTAAATATGGAATATGCAGAACCCCCTTTTCAATCAAAACTGTAAATAAAGTCAGTGGGTGTTTAATCTAAATAAGAAATAGATATGAAAGTCATGTGTATTTCAGGATTTACCTTGTAATTTGCAAATTCTTTGAGGTTCTGATTCATATCTGCATTATTTCTTCAGTGTTACAAGCATTTAGGCACACAGCAACTTACCTTTTTAGCAATGCAGATATTGGAAGAGACCTCCCAGGCAAGTAGGCATGAATCCTACGTCCTATACAACCATTTTCACATCTTCCAGACATATTCTTGCACTGCGTTAACTGCAGTAAGTTTAAGATGATGCCCTGCATCCCAGGCAGTAGCATGTGCTCTTTCTTCATATTACTGCAGTTGTTGTAACGAGTTGAGCTTACTCAGCACATGTCAATACAGAGTCTCTGCAGGGAAATGAGATAGATTCATCAATCATTTTGGAAAACTCACCACCTGTACGTGCATGGCTGATTACATAAAATCATAGTTTTAGTAACCGTTGGTATATTTCATAGGTAAAGTTTTGGTCTTTTATCCCTCATTCCTTTCAACCAGGTGTTATCTTAGGACCCCAGTGAAAAATTTGCTCACTTTTGCTTTCATGGTGAGGAAGGTCAATGGAGAGGAACAGAGAAGGAGATGTTTTGTACAATAAAAACTCTGGCTACGTGGTGCTGGTAGTGAGCTGGACTGCACTCTGGAAGGAGCTCCTCACAGCCCTCCCGGCCCCGTCATCTGGAGCTGATCAGTTCTCCTGGCTCTGTTGTTTATATTTTCTGCAGTTACATTTGTAATGTCTGAATTGATCTAAAGCATGCAATTTATACAAAGAAAGGCTGTGCCAATAAAATCCTTGTCAAAATCCATTCATGGATAATTTTACAGGATCAAGAAGCAGATTTTTAGAGATGTGATTTGACTCTTCTAGATTGTACTATCAGTAACTGGAATATTGTGGCTGACAGCAGGCTTTCTCATCATATTTTTTAACCATTTATTTCTTTAGATGGATTCACTTTTGATTTAATTATTCACTTAGAAGATCCTGATCTTCTTTAGGCTAGGAGTTTGACAGAGAAAGGTCAGTTGCTCTAAAATTTCTTTTTGCTTTGCATTATTTCGTCTATGAAGTAATCATTATTTCAGATGCCCAAAATGGTCATAACGTTTCAAGACAGACACGTCTGCATGCCGGAAACAGGACTATACATTTGGGCTCCATGGGAATCTAACAAAAGCCATTCTGTGCTCCAGAAACCACTATGCCTTCCCATAGATGTATAGGACCTAAAGCTTGAGAACCATTAAATCATTTAACCTGACCTCTCAAAATCAGCTGTCAGTAAATTTCTCCCAGATACCTCTTCCAGACTCCCACCATTTCAATCTGATTGCAGCCTGAGAAAGCCCAGACTATGGCCACAGCAGACTGTGGGAATGGATGAAGGTGCCACCAATCCTGAGGATCTCACAGTGGAAATAAACTGATCCAGGTCAGGAACACGCAGGTGAAACCATGCCGCTAGCTGCCAATAAGGTGACAAGAAGTTCAGGTGGACCTGATTTCCACCTGATTTCTGCCCCACGATTGTGTTCCCTGCTGCCTGTGACTCCCACGCGAATTTTGTCTCATCATCAGGCCAGTCTTAAAAACTGCCCTTGCTGTGACATTTGAGATGTTTGGTAAGGGTTGAGCTCAAACCACAGTCTTTCCCTCAGTGGGGCATTGCTAAGGTTTCTTTCCTCGTCTCCACTCTGATCTTTGTGAAGCCTGCAGGATCTTAATTGCCTTTAAGCCTGCAGCTGATCTGTCAAAACTGGCTTAAATCAGTCAGCAAGGCCAGAAAGGTGTTAGAAGAGAGGAACAGGCTAACTTAGCCAGAAGTAACCTTTCTGCAGCTAAAGACAAAACAAAATACATCACTCCTGCCATCAGGATACAAACTTATTCCAGCTTCTGAAAATCAATACATATAATGCACGCCTTAATGTCTACTCCCTACAGAGGACTGAACTTCTCAGAAACTTTAACTACTTGGCTCTGAGTTAAAACACTAGTCCGTGATTTCAGGGACTTGAATTCCCTGCCCCTGCCATGGACCTCTTGTGCAGCCACGAGCAAGTCACACAGGTCAAATTTGCCACTGCAATGAAGTCATGGGGGTGGCAGAAAGCCCAGTATTTCAGACCTTGTGAAAGCCATGGCTACATTACTATAAATATGCTTTTGCTTATGTTACCTGAGAAAAAAGCACAATAGAAAAAGCACTGTTTTGCCAGCATGTGCTAGGCCTATGTTAGGATGGATAACAGCTAAACTGGTAATTTCTTGAAGGGGTCCTTGTTTCCCTGAGCTTCAGACATATATCCAAAAAGTGGAATAGTAACACATGCTTATTTCATAGAATCATAGAATCATAGAATTGTTAAGGTTGGAAAAGACCCTTAAGATCATCAAGTCCAACCGTTAACTTACCACCGCCAAGTCCGCCACTAAACCATGTCCTCATTTCGCTGATGTGTTTCAGAGAACAATGCGTTAAAGATGAAGGGACACACACAAATGACAGTAAAAACCATTCACTTAAAGCCCTAAGAGTTAATTAGCTCAACTGTGCAGGCAGAACAGTCCCTGACTGTATTCAGTGATTTGTTCTGTCTCATCGACAAACTGTTCCTCAGGAAAATCTTCGGGTTTTGTTTTTTCCCTGAACACGCACAAACTGTTTTAAAGTGACTCATGAGGAAAAAGTTCTTATTGGTAACAGAAGGAAAAAATATGAGTCAGGCAGAGGTCATGCTGAACCTCTGCCTGGCCTTGCTCCTCTGACTGAGTGCTGGTTGTGCAATCTCAGCACAGAGAAGCTCTTGTTTGCTCCAGTGCTTTGACAGCGTGGTCCCATTCCCAATGCCGAGTTTGGTACCAGATGAGACTGTTGATCACACCTCATACATGATTTAGGAGTGCTGCAGGGAATTAAGTCCCATCTAAGACATTTCATAGTGTGCTTCTTGTTTATAACTCTAAAAACCAGGCATTTTCAAAAGAAAGCAGTCTGGGCAGCAGGTATTGCCCTATGCTATGAAGGCTTACTTGGAAGAAAAGTCTCCTGCTCAGCATCTCCCCATGGGGTACAAGGGCCAAGTCCACCTGAAGGTCCTATTCAGCAAAGAGGATCATGCCTGGCCTCTATCAGCACTTGGTGATGGGACCAGAGCCCATTTTCAGTCTGTCTTGCTGGCTGGACCACCAGCTCCCTGCAGCCAAGGGCTGAGAACACAGCGCCAACGCTGATCTCACGCTTCTTTGCTGACCCAATGCCACAGGGCTCCAGAATGGCCATGTCTTGCAAACACCAGCAACCAGCCCACGGATGTGGCCAGGCTTCACCGGTTTGCGCCACTGCCTGCAACCCATTTTTTACTGAAGGCACCTGCTGCTCCTCTTGAAAGAAGGATGACTTCCCATTTCTTATTCCTCCTAAACCCATCAGACATACAGGATACGGATAGGAAGGACAGAGGACTCTGCATTCAACTGGCAATTGCCTTCATGAATCCATCTCTTGCACACACATGCAAAATCTGCCTCTGTTAAGCAGATTTGAAGCACAAAATAAACCAGCCGAAATATACAATCTGCTTTTTGCTGTTAGTCAACATAAGATTTGGCCCTTATTTCCGGCTAAGAGATATAGAGATATACACACAGACCCAAGTACATGTTTCTGAGGAGAGATTTTTCTAAATAGTTGCAGAAGCTAATCTATAGGCCAAACCTCAGAAAATGTTTCACCATTTGTACAAGATCTTTTATTGATACATTAGATTTAAATGCTTATAGGAAGCTTCTCACTTTGAAGGACCTAAAGGAAAATTGTTTCCACATCCTCCTGAGCCAGCTCAATTTAAAGCAGAGAAGCCCATGAAGGAAGAGGAATCTTTCAAAGCAGAAACACTGGACTAAAGGAACCTACTATACAGACAGGGCAAATTATGGCACCCCACTTCTGCTGTGTGAATACTCAGTAAGGACTTCAGGAGAGGTTTGCAAATAACCAGCACATTTTAACCTGGTTAGAAGGTACCAACACTTGAATAGATTTGTTTAGAAGAAGGAATGCAGTAAGTTGTTTTGGGGAGCTGTATGATTTCTTTTTTTCCCCCCATTAATACCTGTAATTGTGAACAACCCAGATGAACACTGGATTACTAAGTACGAAGGAGGCAGGGAGATTTTTAAACAGGCAGAAAAACACTAAATTATTAAAAACAATATGGAGTGGAAGTTTGGGGTAAAGGAAAGCTTGGGATGCAAGAAAAAGAATAAGAGATGTAATCTTCATGCCAAAATGTAATGACCAGAAAGTTATGAACCCAAATCTGTGTCTCTGAGGGAACCTGAACAACCAGAAAATTCACCAGCAGTTTCAGAGATCTCACTGTATCCAGTGAGGAAATGCTTTTCTTTTTTCTTCTCTTTTTTTTTAAAAGAAAATCCTGGCCTGCTGTCAAGTATAGCTGTTGTTTTGAAGTTATTTCTGTTTTGAGATTGATACTAAATCATCAGTGTGATTAAAATTAAAGAATCTATGGGTTTTCCACTCCCTTCCTCATACCCTTCTCGCAAATAAAGATTACAAAGTACTTGTAAGAACCCCTGCACCAAGTGTCTGTCAGAACCAAGCCACGCCTGAACATTCAGAATTGCCTAGAAGGCCCTACAGGGCTACACCACCCTCTGAGTTACTCAGCAGGAGGCTATTAGCGTCCTGCTCTGACTCTGCATTTTGGCACGTATACATTCACCATGGTTTCGCCCACCAAGTGACTTCTGTCATCTGAAGCAGCTGTTGAGTTCAAGCTTTCGCTTAAACAGAGGAGAGCAAAGCTCCAGCTTGCACAGTGTTTTCCAGCACGCTAGCGTGATTTATTCCATCAGTACCTGTGAATTAAGCAATGGAAGAGTGGAAGTCTAATATTAGCTCACAGGTCTCTCGCAAGGGGGACACTTTGCAGGACTGTGCAGCCAGAGGGAAGCCTCCATCCTCAGAGCATGAGTTTTACATTATACTGGGGAAGAACCACGCTCCGTCTCAGCGGAGTTTCTCAGCACTGATATTTCCACTTCTGATGCCAGGAAAACTGCTGCCCTTTCTACACCCTATCCTACATGCAGCCCCTGCCTCAGTTAGATAGCGCTGTCTGCTTTTCCAGGTACTCAGGAAAACAAAATCATTTCTACCTCCTAACAGCATCAACTGCTGACATAAACATTGGCAGTTTCTCTACAATACCATAGTGCTGAAAGGGGAAGTAGAAATCTAAATGCTTGGTTTGGAATAAAGATTATATTGCATCACTGGCTTGGTAATCCATAAAAGAAACAATCCATCACCTTCTTTGCAAACCTAATCAAGAAAAAGGAGAGATGCCTGGCACGGAGGCTCGGTGTTTGGAGCGCAAAGAGACTTCACACCACATTTTGGCATTCTCAGGTGAAGAGAAATACGTGGTCATGCACTGCAAAATAGGAGGAAAATAATTTTCTCGATTTTTCTCTCCTTCCAGTTTTCAGACCACAAAAACCCAACTGAAATTATCTCACTCTATTTAACTAAAAAGAAAAAAAAAACAAACCACATTTTGCCAGATATTGAGAGTTGATATTTAAAGCTCAAAAGGAGATGCTTTTCAAAATGTTTATTGGCTTGTGAAAACAGTGGGTTATTTACTGAATCTGTTCTGCACCCTTAATTAGCACAAATGCCAGTAGGGAAACTTCCTGCATGCTTTCTCCCATGCTGACCTTCTGCATGAGAAAAATTCCCTAGTGAAAATAGATTTTAATTCCCTCCTTGAAATCAAACATCTGGCTTTGGTTAAGGAGGCACATAACCCCATCCTTTGTGATATTTGGATTGCAAGTGCTCTGGGGCAGGGAGTATTTTCTTTGTTATTTGCTGCTGAAAATGCTAGGGCCTTCAGTTTATAGATATAATAATGATAATGCTACCACTGAAGGATGATGAGAACATTATTGTTGTCATGGTTAACATTCATTTATCATTCAAATGCCAAGTATAAATATCAGCACACATATTCCCTCACTCTTCATCTTTGCAATTAATTTCTATCATATTCTAAAAACTACTGAATATTGTCCTACTCGAGAGCCGGAGCTCATGAACTGATCTAATGCCTCAAATTCTCATTGAAAGGTGGGAGTCAAGGATGTGTCAGTCTCCCAAAAAAGGTAGCACTGCTGATATAATTACATGCATCAGTTACATCAGTTTAACGAGAGACACGAGAATATGTGTGCACTTCTTAAAAAATGAGAGACAAATGAAATAGGGTTGCATCTAGCACATTCACATTTAGTTCACTGTTCTTTGCTTCTCAGAGATCTGATGGGATGGATGGACCAGGGCCACTGGCAAAGTCAGAAAAGGCTTTAGGACAGTCTACAAAACTTCCATGCCTTAGCTGCAAAGGCTTTAAGAGAGCAAAAGCTTAGCTGATGACAAGAGTATATGAATGCTTTGCCTATATGCCCCTGATTCTAAGCAATCATGCACCTAAGAGGAAAAATATTGAAGGTCAATGTCATTCCCTGCTTGCAAAAGATCTGTTTTTATAGACCTTGTACTTCCAGAAGTGAGAGGGACAAGAATACTTAACACAACTTTGGGCACTGGGAAAGTTCACATGATGAGCACCAAGGGCTTATAAACAGCAGCAGATGGGTAGACCCTTAATCATCGGGCTGAGAAAATCACCCTGATGTCAGTGCTGGAATTTGATGCTTCCTCTAGGATGTGGCGAGTATGTTGCCTTACCAGAAAGGTGGAAACCTTATGCTGTGGAAGGACACTGAAAAGTATCCTCATTTTAACAAGCACATCTTTATGATAACAAGGGTCCAGCAAGAAAGCATTTATCATATGGTCCACAACTAAAGCAATATTTCCCTGCCAAAAATGGCATGGCTGAGGCAGTTCTGCACTCTGAAGAGCTGCAGTGAGTGACAGAAAGCAGCCAAAAACTCAGCGAATTGCCTGGAGTTTCATTTGGCACAAGGGTGATGTAGACCTGGAAAAATGGGCTCTATGTAATTCTCTGCTCCTTGGGGCAGAGAAAAGGAGGAATAGTCAGAACATTTTTGCCTTTAAGATGCTGCTGAAACACCCTCCAACGGAGGTATGATCAAGAGGAGGCAAAGGCAAATTCCAACAATACTGGTATTCCCTTGCTTTTTGCTGTGCCAAGTACAAAAATGGGAGGTCTAGCTTCTTTTTTTAAAAGCAAACATCTGAATTTTGAAGAGTCATGTGCCTACATTATGCAACTACCTAGTCCCTAACAAAATGGGCTGATTTTCAGTCCAGGGTTGTCTAAAAATAAATTTGGGAGAACTGTTTTCCCAAAAGGGTAAGGGTTATGCACATAACTCAATGTCCACTTAGGAAAATCTTTTCTGCATTCCTACAAACAGCACTAATGATTATCCAAGCAGAAAGGTCTTTTTAATCTAATTTACTTTTAGGTTCTCTTTTGTCTTTCCCTTTTTACACTTCTATCAGTCTGAATAGTAAATACAGATGAATATTTTGCTTAGGTTTTTTTCTTATCGTGATGTCTCTGCCATTATATACATTTAGTTTTATAAACATATGTGTTTATATTCACACACAAACATATGCACATGTATATATAAACAGATACATACAGGTACATGCATACATATATACACGTGTATATACACATACATGCAAAGATACAACCATTGCAAGAGGAATTCTATTTGATTCAACAGTCTTAATATTTAAATTTAAAACGATGGAACTATATCAGCCTGTTGAAATTTGATCTTATAAAACCCATTTTTCAGCCATGATTATTACACTCTTTAAGCATCACAATTTACACAGAAAGCAACTGTGACAACGAAGGACCAGTTCTGGCACAGGTAGATGAGACAAAGGAGAAAAAAAGAAATAGAAACAGTGGCTTGCATGACAGTCTCCGGCAACTGTGTGCAATCAGTGAGGAGGGAAATGCCTCCCTGCGCATTGGATGGTTGAGTTGGATGTTGTAAACACCCTTTAGAAGCTTTTATCTATCAGTTTAGTTTAAGCCTCTGTCCTTAACAAGTCTTTACCTGCGCACCATAAAGGCAAGTCCCATAGCACCTTATTAACTTGTTTATTTTTTCCAGCTCTCTGCATTCAAGCTAACTCACATTATGCAATTAGCTGCTATGAAAACAAATGAAACATATTTTGGTTTTGTGTGTTTAAGGATCAGTTTAAAACCTGTTCTCTTCAAAAAGTATTTGACAAACTGACCTAGGATCAGTTTGATATCTGAATTGTTTTGCTGTACTATGAAAAGAAGCTGCTGCTGAGGTTATGTTTAAAACCATTGAGATGGTGCAAAAAAATCTGTGACTTGAACAGTGAATTTTGATGATTTGGACAACTTCATCATCTTTCCTATAAGAATAAAAGAATTAATAATTTTTAGGAGGAAGATGTGACAGGGTGGTCTTGACATGCCACAAAGTTCATATTCATATTAATATTTTTTCCATTGAAAAGCCTTGCCTCCAAATTTCAGTGTTCAAGTGATTCAATTATTAGCAACTTCTTCTGGCAAACAAAAGGCAGCACATCTCAGCTATGCTACATGACATTTATTTGTATGGGAAAAGGAAAGAGACAGTTACCATGCAAACAAAAGGAAAACAAGAACAAAATCTCACTCGTTCAGTTGAGCTCATCACCAGTGAAGCCTAATTTTGATTAGTTCTCCCATCAACAGCAGTATACACTCTAATAGAATTTACCATAAAAGGAGATTTGGGGGTTTACTGTTATCAGAGGGATTGACCAAATGTTAAAATACCAATGGCAAGAAGAAACTCAAACTATTTGAAACTGTTGATCTTAGCATGCATTTGTTTTCTAAATGTGTAATAGGTCCACCGTGGCTGTCATCGGAATGGCTCTGCATGATTTATTTCGTGACCTTCTTCACAGAGTGAGTTCATACAAGCGTATTTCCAGTATTAATACATTTCCCAAAAAATGCAGATTGAAGGCATACACTGTGTATCCCAGGCCATAGGAAAAACTTATCCCAGCCCAAGAAGCTATGAAGGTTTTTGTCCTCCTCTTATCAGTATATTCCAGGAGAACAAAGACATTCAACTTCCTCTTTTTATTGCTGGGGGCTGAATTCAGTCACAGAAATGTCCCAGTCTTACAAGTGATGGTAAATAGTGTTGTTCAGGGGGTTATGTAGCAGCTCACTTGCCTGAAACCTACTATGGATTTGGGGTCTTTGTATTCTTCTATCAAGCATAGGACACCGTGGGTGTATGAGGTGCCCTTTAAAGCAAATCATACATACTGTATGGGTAATAAAATGTCATCTACAGATACGTTAGAAAAATTCATAGTCCTCCTGGAAGAAAAGGGAAAAGATTTTTGCATGCCATGTCAAGACAGGATTATTAAAAAAGAGTACTTAAGAATAAACTAAAATTTAAATAATAAGCTCTTTAGAATAAGTTCAAGCTAATTCCCACTGAAAATAAGTGGGATGAATTTGAGAAAACACAAGGGTGTCTTTCAGTAAATATTTATGAAAATACAGAAAGAGGAACAGAAACTTGGTCATAAATTTGCCAAGATGAATAGAAGGTGTCATTAACATTTGCTCTCTCTGTATGAGCCATGGGTTCTTCCTCTTGGGGGAATCACAGTGGAAAATTGTAAACAAATTTTTCTGCACAGCATCATAAAATAAATTCCCAGCTCTGTATTCAGTGCCAGAGATATTGCCAGGCAACAGGAAATGATTTCTGTATCATGAGAGAATGCCCTGAATTTATTATTTTTAGGTCATCCGTTAGTGACACAATGCAAAGTTTCGCCTAGGTTTTATTCCAATGAGCCCATACTTGAAGCTAAACAGATGTCCAGAAATTTCAGCAGATTAAAAAACACAAACGAATTTCTTTAATTCACTAAAATCTGTAGCTATCAAGAGACAACAATCAGAATGCAGTTTAGCAGGAATTAAGAGTTTGGCTATGCCCCCTCAGCATTACCCTTCAGGCTGCCCCATTCAGAGCTTCAAGAAGACCTGTGAGGGCCACTTCCCTGCTGAAGCTTTCCCATGGGCTCCGGACACATCGCTGCACCTGAGGGAATGTGCCGGGCACATGCATGGGCTGCGGCACAACCTTCACACAGGAACTTGGTCTTGATAACAGGGAAGCCACCATAACCCTCAGCAAATTTTTCCACTGGTTAATAATCCTTGCTGTTAAAATAACCCTGCCTTTTTCTTCTTTCTTCAAGTTACAGCTTCCAGTCCTGGAAACTTGCTAAGTTTTTTGCTAAAACATTAATTACCTTTTTTGCTTGAAACATTTTCAGAGGAAATGCTCCTTGCTTTCCTAATTTTTTTTTTTAATTGGAGAGGAGATGATTTTGAAAGGTTTAAGTCTTTCAAGCAAGCAGAAAAGGTAAAGCTCTACCAGAAGCTATAAATTCAGTGCACGGTTAATGATGGGCTTTGTGGGCTATCTACATGCAGAGGTGTATTACATGATTGTAATAGTCCTCTTTAACTTCAGAATTTTAAAATCCAAACCAGAGAGTTCTGTGTAAGCAGTAATGACAAATGATTTCATTTTCAAATGCTTCCTTTAAAATGTAAATGCATACATCATCTTTGAACACAAATCTACTAACAATTTGGCATCATAGATGGCATTTTAAAATATTAAACACTTTGATGTTCACCATTCGTAGTGGTATTTGATTTTGTATGCCACTGGCTAAAAACACATTTCCAGCCACATTTTTCAGCTTAGGTGGCAAGCAGTAATCTGTCAAGCTATGGTTAACTAGAACACTTGCACCAGCCTCTCCATACCCACCAGCTGCACCCAACTGACATATGGAGATGCAATTAGGTTGAGCCCAGTTTTTAATCACTGTATACAGAAGCTACTGCTGTCCTTGTGTTGGCACGCACTCAGGTGGAGGGCTGTTCTTGGTGGCTGAAGGCGCACCTTGGTGGGAAAAGGTCAGAGTGGGAAGAAAAGCAACCACATCACCCTCTGTGCACTGGGACCTGCTGCTAAAAATGAGCAGCAATAACTGCTGACATAGTATCTGAAATACTCAGCAAATGTGCTGGTCCAGGACATCTCCTGACATCCTCTGCCTGCAAGGGTTTTTGTAGATACCTGGCTGTACCTTAAACCAGCCTGAAAAGTCATGAGGACTTTCCTCTGAGCTAACTCATGGCTAAAGAAAACAAGTGACATTTTAGCAGCAGAGTGAGCTAAATCCTCCAGCTCACTCCCTGAAAAGCTGTAGCGCAGTAAAGACAAGAAGAAAGAAACCACCTGGGACTGAGGAAAGTGAGGAGGGGAGAGCAGGGAAAAGGGAGGGAGGGAGGAAGGAAGAAGGGAAGGAGGGAAGGAAGGAAGGAACAAAGCTGCATGTGGCTAGAAATAGCATTTGCCAATTCCATATAGACTGTCATGCCTCCAAAAGACCCAATTAAGGCAATGGAAATGCAGGAGCAGTAATGCAGAGATGAATCATCTGACCTACAATAGAGGGAATGCTGAAACATATAAGGGAAGAAAGTGTGTCATTTTACCTTTAACAGCAAAATAATTCCAGATACAAGCTCTCAAAAATGTTTGGTCAACAGAAGCCACAAGACAGTGTTGGTTACTATAGCCATCCAGGTACCGCAGAGAACTCATCTATTACAAACTATAGTTTGAAATGGACAGGTCTGCCCTTCTGCAGGTCGCATACACAAAAGCTATGGCAACACCCAAAGTACCACACGTGCCAGCCAGTCTCCAAGAGCAACACCGTCAATTAAGGATACAAAATAATCTAAAGATCAATTTATCAGCTTTTTAAAATAGGATGTCAAGTATGTCATGTGTTACAGAATCCCCTCTCACTTTCTCTCTTTCAGGTCAGCGTTGTACTGATAAATAAAACGAGACCACAAACTAACTCTCATGGCAATGTAGGTCTGCAGCAGTTCTGAAGCAATGGAGAAAAAGTTTCCAACACAGAGAGCCTGCATGTATTCCCAGAACTTTTACAACCCTAACTTAAATGAAAAAATGTCCAGCTGAAGGGGGAAGAAAACATACCCAGGCAGCTGAGCAGCCTGCCAGACAAGAGAGGACAGAATTTCTGTTCCACATCACACATTTCTGCAGATTCCTGGGAACAAATACGCCCCTTCAGTAACTGCAGGGTCCATTGACAAGACTGCAGGGGTCAGATTCCTCAATCATAGATGTCAGGATTTAAGACTAGCTCGAAATCATTCAAACCTACCCTCTCCTCTAGCCTGGAAAATGCTAAACTAATCTCCCCTGCGAGTGTGTCAGGTTCCAGCAGCAATTCCCCCGTATGCCATCCTGGCAGCATGGCACCCCCCGCCTTTTCCCACTTCGACTACCTCCATCATTAACATACAAAGGGAAATTGGTATTTTCACCAGGTTCTCTCCAACAGGGAACTTCTCTTTTGTACTTAGAGACAACTTTAATACTACTTTGTCCTACTTTGGAAATAAGAGGAGACCTAAAGAGGAGAAAGAACGGCCACATACACTGAAACACAATAGCTAGGTCCTTCTACACCACTCTGAGACTTTCACTATTTTCTGTGCTTTAATTAGCCATCTGATAAGTGCCACCATCTTCTAATCCAGTGTCAAAATATACCTGCATAACCTTAAAGCCAATTTCAACCTAGGGGCCAATGTCAAGCTAAGATTTTTCTAGTCCTGAGCTATCAGATATCATAACTAGTGAAATGTCTTCTCGTAAGTGCAGTACAGACAATAATGCTTCATACAAACATCACAAAGTACAAAAATTAAAAACAGTTTAAAGACAGATTTGTTTGCATATCTTCATTCTTTTTGCTATGATTCTGTTTAGCTTCATCATTTCTGCAGAAAAATATCCTATACTCGGTGTCTTGTGGCAACGCACATCACATGCACTATAATGCTGAAGCTTCACTGCAGTCTGCCCAAAAGGACATTAATTGCGAGGTGGAAGTCCACAGTTTCAGCAAAATTGACACTTAGATACTCTGTGCTGAGTCACGTGCAGTTCACGTGCATTTGCACCACCATACAACCCTAGCTCAGACTGAAGAACTGAGGAACACTGCCTGAGGTCTTCCTTTCTGTCATTTCCATCTCACTGACCCTGGCCCTTCTAACTCTGATGCCAAGTGAGGATTCTTGGTGAGAGACCTCCTGTTTAGCTAGCTGTGTAGGGACCTCCCTTAGGTTTTCAAACTTTAATTAAAACTCTGGGTAGTCTGGCCATTAAAAACCCCTTCTTTTTAAAGTGCTGGGTTGTTTTTTTCTTTCCAAGAAGTCCCATGAGAACACCAAGGGAAGTGTTGTAAGAATTCATCATACTGTGAAGAGTCTGGCAATCAAAGCAGTGCAGCTCATGTGTGTGATTTTACCATCAGAGCTGTTTTCAACCAGAAACACTTACCCTGTGGTTCTCCAGTAAGTATTCTAATTGTACTGGTCATGTGCAGTCTGGAGCTATGATCTCCGCCAACACAACTAAGCAAATGACATCGGAGAGGGTAATGTTTGTATATTTGAGGGAGGGGAAGCCAACTGTGTAATGGCATGGCCAAATTTTGCCTCTTCACATTCAGCATTCAGAATGGCACGTATACGTAGCGCTGTGTAAACACATGCACCTACCAAATGCCTAGAATATAACATATTACAGGCAGTTAGGCCCCAAGCAAGATGCTTGTACTGGAGAGGCAATCAGCCTCTCTGTTGTCCACATATATAATTGGCTCATATATAATCAACTGCCACAGGGAACTGGGGGGAAGAGCATCAAATTGACAGAGAAGCAGGTCAGGTGAAAAGACCTCTTCCAGAGCCCTGTTTCTGTACTTCAGAACTGTAAAGCAACATTTACTAAATAAATCCCCATTCTGTTTTGGGTCTGAACTTATACTGCAGATAATGTAATTAGACAGTACAGAATTGACAATAATAAATTCAGCCAGCAGCATGAACATAAAGATATCGATAATTGGGTATCTTGGTTATTTTTGCTATGCCACTTGAACTTTCTACTCAATAATGAATAAATCAGTCAGTACAGAGATGACAATGGCAAGACTGCACAGGCCATAGAAGTGCAAAAGTTGACCCACAGTTATTACAGGGCACTATTTCTGTATTCACAGCCTGAAAGCAAGTTTCAGTTCCTCATCTCAAATCATGGTCATGTCTTTATAGTGCACAGAAAGGCATGAGAATAAATTTAAAGTTGTTATAAATTGCAAGCTCTCCTCAGAATACACATTTTGTAGTCCTAGGACTAGCATGTTACCATCACCTATGAAATGACTTAGTGACACAACAGCACCCTCAGGTATAGTACATGCACAAACAAAAAAATAGCTTTTTGGCTGCACAAACCAAAAAATACCATCTAGAAATAACATTTCTGGCACTATTTGATGAAACAAAGAAACGTAGACACAATTTTTCAGCAAGCCAATAGGTTTACTTCCTAACTTTTGCGTTTTTTACTTGATGAGAACTTACCACAAATCACCTCTAACATTTGGATACAATTTGCTGAAAAGAAAAATAATCTACTCAACATACACCACATTTTTCCAGCATCTTAGCAATGCACAAACACAAATGCACTTGCTGCAACTCCGAAAATTGCTGTCCATCTCTGTGTAATCTCTAACCCCAGAAGACTGTTGTTTGAGTCCAAACTGTCTGACTGATGCTGAGGGATTAAAGCATCAAGCTGACTGACTTTTAAAATATACCATAGCACTAATAGCTCTGTTGCTCTCTCTGATTCACTTATATAAACCTTCTCGAGAACCGAGGCTATAGTCACAGTGCTTTCTGCCAAGAAACTTGATCCCTAAAGCCACACTTACAGGAAAACAGGATGATAAACATAATTGTTGTACTAATGCAAACTTTCACACTATCATGCCATTTATTCTTCCTGAAAATAGATTTTGCTAAACATGAACAAAAGCATGAGCCTTCCTTTTTTTATAACAAGCATGAGACACTTAATTTTCTTTGCTTTTCCTTGCTTGGAGTTAGCATACGGACAGAATTATAGAATATGCTTGCCGTATCATCTGTCTTTCCATTTGCTTTTTCCTGAATTTCTTTACATACAGTTTGTCTGAAATAAAGAGCCAGGATGTACACACTTGGAACTAGGAAATCAAAGCCACTTTTTAATATTGTCTTACACACTTCCACTGTAATCGGAATACTCAGGATTTTATTTTTAGAAGACTCAGACACTGAACTCCAGCTGAAGTTAATCAGAGCTGTGAAAACTGGTGACATGAAATTGTGCCCTATCTGCTGCACTGTGACAGACACTGTGTTTCAGTTGCTCCTGCAGTTTTTTATCAAGGTGTTTTTTAAAGTACCCACGAATGGCTTACTAGTTGCAAATGAAGATACATTGTTCTTTTAAACAGCAACCACAGTACCATGACCGTCTGCCCGCTTAGAGAATACATGGCTTCATACTTGTAGCATATTCTTCTCTGAATCATCGTCCAACCTGTGGAACTATCACCTTTTTAAGTAGGTATGTGTTAACTACTACTTAGCAGTTTTCTAGGGTAATATTACTATCTAGCTTGTCGTTGTCTGGCAGTGTTTATCTGAAACCGTCCAAGCCGTTAGGCATGTGGATTCTGAGTGGAAAATATTAACTAGATTGTGCTATTTGCAGAAGAATGAGGGTGACAGCTAAAAAAGCTCAAGACTTGGCACTCAGAAACTGTAACACCAGGAACAAAGAGAGTTTTATATTATACTGTATTATAGTTATTTTCCTGGTAAGAAATTTAAATCTTCAGAAGGAGTCTTGCCTGTGTACCTTGTTTCATGCTGGTTACAGAAACACTGCAATTTTTGTAATATTCTCATTGTGTTTCTTACTGCCTGGTTGTCTCTCTGAATACTGCTAAGTGTCCATACTTTTGCGACAAGATAAGTGACAGGTTTTAACTAGAAAAAGTAAGATTTCTTTTTACCTGCTAGCATTTGTTACAGGAGGTTTCATACAAACGTATTAGACAAAGAAAGAAATAAAAATCCAGGCACCCTTTTCCATGTACAGCTGTCAGCCATGAGAAACTGGTAGAAAATTCTGTGTCTGTAATTTGGCAAGTCATTAAGTTACCTGTGTTTTGGCAGAATATTGGGAATCGATAAAGCTAGACCTCTAGTGTTTCCAGAAATATTTGCTGCACTCATCAGTGGCTGAAAGGAACCGGATCATTCAAGTGTTTTCTGTGAGTACAAGTAACAGCGCTTCAGTTTTCAGAACTTCTGGGATAGAAGCCGGTATCTGAAGGAGCAGGGTAACGGCCACGTGTGTCCTGCAGCATTAGCATTTGCTCCACTGATAAGATTTCCAGGGCCAACTGAGCGAGGAGGCAGTTTCTTAGAGATTAATTATCTCCCTCTGCAATATGTCCTTGGTAATTGTCATTCCAGAGTTTTTGGTGGGAAACAAGACAGATGTAACACTCTGGCAGCAGCAGCATATACTCCTCAAGTTATCAAAGTACAGAACGGACCTCTCTATATGGACATAAGACTCTAAGAAAATTTGCCAAGATGAAGAATTTTAGCATCTATGCCTAGTGAAGGTTCCCCCACCAAAATGAAGTAAAATTAGACTGCATGACATTCCTTCTGAGGTGCGTTCTTCTTTCTTTAACCTCTCTCCTTCCCAAAACCAAGCTTTTCTCTGCAAAACTCTTTCTCAGCTGCTAATGTAGGGGTGCCTAAGGGTATCTGAGATACTTCTAAGGCTCTCTAAAAGAAAATAACCTGATGTCATTAGTTTTAAATTAATCACACAAGGTCCAAACCTTCACTGAAAAATTTTTAGGGGTCTATACATCAAAAAGGGCTGAAACTACAGATCTAGAAAAAGACAGCCTAGCTCCAGGATATGACTTTATTCCAATTATGTTTATATTGAAAATGAAACAAATGTTAGCATTAAAAAACTAAACTATTCAGAGTACACAACGTGGCCCTATAGCACAATATTTGCATTACAAAAAATAGTAACTTCTCATACTTACACATACAACCAGTGCAAGTGTTTTAGTTTTTACATGTAAATTTTCTCACAAAGTCCATGTATAATCATGCATATTTTTAAAATAGTTTGCTTTACATTCTACGTTTTGCAGGGGTTCGGTTTTTAACAAAATTCCAGTGATTAAGCTTGTTGGCAAGTATGACTGAAAGTTAATCAGAGCAGCTATTGGATACTCTGAATGGAAAACAAACCTTATACTCAACAAACATGCACCTGGCAGTAACAGCTGCAGCCACACACATATAGATGAAAAATACATCAAACTAAGCGTTCCATCAAAGCATTTTAAATGAGGAAAGTTTGAAAAAAAAGTTCATAAACAGGCTATTCCTGAAGAACGAGAAAGTATTCAAATAATTGTGAACGGTATATTTGACAAAATTAACCTACTTAGAGACAACTTAAACCCCAAATAATACTGCAGCATGAATTCCTTGCCTAGATTTCATTAGAATCAAGAAAAATCTGATTTACAGGCAATTAAGGCATCCATACAACTTTAATAACATCAAGTCAATCAGACTCAATCATGAAATACAGTCAGATTGAGTCTTATGTCCCTTCAAACCACAAAATCTTTGAGAATTACATTGAAACTGTTCTCAAATCATCTGCTTAAGGTAAGAGCTACAGAGAATACCTGCTGTCTGGTGCCAATATTATACAAGCCACTATATGGGCCCTATTCTAATGGCTGCACTTTCACCAGGGAAACCGACAAATTAAAAATACTGATAACAAATACCTGCACAGTAAGACATGCTTATACACATGTGTGCGTACACCTTAAAGAACACGATTTTTTCAGCAGGGTAATTCCAGCACAGAGGTTCTCCATCTGTGACACAGGCCCTTTTGGAGAAGTGTGGATGAGAAAATAATTACGCAAGATCAGTTTGTTTCTGCTTGGCTAAGAAATAACTGGGTACATCTGAAAAAAGTTAGCAGGGCCTTGCCAGATTTATGAGTTCAGGTTAGTTTCGCAAATGCTTCACTGGCAACGCAGCCAGTGTTACTGCATAAACTGGTTTATGCAAACAGATCCAACTGCTTTCCGAGTTGTTTGTTCCCATTACCACAGTAGGCCTGCTATTGTGCCGGAGCAGTTGTCTGCATACCCGCGCAACGAACCAGAGCAGGGAACTATTCCAGATGAAACCAAGCAGCTCGTTTGGTTTTCGTGCCAGTTCATCACACAACCACACTCATGTCAGGACAGAAGTGGCAGTAGCACGAGTCTGTGAAGGAAAAAATCCCCCAGTCCTTTTACAGGCAGCTTAGCAAGTTTGCAAAACCACCAAAAGAGACAGCAATAGCAAAAAATGTATCTGGAGAGGTTAGAGAGGAGCTGGACCCAGCAAGGTACATTGCCATTTTTCTTTCATGGGGTTTAGCCCATTTGCAACAAACCCTTGGCAAAAAGCTTTAAACGCAGTGCTAAACACATTACAGAGATTCTAGTAGCTGCTTCAGAGTATTTGTGAGTTACGTGGAGTATCTAAAAGCACAGTTGAAAAACGTGTATGCGGATTAGATGTTAATCTCTAGAATTCAAGCTGTCCTTAATGAAAAGATAATGGGTCAGATTAGCTTTCAACAAAAACAAGAGAAATCTTTTAATTCTAATTTCTATTTTAATAGTTGTATTTTGACAGATAAAGCCCTATTCAGGTATTTAATTCAAAATGGATAATTTCAATGAGAAGCAAGCCTAAAGCAATGATAATGTCCATTATAATTTTTCAAATCACTTCAAGATGAACGAGCAGTTACAAAGGGTCCAAGCCAAAATCCACCAGCGCCCAGGCACATACTGGGGAACGGTGAACTGGCTCGCAAGGACGCCACGTGCGTGCCGCTAGAAACTGAGCTGCTTCACAAACCACGCTGGACCTTCCCCCCTACATTTTAGAAAAAGATGGATTAAAATTAAAAAAAAAAAACCAACAACAAAAAACACCCCACACCACCGCAGACTATTAAATTAGGAGAACTGCGAATGAACGCTGCCTGCAGAGGTTCCCCCCCCGCAGACCCCCGCCGGCGGTACGCCGGGCCCAGGCCGGGGAGGGGGTGCGGGTTCCCACAGCGGCACCCCGCCAAATCCCACTGCCGCTGTCACCGGCCCCGCCGTGACACCGGCCCCACGACGGTGGGGGTGCGCGGCGGGGCGGGGGACCTGTCCTCGTTCCCCCCCCCCCCGAGACCGCAGACACCACCGACCCCCCCGCAGTTGCCTCAGTTTCCCTCCCGCGCGCGCCAAGCCGTTAACGGGCGGCGGGGCGGGGAGAGGGGGGCGGCAGCCGGGGACGTGCTGGGGGACCCCGGCGTTTGGCGCCCTCCCCGCCACGCGGTGCCGGGCGCGAGAGGCGGGCTGCCCGCCCGCCGCGCTACCTGTGGGGGAGGGGCGGCGGGTGGGGGAACCCCCGTAACCGTCCCTCACCGCCACCCTCCCTGCCGCGCCAGCGCCTCGCCCCCCGCTCCCCCGCCGGCCAATCGGAGCGCTGCGCACGTGACGAGCGTTCCCTTCGATGACCTCATCCCTGGTGTGGGATGACGTCAAATTCAAGATGGATGGAATCACGGCGGTGGCAGCAGCGCGCGCGGGCGAACCGTGAAAGGAGGCGCCGAGGGGGGCAGCAGGGGGGGGGCGCGGCTGGCGGCGGAGAGGGTGAGTAACGGCCGCGTCTCGCGCCCGTTTCGGGGGCTGCCCGCGCCGTATGGGTCTCCCCGTGTACAAAGGCGTCTTTTCCTGACGTAACTCTGAGGTGTTTTTTTTTTTTCCCCCCACCGAGCGGGGCTGCGGTCCCCGAGCAGCGCCGTGCGCATGCGCCGGTTACGAAACTCGCCCCCCCCGGCCTCCGCGCATGCTCCCTTGGCTGTGAGGAAACGGCTGGTGCCCGTTGCGCCGGCACACGCCCGCCACATCGCCCCGCCGGCCCGCCCGCTGCGCATGCCCCGCGCCCGCCCGCCGCCTCAGCCCGCCCTCCTGCGCCTGTGCCGCGCCCCCGCTCCGGGCCGGGATCCCGCGGACCTGCGGCTGCGCGGCGGCCGGAGCGGGGGCAGCGCCTGCCGCCGCTGTCCCTCACGGCGCATGCGGAGCGGCGCCGGTGCCGGGCGGGGGCGGGGCAGCGCGGGGGGTGCGCGCGCGCCTGCGCCCCGCTGAGGCAGGGCCGGGCGGGGTGGCGGGAAGGAGCGCGCGGCCCCCGTGCCCGCGTCTCCCTACCTGCGCTGCGCGGCGCCGGCGGAGGAGGCGGTTACCCCGCCCCGCCGCAACGGCCGCGGGAGCAGCGGGGCGTCCTCGGTGCTACCGGCGCGCTTCCCCCTCCGCTTGCGGGGCCGCGGGAGCCGCGGCTCACGGTTCTCCCCGGGCAGATAGCGGCTCTGATCCGAATTGTGAAACATGAGAGAGGATCCGGGCGGGCTGTGCCTCAGTGTCATAGGTCCTCCCCGGTGTGTCTTGAAGGGAGAGCCACGCTAGCCTGCAAATTTCAGGGCGGGAAGCAATCCGGCAAGGTTCCTGCGACCTATAAGTACATGCAGGTATTAAACAAAGTGTAGTTTTGCTAGTCCAAGCGCTCTTTGGCTGTGTTATTCATTAGTAGGAAAAAGTACATCTCACAGTCTAGTGGAAAAATCCTCTGCACTGTGTACCAGCATGTGCTGTGCGTTTGCAGAAGGCTGTGGAAGGCATTTTACCCGATCACAGCTCTCAGAGCAAATTTTACTTTAATGCTCTTTAAAGTCCAAATTGTCATTATATGTCCAGATTGGATGCAGCTCATGTAAAGTATCGAACGGCTGGAAAACTTAATCTAAAGGAGTTACTATGAGACAGGAAATATTGTGGAATTCCATTGTGTACTGAGTAAGCTCTTAATAATTAGATGGTACTCGTTTTAAAAGCTATTCAGTTTTATTTGTTGTTGGACTTGCAGTGGAAGTAAGAGGTGGGTGGGCTGTAGGTATAAGAAGAGACTGTGACAAATTACATAATCACAACTGTTTGTGAATACAGTGAAGATCCTGTAGTTAAGTTATAGTTAATATTTTTATCCTTGGGTAAATGTTAATGTGAAAATAGATTTTTTAAATGTATTTTGTACAGCAAGGCTTTCAATATTAAACTGGGAGTAGTAAATATGTATTACAGGTAAATCTAGTACTGCTTTATGTTTGTATTGCCTGAACACTGCCAATTATAGTGTTCTGTTCTGGCTTTGCTCAAACTGACAAACTAACTGCTTTGACTAAAGTTTTCCACCGGGGTTATGCTGATGTTCTTCAGGGGAAGTTTTGAGAAAATTTTAGCAACTGTTCTTTTAAACCTTGTTTGCAAAAAACAAATTATATGGCCATCTCTTGGGTGGAAGGGGATCTGATATCCCTTTCTCTCAGAAATTTTATTATCCACATGCTATACAGTTGTAAGCTCATAAGAACATTAGGTTTACTTTACCTGTAGAAAATCCACCCAACCTGACTGGATTATGAACATTTAAAGAACCGTCATTTGCATGTTCTCAGTAGGGACTTGCAGGGAGATGTCACAAATTACAACTTCTGGAGTTTTCGGCTACAACGATGTGTGCCAGACCAGGATTTATCAGGGGTTTCTCCAGCTGTGAGCTTCCCTGAGCCTTTTGGAGCCAAGATAACTCCCAGGGATTGGAACTAAGAGTGAGTGACCATGTCTCTTGCTCTCAGTGGTGCTCTTGCTCCTCCACTAATTCCAACTTTGCCCTGTGATCCAAAACAGGATTAAAGTCATAATGAGTTGGGTGCTTTTTTAAGGCCTAAGGTAACTTACCCTTTCGTACATGTTAGCACTCTTATTTAATATAAAAAGAGGCAATAGCTTGTAAGAAGTTCCTGAAGTCCTCTTTGCGCTGTACGTTTAATGGTACACAAGTATGATAAATGTGAACGTTTGTGCTTCCTTTTCCTGCTGTGTAGGTTCAAAGTGGCAGGGTGATACCCTGTCAGCTGACTCAAATTCAACACACTTCTCAGGCTGAGAACCCTTCAGATCACTAGCAGCTTGATATCACTAAGAGATTGGGTTTTGTGAGCTCATGTTTTTTGTGTGTGTGATGCTAGAGAATACCAATGCACACAGAATTAAATAGTTGGTGCTCTGATCATCTTTATAGTAATGGCTGACTATGTTTTCCTTAAAATTAGTTAGAGCCATGCCAACATTTGGGTTTAAAAGGACAACTTTACAGAAAGCTGTGAGCTTTCATACTGTATTGAAGTTGTTTCTTTTTGAACTTAAGTAGCTGTGAAGCAGTTACCGTAAAAAGCATCAAGTAATTTCCCGTTACAGTTTTCAAGGTTTTGAAAGTTGTTTTATCTGCAAAATAGTGATAACTACAGTCTATAAACAAGTGTAGACTTACAGGGTAGAGGAAGGAGGAGCTGGGGAGAGGAAGTTGGGCTGTAACCATCATATGGTTTGTACTGCACTGGGAGGTGCTATGCTGTGAGTCACACACTACAGTTGCAGCTATTTCCAGCTCTCATTAAAAGAAATTCTCAACTTTTGAGCAAGTGAGCTGTTTCATAATGAACTCTGCTACATTTAATGATCTGGGATCCTCGGAAGGGAAGAAAAAAAAATCTTGAGAGGCAGCAAAATCATTTGTTGAAAGAGGAAAGACTGCAATATGCCTTGCTTTAAAATAGATATTCTGTGCAGAGGGAGTTGCTTTCCCCAAATATTTATGGTGTAGATTTAATATTAGTCTATGTACTGTAATCTTTTTTCCTATTTTTTCCTTAATGATAATATTTAAGACAGCAGTTCTCTTATACTTTCATTCAGCAGTGAAATAAAAAAAAAACATCTGTTGTCTTTGCTTATTGGCTACTTTATGTATTATGTTGTTCTAGAATAGTTCAGGCATATTTTATGAACAAGAAAAGAAAGTGTTGAGCAATTCTTCTACCTTCCTAAACTCATTCTACCTCCACCACTACCACCAGTTCAGCAGTCTTACAGCCCATCCAAAATAAGAAAGTTTTAAAATCACCTAGTCCTGATTGTTGAGGGGATTTTCCCTCTAAGATGTAGTGAAACACCACACCTTTGTTGTGCAAAATCTGTCCATACAATCTGTGATGAAAAGACATGAAAAATCCTTCGGGCAAATAATTTCAAAAAAGTGTTGTGAAACTGTCATAGTAATTCTTATACAATTAAATTGCATTCTTCAGGAAAGGAAGAAATACTTTTCCCTTTTTTGTCTTGGAGCATTAATCTCCTTATGCATGGCTATTCCTACATCAGCACTTAAGAGTGCGAGTAATCTTTAGGTTGCAATTCATTCTTAGTAATCTCTTGGATAAGTTGTGGTTAGTGCAGGGACAGTTCTTACATGGGGAACAGTGTCCCTGCCACCCCCTTGCCCCCCATCCCTCTGACTCACTGATTTCCCTCCAGCGCTGTGTGGCTCATGCATAGGCCAGCACCAAGCCTGGCACCACAATACACTGGAACTAGGAGTGTACCAGTAGTTGCAGTGGGATGGGTGCCCACCAGCTAAAAAACATTAGAGCTACTTTGGAGTGAACTATGTGGCATTCTGGTCTGAACAGATTTGTAAGTATCTTCAGAGAATTTGTCAAAAATAGTGTACTTGGTACAGTAAATATGCCTCACAAAAAATTTTAAAGTAAATGAAGAAACATGGAAAGAAAAGCAACAGAATTACAGTGATTTCTAATCACTGTTTGCCACAACTTAATCTACCTGTCACAACCAAAAGGAATTAGTTTATTTTGTGCCAGGACATAACTCTGAGTACAGTCCTTCAGCTATTGAGGTCAATGGGCAAATTCCCTGGAAGTTCAGTAAGAATAAGACCAGCTCCTTTCGCATAAATACTTTTGAGGAATAAAGAAAAAATACATAGTGTTCTTGTTCATGGAGGAGGATTTTTAATTTTTTTTTTTTAAAGTATGTGAGACATTGCCTACCTCCAAATGCACGTGGACTTTGATTAAGCTGAAAATCTTCCACATGCTATTCATGACCTCGTAAATCTCTTATGTAAAACTCATGTAAAATTGCTGTTGTCTTCCCCCTTTTACAGTATCCTGTATCGTCTTCCCAGTATCTTGCCCATAATTAATGATGGCTGAATGGCGTTTTCTTTGGATTCGTTCAGCGGGTGGAAGATACCTGCGTTCCCTGAATCATAAGTTTCTCACTTGGCAATTTTTTAGGCTCAGCCTTTATATTAGTTCTGCATGTTTCAGATTAAGTGCCTCTCTTGTTTTCTTATAGAAACTTTAGTGTAAACGCAATTCTGTTGATAGAAAAGTACCTTATATGGGTAAAATTAGCTTTTCTTCCCATCTAAAATATACTATGCCTGTAAAAAGCACCTTTATATACATAGAAATATGCCCACAATTAGGGTTTGTCATTTTCACTATACCAGGAAAATTAAAAGCAGTATGTAGACAAGATTTTATTGTGAATTGGGCCAGTTAAACAAAGAAAGAGTTGCTCGTATTGTTGCCGGAAAGCGGCAAAATAATTCACTCTCTAAAACTTATTTTGGAGTTTTAGAAAGCAGGCATTCTTTATTGCAGCGCCAGGCAGCACTGGGGATAGTTCCACCATAAGTGCTCCGAAGGCTTGATGGACTTTCAGTAATTATATACTATGAAAATATACGTATACATAGGATTTCTACATAAACATGAGCTTTCCTGGAACTTATTAACATATGTAAATGTCCGATCCGCATGCGCAGTCATCCTCTGTGGTGGTCCTCAGGTGGTCTTTGGGGGTCTTCAGATGAAGGCTCGTAGTCTTCCTCACTGTGTTCGCTGATTGACCTTTGCTTCTGCGCAGACTCAGTTCTTGGGTCGCCTAGCTGTCTAGAGGGGAGTGTTCAGGAGCCTAGAACTTAACTATCCACAAAGATTCGCTTTTGTTATGTAAAGAGAGCATTCAAGAGCTTTGTTTGGCAAAGGGGAACACCCAGGAGCCTCTATCCACATTCTCAGGTATCAGTATAGTAAAGCAGATGACTGAATATTACTCAATTTGGTAAGTATATCTCAGCATTACTAATAAAATAATAAAGTCAACCTGTAGAAGGAGTACAAGTGTACATGTTTGGTGTGTGTCTCCCCTTCTTCAAATTCTTGATTTCATGCATCTCTTACCAAAACATCATAGGAAATATTTCTGGGGATGAGGTTTTTGTAGGTGTTTCAGTTGTATGGCCATCAAGCCTTTTGGTCTTGTCCCATCAGAGAGTTTAATGGCAGTGTTACGAAACTCAAGAGAATGAAAACTGAAGAACTCCTTCGGGAACGGTATTTTTAAACTTTTCAGTCTGTTGACTTCGTTTACAGCAATTTGGAAGATGAGTTACACACCTTTCAGTCAAGGCATCGAGGCCAGGACAAATATTTTATCATACTGTGTTTGACGTGTTTTAATCTTCATGAACTCTTTCAAGAAGAATCAGAAAAGCTCGCAGCCGGTGCACATTCCTGCCCTCTCCCTTACATCCAGTAGTTGTGCAATCCCGTGGTCAGCTGGATCAGTTTACTGATCTGACAGCAATCTAGTCCTTCCTTAGTGGGGGAGGAGACACAGACTGCTCCTTGCAGGAGCAATCCCTAGTTAGAATGGACTGAGAGTAAGATGAAATTGCACCCTTAGCTGCTGCTTGTTGGTAAACAAGAATGAGAAGGACAAGCGGAGCTTTGTGATGTTACTCTAACATTTTGTACTTTGTTGCAAGTCAGGAGGAGCTATTTTGAGTGTCAGCTGGCGAAACTACGGTATGATCTGAATGTGAAAAGTAGCCTCTAATTTCTAAGAAAATTTGTAGTCTGTATCAGGATAACTGCTAATTATTTGTCTCTAGGGGAGGGCAAAATAAAGAGACTGCAGAATATTATAGAATTTCTTCTTTTCCTCTCCCTAAATTTCTGCTTCGGTATGTGGGGAAGACAAATATTTGGAAATTAATACATCAGTTTCACACACTAGCAAATGTATTATTTATCCAGCTTTATGCCCGTCTTCATACCAGTGAGTCTCTCCTTGCTGCTGACCTATTGGAAAAGAAAAACATTTGTCTTCATGGAGAAGGTTCGCAGTATTGTCTGCAGTGGAAAACAGCAATAGCAGTTTGTCCTTCTTTCAGCTGGGATAGAGTTAATTTTCTTCCTAGTAGCGGGTATAGTGCTGTGGTTTGGATTTAGGATAAGAATAATGTTGATAACACACTGATGTTGTAGTTGTTGCTGAGCAGTGCTTACACTAAGTCAAGGACTTTTCAGCTTCTCATACTGCCCTGCCAGTGACGAGGCTGGAGGTGCACAAGAAGCTGGGAGGGGGCACAGCCAGGACAGCTGACCCAAACTGGCTAAAGGGATATGCCATACCATATGATGTCATGCTGAACAAAAAAATGGGGAGAGCTGGCTGGGGGGCGCGCAGCTGCTGCGCGGGTACTGTCTGGGCATTGATCAGTGTGTGGTGAGCAATTGCATTGTGAATCACTTGGTTCTTATATTCTTTTATCATTATTATTATTTTCTTTTCCTTTTTCTGTCCTGTTACATTGTCTTTATCTCAACCCATGAGTTTTACCTTTTTTCCAGTTGTCTCCCCCATCCCGCTGGGGGTGAGTGAGCGAATGACTGTGTGGTATTTAGCTGCCTGCTGGGTTAACCACGACAGTCCTTTTTGGTGCCCAATGTGGGGCTCGAAGTGTTGAGATAACAACAGATCTGATCAGAGCATGTTGAAACAAATTTGTTATAAGCATTCATTATTAGGTTAATAGTCGCTGGTCGCAATGTTGATTTATTTGCTCTCAGAGTTGTGTTATGTGACACCGCACTTGCTGTATATGTTCCCTGTTGTTCTGTTTTATCATCTCTGGGGGCTGGGTCAAGGTTATCGTTTTGCTGTACTGGGTAACACTGGCTTATGATATGGTAAAATTACTGGTCGTGAGACTAATCTGGTATTTGTACTCAGCATTGCCGTCATCTCTGTACTTTTGTAACCATCTCTCAGAAACTATTAATAATACACTCATTACCTTTTCACCTCGGAGAGCCAATCTATGGGGGAGACAAGGGGGGGACACTTTCCCCCGCTCCTTCACCTTCCCCTTCTCCTCCAGACTAGTTACAATAGCTCTTCATAATGTTTAATATCCTTGGGATGTTCAAACTAGCATGTTCCTATTGCTATGTCTCCTGAATGTGTTTCAGGTCTTGTTTAAGGTTAAACAACTATTTAAGAATACTACCCAGAGATGTGCCCCAAGGCTGGATAGTTATGAGTGGCAGGGTGTGTGGGATAGCATGGGCAAACGCCTAGGACGGTGGGCCACTCCAGTATTTTGGAACTGCACCCCTGAACAAGTGCAGAATCCTGAAAAATTAGTAGAATATTTGGAAAAAGTATGCTCTCACCCTGGCAATTCTAGGGAGACACAAATCATTGCAACGTGCTGGGGCCTGGCCCATGCCTACCAAGCCCTGTTCAACACTATTCAGTACCCTCAAGGGGAAGAAGAGGTCTCTGGATCTGACGACAAAACGACAGGCACTGCAGCTACTCCAACCCTGGTGACAAGCACTGCAGCTGAACCAGAGGACCAACCCGTGCTGGTATTAGTCGCCCCTATACACAAGAAGAAATATTGGATGCAAAAGACAGCTTGTTTAGTAAGGGGAAAAACTACTACTAAGAAGGGGAAGGAGAAAGAAGTGAATGAGGCAGGCTACTCCAAAGCAGGGCCATCACAAGAAGAGGAGGAGGAAGAGGCAGAACTCATAAATGAGGCAGTAACCACTCGATCCCTATCCCTGAGTGAGCTGCGAGATATGCAAAAAGATTTCAGCCGTCATCCAGACGAGTACATCATCACCTGGCTGCTCCGATGCCAGGATAGCAGGGCCAGTAGCCTGGAATTAGAGGGTATGGAAGCCAAGCAGCTGGGATCCCTTTCTAGGGAAAGGGGTATTGACAAAGAGATTGGAAAAGGGGCACAAGCCCTCAGGCTCTGGAGGCAACTCCCATCAGGCGTGAAGGAAAGGTATCCCTTCAGGGAAGATGTTACATGTCACCCAGGCAAGGGGACTACCATGGAGAGAGGTATCCAGTACCTGAGGGAATTAGCTGTGCTGGAGGTGATTTATGGTGACCTGAACAACGAGAAGTTATCCAAAGATCCAGATGAAGTCAAGTGCACAACTGGAGCACACCATTGTCATATGCCAACTCATTGGCAGTAATGACCTGGAAGGACAGAGAGGGACAAGCAGTGGATGAATTGGCTGGCCAACTCCAGCAATACGAAGAAAGTCTCTCTTCCTCCCTATGGGCCTGCATCTCGCCTGTGGAGAATCTGTCCCTGGAGTTCTAGCAATTCAAAGAGGATATGCTCTACTCCCCACCTGTACAGACCAGTATCTCAGCTATTAGGAGTAAGTGTTCCTCTGCTCAAGAGAGAGGATATAGTGGGTACACACCACAGGCCACCCTGTGGTTTTACCTGCACGACCACAGAGAGGACACGAGGACGTGGGATGGAAAATCTACGTCGACCCTAGAGGCACGAATATGTGAGTTACAAGGAAAAACAATCACAAAAGACGGTTCTTCCAGGAAAACTGCTCCTCCAGTTTCCAGTGAGCAGTTCCCCAGCCAAAGTAGAAGGGCTGATTTTGCTTCTGATCTTAGTAAAGGGATTTGCATTTACAAGAAGTGAGTGACGAATACTATGACCAGGACTAGAGGGGCTCCATTTGGCTGGAGGCAGAGGAAAGGGACAACTGGGTTTACTGGACTGTGTGGATTCAATGGCCTGGCAAATCAGACCCAGAGGAGTATAAGGCTCTAGTGGACACCGGTGCACGGTGTACCTTAATGCCATCAAGCTATAAAGGGGCAGAACCCATCTGTATTTCTGGAGTGACAGGGGGATCCCAACAGCTGACTGTATTGGAGGCAGAAGTGAGCCTACCTGGGAATGAGTGGCAAAAGCACCCCATTGTGACTGGCCCAGAGGCTCTGTGCATCCTTGGCGTAGACTACCTCAGGAGAGGGTATTTCAAGGACCCAAAAGGGTACTGGTGGGCTTTTGGTATAGCTGCCTTGGAGACGGAGGAAATTAAACAGCTGTCTACCCTGCCCAGTCTCTCAGAGGACCCTTCTGTTGTGGGTTGCTGAGGGCCAAAAAACAACGGGTGCCAATTGCTACCACAACAGTGTACTGGCGGCAATATCGCACCAACCGAGACTCCCTGGTTCCCATCCATAAGCTGATTCTTCGACTGGAGAGCCAAGGAGCGATCAGCAAGACTCACTCACCCTTTAACAGTCCCTTATAGTCAGCGTGGAATTCTGATGGAGAGTGGAAACTAGCAGGAGACTGTTGGGGCCTGAACGAAGTCATGCTGCCACTGAGTGCTGCCGTGCTGGACATGCTAGAACTTCAATATGAACTGGAGTCAAAGGCAGCCATGTTATATGCCACAACTGATCTTGCTAATGCGTTCCTCTCAATCCCTTTGGCAGGAGAATGCAAGCCATAGTTTGCTTTCACTTGGAGGGGCATCCAGTACACCTGGAATCGACTGCCCCAGGGGTGGAAACACAGCCCTACCATTTGCTATGGACTGATCCAGACTGCATTGGAACAGGGTGAAGCTCCAGAACACCTGCAATACCTTGATGACATCATTGTATGGGGCAACGCAGCAGAATAGGTTTTTGAGAAAGGGAAGAAAATAGGCCAAAGCCTTCTGAAGGTCAGTTTTGCCATAAACCAGAGTAAGGTCAAGGGACCTGCACAGGAGATCCAGTTTTTAGGACTAAAATGGCAAGATGGACGTTGTCAGATCCCAATGGATGTGATCAACAAAATAACAGCCATGTGTCCACCAACTAGCAAAAAGGAAACAAAAGCTTTCTTGGGCGTTGTGGGTTTTTGGAGAATGCATATTCCATATTACAGTCTGATCGTAAGCCTTCCCTATCAAGTTACACAGAAGAAGAACGATTTCAAATGATGCCCTGAGCAACGACAAGCCTTTGAACAAATTAAACAGGAGGTAGTTCATGCAGTAGCCCTTGGGTCAGTCTGGGCAGGACAAGATGTAAAAAATGTGCTCTACACTGCAGCCGGCGAGAATGGCCCTACGTGGAGCCTCTGGCAGAAAGCACCGGGGGAGACTTGAGGTTGACCCCTAGGGTTTTGGAGTTGGGGATACAGAGGATCTGAGGCTCGCTATACTCCAACGGAGAAAGAGATACTGGCAGCATATGAAGGGATTCGAGCTGCTTCGGAAGTGGTTGGTACTGAAGCACAGCTCCTCCTGGCACTCCGACTGCCAGTGCTGGGCTGGATGTTCAAAGGGAGGGTCCCCTCTACACATCATGCAACTGATGCTACATGGAGTAAGTGGGTCGCACCGATCACACAATGGGCTTGAATAGGAAACCCCAGTTGCCCAGGAATCTTGGAAGTGGTCATGGACTGGCCAGAAGGCAAAGATTTCAGAATATCACCAGAGGAGGAGATGATGCGTGCTGAAGAGGCTCCCCTGTATAATAAATTACCAGAAAATGAGAAGCAATACGCCGTGTTCACTGATGGGTCCTGTCGTCTTGTGGGAAAGCATCGGAGGTGGAAGGCTGCTGTGTGGACTCCTATACAACAACTTGCAGAAACTGCTGAAAGGGAAGGTGAATCGAGCCAATTTGCAGAAGTGAAGGCCATCCAGCTGGCTTTAGACATTGCTGACTGAGAAAAGTGGCCAGTGCTCTGTCTCTATACTGACTCATGGATGGTGGCAAATGCCCTGTGGGGTTGGTTGCAGCAATGGAAGCAGACCAACTGGCAGTGCAGAGGCAAACCCATCTGGGCTGCCACACTGTGGCAAGATATTGCTGCCTGGGTAGAAAACCTGGTTGTAAAAGTACGTCACGTAGATGCTCACGTACCCAAGAGTCGGGCCACTGAAAAACATCATAAAAACAACCAGCAGGTGGATCAGGCTGCTAAGATTGAAGTAGCTCAGGTGGGTCTGGACTGGCAACATAAGAGTGAATTATTTCTAGCTCAGTGGGCCCATGACACCTCAGGCCATCAAGGAAGAGATGCAACATATAGATGGGCTCGTGACCCATGGGGTGGACTTGACCATGGACACTGTTGCACAGGTTATCCGTGAATGTGAAACATGCACTGCAATCAAGCAAGCCAAGCTGTTAAAGCCTCTCTGGTATGGAGGATGATGGCTGAAATATAAATCCAGGGAGGCCTGGGAGGTTGATTATATCACACTCCCACAAACCTGCCAAGGCAAGCACCATGTGCTTACAATGGTGGAAGCAACCACTGGATGGCTGGAGACATATGCCGTGCCCCATGCCACCACCTGGAATGCTATCCTGGGCCTTGAAAAGCAAGTCCTATGGCGACATGGCACCCCAGAAAGAACTCAGTCAGACAACGGGACTCATTTCTGAAACAACGTCATAGACACCTGGGCCAAAGAGCATGGCATTGAGTGGGTATATCACATCCTCTATCATGCACCATCCCCCGGGAAAATCGAACGATACAACCGACTGTTAAAGACTATGCTGAGAGCAACGGGTGGTGCGACATTCAAGCATTGGATCTGCCAATCGAGCTGGCCCTGCCCAGTCAAAACTTCTACGTACTGTAGAGGGTGATAAAAGTCCCTGTAATGTGCATAAAAAGTATGCTGGGGAAGACAGTCTGGGTTACATCTGCCTCGGGCAAAGGCAAACCCAGCTGTGGGATTGCTTTTGCTGAAGGATCTGGGTGCACTTGGAAATGTGGAAGGATGGGGAAGGCCAATGTGTACCTTAAGGGGATTTGATTTTGGGTGAGAATAGCCAATGATTTGAATTGTATGATGTTAATTGCTATATAATACTATATGTCATTACTACTATGGTTGCTATATGCCATATCAATGGTATTATGGTAAGAATCACCCAAATTCATGAAGAATGACTTTTGATGAAACCGAGCAAAGTGCAGCAATGATAGAACTGGACAAGCGCAGCAGTGATGGAGCCAGAACTGGCTTCAGCATGCAACAATCCAACACCACACACCATCTCTTCTGCTGTGGAAGACTGTTATGGCAGATGGAGCCCAAAGTCATGGACTAAATGAATTCAACAGGCATTTTAGAGGGATGGCCCATAGACTTGGGAACGATATCTGTGTGTATATATCAAAAGACAGGAAAGGTGGCGGTGATTAGTTGGGATGTATTGGAAAGTGTGGGACCTGGGCATGACGTAGATGCTATAGAATAATGGGTGGATATTGTCCTGGTTTTGGCTGGCATAGAGCTGATTTTTTTCCTAGTAGCTGGTATAGGGCTGTGGTTTGGATTTAGGATAAGAATAATGTTGATAACACACTGATGTTGTAGTTGTTGCTAAGCAGTGCTTACACTAAGTCAAGGACTTTTCAGCTTCTCATACTGCCCTGCCAGTGACGAGGCTGGAGGTGCACAAGAAGCTGGGAGGGGGCACAGCCAGGACAGCTGACCCAAACCGGCCAAAGGGATATGCCATACCATATGATGTCATGCTGAACAAACAAATGGGAGGAGTTGGCTGGGGGGGGCAGGCGTGCAGCCGCTGCTCAGGAACTGACTAGGCATTGGTCAGTGGGTGGTGAGCAATTGCATTGTGTCTTGTTTTCTATATTCTTTTATCATTATTATTGTTTTCCGTTCCTTTTTCTGTCCTGTTAAATTGTCTTTATCTCAACCCATGAGTTTTACCTTTTTTCCAGTTGTCTCCCCCATCCTGCTGGGGGGGAGTGAGCAAATGGCTGTGTGGTGTTTAGCTGCCTGCTGGGTTAAACCACGACACAGTTGAAATCACATTTTGTTAAATCCAGGAAGACAGAATCCCTGAACTTGCAGCAAGAGATTACTCAAATATTTAGTTAGAAAAAGGTTATAGAAGTGCAAACAATCTTTCTCTGCAGGTTTGGAGCTTTTATGTATAGCTTTTGGGGGTGTGTAGGGATGTGTGTGTGTAAATATATATGGACTGTAGGAGAGTATCTATATTGCAAAGGCTATTGATGAGAGAAGAGGCATTTGATAAACTGTTGTCAAACTCAAATAATAAAATCCAGCATAGGATCCTTGAGGAGAAGTTTCAGCAGCATAGGTTTCTTTTGCATCTGGACTCTTGACAAGTAATGGGATATTTTTTCCCCCTTGTGTCTAGAACAGCACATGAATTATCAGAGCCATCAAATCCTCTGCAAAGCACTCACAACTGAGTGCAACATTCCTGCATTTACCTGGGGATACCCCAGGAAGTCACTTTTATTTCTTGGCTGAGTTTTATAGTCCATATTTCTTTGGTTATTTTAGTGGGTTTGCCCCCACCACACTTCTTATGTGTGTTTTCCCTGTTGAAACCCCTGTTAAGTCTCTCTTGTTGCCTGTCTCCTCCGTGTGCGTTTTCTCCTCCTTCCTTGTATTCTCTGCTTCTCACTGCAGTTTCTCACAGCCCTGGCGCCTCCTTGCTGCAACGTTGCATCTCATTAAGTGTTTCAGAACCAGAACATCGTCTTTCCCACTGCCACCCCAATGTGCTATTAACATAGCTTTAGCTGACAGCTATGTCATAATGGAAGTCAGCAGGCAACATCAACATCTTATTTTAGTTGCTTGTGTATTCGCAAGTGTAAGCTGTTATGCTGAAATTGTTCACACAAATATCTGCCTGATTCTATTTGTAAAGTTTCAGCATTGGTGACTTCATTGTTTCTGAAAGTGAAGTTTCAGATGGGCAAAGCTGATTGAACAACTTGCTGACAAGGAATGGGTAGTTTTGTGGCTTCTCTTGCTGCAACTCTGATGCTCATCTGACTGTTACCAGAAAGTGGCAAAATAATTCACTCTCTAAAACTTATTTTGGAGTTTTAGAAAGCAGGCATTCTTTAGTGCGGCGCCAGGCAGCACTGGGGATAGTTCCACCATAAGTGCTCCGAAGGCTTGATGGACTTTCAGTAATTATATACTATGAAAATATACGTATACATAGGATTTCTACATAAACATGAGCTTTCCTTGAACTTATTAACATATGTAAATGTCCGATCCGCATGCGCAGTCATCCTCTGTGGTGGTCCTCAGGTGGTCTTTGGGGGTCTTCAGATGAAGGCTCGTAGTCTTCCTCACCGTGTTCGCTGATTGACCTTTGCTTCTGCGCACTCAGTTCTTGGGTCGCCTAGCTGTCCAGAGGGGAGTGTTCAGGAGCCTAGAACTTAACTATCCACAAAGATTCGCTTTTGTTATGTAAAGAGAGCATTCAAGAGCTTTGTTTGGCAAAGGGGAACACCCAGGAGCCTCTATCCACATTCTCAGGTATCATGACCTCTCAGTGAGCTGATTAAGCTCCTAACCTATAAAATAGCAAACATATAAAAAACTGGGTTGATTTTGTTTGTTTATTTGTTTCCTGCTTCATTTTAGAGAGCTGAATCAGTTTACTGGGAGGTCAGGTGAGCAGCAGAGGTGGTGAAAGGAAGAAGGAGGGTACCACAGGGCTGGGAGGAGGAGATGTGAGAGTAAGGGACAGAGGAAAGGAAGGGGAACTACCACTTCAAAGGCAGGTAGCTGTTGAAGATGAATAAACTGTGGGGCTAAAGGTTAAGCTTTTTCACCCTTTCCTTGTGAAGAGCTTTCCCGAATAGAGATTTGCTTTTTGCAGAAAGTAATTTTGAAATAGTAGAGATGTCTTTTTCTATCCTTGTTCAAAAAATTAAATAAAATAAATCTCATACCAAATACAGTACTTAAGTCTCTGAAATCTAGTTTGCTGAGATCAGTAGAGGGCTGTTGAAGATTAACACTGAAGTCTCTTCCTGACTTCCCAAAGGAAGGCTGCAGGTGCTCCTGCTGCACTTACCCTTCCTGGGTCTGGAGTCTTGGTCCTTCTGAGGACCAGTAGCCACTATAGCACGTAACACCTGGACACAGACAATGGGAAATTTTCTGACTGCCACGGTTCTCTTATCTACACAATAGCTAGGCACGCCTTTTGTGTCAGGGCTGAGTTCAGTCAGCCAAGCATTGGCTTTGATGGTGGCTGTTGTAAGGAGTTCCTGCCTTCCTATAGCTGCTCTGCTGCCACAGGTTGCTGCCTCTTCAGTTATGCCAATGCATTCGTTCTTGAGATTGTGCTTTAATATAAAAATTGACCAGCATTTGAAAAGAAATATTATTTGGTTTTTATTTATTGTCTGGTCTGCTGTGTAATACAGACCTGCAAATATTTGTACTGGCACAGCTGAAGGAGGAGTGAACTGCAGTGTGCAGATAAGATGAACAAAGGGAGCAGGAGTGTCTTGGATCAACTTTGTTACTGAGAAGTGTTCGTGAAGTGAAATTTTAATACATTGTACATTTACTCTGGTAATCTTTGGGGTTTTTTTTACGTCTAAGTATTTCAGGCTTTCAGATGACCTGTGTAAATGTGTTAAAATGGTTCTGCAAACCAGTTCTGGCTTTGTTTCTTAACATATCATAGCTTCTTTTATTTCTGACTGTTGTGTTTAAAGGCTATTAAGCTGAAAGTCAAGCACTTGAATTAGGAAATACCAGGATTAATTTGGTCCCTTGCCATTTGTGTATGTTGCAGCCTTGGTTACTGTTAAAGTGACAGTTACATTGCACCAAAGAGGTCTGCCTCCTTCACTGCACCGAAGAGACCCTGCTCTGAGAATAAAAGGGAGGATTATAATAGGATGCTTATCTCTGTCTTGTTTAATGTAATAAATTGAAGGTGCTCTATGAATAAAAAAGGAGAATGCGGAAAGAAGGATGGGTGACTATTGGATTTTGCTTTAGATGTGTAGATTTTACACCCATCTCTACTAATAGCATTACTGTGTTACAATAGACAAAGGAACGCATAATAATTACATGGTGCTTATTCTACGAGTATCTTACACAAGACCCAAGGCCTGGGTAAAGCAGATTAAAGCGAAAGATTTGAAAATACTTCCAAACATTTGACTAATATACTCCTTTCCCACTGTGTACTTGAAATATGGCTTCTGCAGCAACTTCTATTGGGTGTCTCTATAATGCTGTTTTAGTTCAAGTTTCCTTCATAAGCACACTGTTTATCTGTTACCTCCATATACCATGCAGCACCTTGCATCCCAGATGAATCATTTGAGTTTGCAAACTCAATTTCTTTCACGTGAAACTAAAGGAAAAGATGCATTCCTGGAACACTTCTTCTAATAACACTCCAATTGTTAATGGGTGCTCAGACCATGAGACTGGATTAGGGACAGTCAGACTCCACCACTTTAAATTGCAGTGGCATCCACAAAGGAGAAAGTTAGCGCGCACACACCACCCCCCCCCCGCCCCAGCCCCAACAGTACTTTTAAGCAAAACATAGAAAGCAAAACAAAACAGATTGGTTTCTCAAATTCATAGAAGCTTGACTGCTCTGCTCTTTTTAGATGGAGGGGGGCAGGATTATGCATTATAACTATCTGAGGTGAATTAAGTGTTTCTATGAAACGACACTGCAAGACACTGAAACACTCAGTAAAGAGACAGATCTGGTGAGGAAACAGAATTCTGCTTTTGCTGTTACTGTGACACTATTAACTCATTCGGTAGTTTCAGGTGTAGAAGTGGTAGCTCAGTCCTATGATATGATCAATGCCCTGAGACACTGTATGCAGCACCCTTCGATTCATTTCTCAGTAACTCCAATTTAGACTTTGATCACTTATTTGTATCCATTAGTTGTAAGATTTACCACCTGCATTTATTGATTATGGGGTTATGGATTCTTAATATTGTTTTTATTTTGATAAACTTTTCAGTTTTGCTTGTAAGCTGATGAATAGTGAAACCTTTTTGTTGTAGTAGCATACACCATGTATAAATATCTAAAGAGTAGTTTCTCAACTCAGCTGTAAAAGGAAGAGAATTCCTTTTGACAGGCACATCGTTGACTTGTTTTACTACCACCATAGAGGAAGGTAGTGTAAAATTCTTACAGTTTAACTTGAACAGAATTGTAAGAGTGTCCATGAAAAAAAAAGAAAATTGGATATTGCTGATTTCTCTGTGTGTGTGCATGTGCACAGATATATAAATTACAATTCATGCCACAGAAGTTCTTTGTTTAAACTGACTTAAAACCTGATTCTCTTCTTATGTTAAGATCTGATTAGGAGCAGTCTATTGAGTTATTGAGACATCCTGCAGTATGGATTGGGTTGTGTTTTGAAGCATATGGAACATGGGGATTTCTGCACTGCGGTGTAATTTGTGCTTATTGTACTCTGGGATGCACCTGAGGGTAACCGTTCCTCAAGTATATGGGTTGTGGGCGTAAAGTGCTCTTATACTAATGAATAAACTGGGGACTTCAGTTCTCTGATTGCTTTTAAGCTAGAAGAAAGCTATGCAGGGATACTTCAATTATAACTGTGAAATTTCCAAGAAACCAGATCCTGTCAGTGCAGTTATAAGTGACACATATTTGATAGCTAGAAATAAATATTAACAACACCTATTAAACATAAGGAAACATGATGAATTAATCTAGATTACAGGCAATAATCATGCTTCCTTCTCCCTTCCCAGTATTAATGCCCTTTCCATCATCCCATTAAAAATGACAACAAAACCCCGTTAATTTGTTTAGTCAGCAGGAGACTGTCAGGGTTGCTTAGCCTCAAAAAGGTGACTCAGCATAACTAAGCTTTAGGTATCTGTTTCAAGAGTTTATCAATGCAGTTGCCAAGATAGATCTTCATAAAGCTAAAGTGAAGAAAGAGATGATCGAGAGTGAAACAATTGAACTCTTCCTTCACGTGGACAGGTGTATTGCAGGAAGAGAACACAGCCCCCCTGCCCCCCAGTTAGTTAGGTGTAATATTCTTGGTGTAAGATCAGCTGTTTACAGTGTATGTGAAAGTGGGCACATGAGCTGGTTCTTCTCATGCTTGTGCATCTGTTGGAGCTAACAGTATTGTTTTAATTCCTATACCTTTCTTCCAAACAAGCTGTTTTCTTCAGCACTTTTGATGGTGGTTTAGCCAGTTTATGAATTACGGAGGGATTAGGTGTGTTTACTTTATCTCTAACAACAGTTCACATAAGGCAACCTACAACTTTTTTTTTGTTGTTGTTCTTTTTCAGAAACATCAGAATCATGGAGGGGCTCTTGCATTACATAAATCCAGCACATGCCATTTCACTTCTAAGTGCACTGAATGAGGAGCGTCTAAAGGGACAGCTGTGTGATGTTGTTCTTATAGTAGGAGATCAGAAATTTCGAGCTCATAAAAATGTTCTGGCTGCCAGCAGTGAATACTTCCAGACTCTGTTCACAAATAAGGAGAATGAGTCTCAGTCAGTGTTTCAGCTCGACTTTTGTGAACCAGATGCTTTTGATAATGTGTTAAACTACATTTATTCTTCATCCTTGTTCATTGAGAAAGGCAGTCTTGCAGCTGTGCAAGAACTGGGCTACAGTCTTGGAATATCCTTTCTTACAAACATTGTTTCTAAGAGTCCCCAAGCTCCTTTTCCAGCTTGCCCTATTAAGAAAATACTGTATCAAGATGAAGATGAAAGTAGTTCTCAGAAGAGAAGTGTCATTGTCTGTCAGAACAGAATTGAAGCGCAAGCGAAAAGTATAAATCAAACACAACATGATTTAAGCCATACTTCTAAACCTTCACCCTCTGTTTCTGTCAAAACTAGCAGTAGACCACAAGTAACAAAACCAACTGAAACCCTTCACAACTTATCACTGACTGAAAGGAGATGGCTGAAGGAAAGCCCTGTGAGCTATACCAAGCTTCATGAGACTTCTGGAACTGTGGAGGATCAGAGCAGAGGTGGTCTAGTGAAAAGGAACACAGTACTGCCTCAAATGCCTTTAGCAGAGAAAGAAATTGCAAGCGATGAACCAGGAAGTAGTGGTCAGCTTTTAAGAGGAAAGGCCACAGAGGTGTCATTAAAAAGACCACGTCCACCAGTCTTGTCTCTGCGTGGCGCATCAGAATCTACATTTTTGTTGCGAGAGGCAGGAAAAGGAAATGGCCAAGGTGAAGACAGGAATTTGCTATACTACTCAAAGTTAGGGCTAGTAATCCCATCTAGTGGATCTGGTCCAGAACACCAAAGTATTGACAGAAGTGGGCCACTTGTAAAAAGTCTCCTTCGAAGGTCACTGTCCATGGACAGCCAGGTTCCTATTTACTCACCTTCCGTTGACCTAAAACCTTCACAGGTATCATCCTCCTCCTCACCAGGAACTAATGATTCCCAGAAGACATTTAATGTTTTATCTCAAAAGTTGTCCTTGAAAGAGTCATCAGAGAAGTTAGTCTTAGATGAAAAACCACAGGTAATACACCCACATCGCCTTAGGTCTTTCAGTGCCTCTCAGTCAACTGATAGGGAGGTTGCTTCCCCTCTCACAGAGGTGCGAATAAAAACTGAACCTAGCAGTCCACTTTCAGATCCTGCCGAAATAATAAGAGTTACAGTGGGTGATGCTTCAGCATCGACAAATAAAGACTTTCCTTTTAAAACTGAGGATGATCATAAGGAACCAAGCAGACTTCCAGCAAAAAGGAGGTTTCAAGCTGATAGAAGACTACCATTTAAGAAACTGAAGGCAGATGAGCAGGATTCTCCTGGGTCAGAAGATAACTTTGAGGAAGGCTCAAGCCCTACGCACCTTGATGCTGATTTTCCTGATTCTGATGTCAGTAAAGATGAATACAGTGAGATGGAAGAAGCAAGACCAAATAAAAAATTTAAATGCAAGCACTGCCTTAAAATTTTCAGATCAACAGCAGGTCTTCATCGTCATGTTAACATGTATCATAATCCAGAGAAGCCCTACGCTTGTGACATATGCCACAAGAGATTTCACACAAATTTCAAAGTGTGGACGCACTGCCAGACACAACATGGAATTGTGAAGAACCCCTCACCTGCTTCCAGTTCACATGCTGTTTTGGATGAAAAATTCCAAAGAAAACTGATCGATATAGTGAGAGAGAGAGAAATTAAAAAAGCTCTAATAGTTAAACTAAGACGTGGCAAGCAAGGTTTTCAGGGACAGTCTGCTTCACAAGCACAACAAGTCATCAAAAGGAATTTAAGATCGAGAACCAAAGGAGCCTATATTTGTACCTACTGTGGGAAAGCTTATCGTTTCCTCTCACAATTTAAACAGCACATAAAAATGCACCCAGGGGAGAAACCAATTGGAGGAAATAAGGCTCCTAAGCAGAAAGATCATATTCATATTGAAAGCCCAGTAGAAAACAAAGAGGTTTATCAGTGCCGTCTCTGCAATGCTAAGCTCTCTTCGCTTATCGAACAGGGAAATCATGAGCGACTCTGTAGAAATGCTACTGTCTGTCCTTACTGCAGCCTTAGATTTTCTTCTCCAGAGCTGAAGCATGAGCATGAAAGCAAGTGTGAATACAAGAAGCTTACTTGTCTTGAGTGTATGCGTACCTTTAAATCATCCTTTAGTATTTGGCGTCATCAAGTTGAAGTTCACAATCAAAACACAATGGCTCCATCAGAGAACTTTTCTTTACCTATCCTGGATCACAATGGAGAAATAACTAGTTCGTCAAGATTGCCTCCTCAGTCAGAATCCAATAAAATGAACAATTTTGTTGCTGCAAAGGAAGATGGTGTATTCAGTGATTCATCAGAACAAATTAATTTTGATTCTGAAGATTCCTCATGCCTACCTGAAGACTTAAGTGTTTCCAAGCAGTTTAAAATTCAGATCAAAGAAGAGCCTGCAGATGATATAGAGGATGAGGTCACTGAAACTAGCAGAGAACCTAAGGAAGTAGTCTCCAACAAAGATGCTGGTTTGTGGCCCTGTGAAAAGTGTGGGAAGATTTTCACTGTACGCAAACAGCTGGAGCGTCACCAAGAGCTCTTATGCTCTGTGAAGCCATTTATTTGTCACGTGTGTAACAAGGCCTTCCGAACCAATTTCCGTCTGTGGAGTCACTTCCAGTCTCATATGTCACAGGCTGCAGAGGAGTCCACAAATAAGGAGCCTGAGATATGTCCACCAGCTAATTCCCCATCACCACCGCCCTTACCTCCACCCCCACCCCTCCCCAAAATCCAGCCTTTGGAGCCTGATAGTCCAACAGGCGTGTCTGAAAGCTCCACTACTACTGAAAAATTATTTGTACCACAGGAGTCAGATACACTCTTCTATCATGCTCCACCACTCTCAGCAATCACATTCAAAAGACAATACATGTGTAAACTCTGTCATAGGACTTTCAAGACAGCTTTTAGTCTTTGGAGCCATGAACAGACACACAATTAGCTTTAACAGATACCTTAAAAAGCTGGTTCAGTGGAGGCTGTGTTCACGATCTCAGATGTATGCCATATAACCTAGAAATCTAAAAGGATCAAAACAACGATGACGACAAAAAAATTGGAATTTGTGATGCTGCTTGGATTTGAAGATTAAGGTAAATTAACTTGGTTAGTAGGTAGAAAGCAGAGTAATTTAAAATACTGTGGTCTGGGATCTAATAGTAACAGAATAATTTTTATTTCATTTAACACTGAAATATGATCACATCTGGATTGTATGCATGGATCTTCATCCTGTGATGTTGGTGTATGCGTGTGTATTATATATAAAATTATATATTAAATGAAAGAGCAACAACAATTTGGATTCTAACTGTGAGTTTATAGTAGTGAAATACTGTAACCAACTTCATTAATTTTTTTTAAAAGAAACCAACACACAAGCTCCATATAAATAGTTGCCATGCACTTGCAGTTGGGGAGGAAGCGGATGGAGTGTCTTGCTGTATTGACTTAGGTCTTAGAAACCTTTAGCAATAACAAATAAACCTCAAGTTTGAGTAATCCTGATGTTATCAGATACGAATGTTTGATATTTTAAGGGAACATAGAATTGTTTTCTTGTTATATGGAACTTGTGCAAATTAAAATAGAATCTAAAGTCAGCAATATTATTACTAAGATTTTATATAAAAATTAGCAGCAAGCCTGCTTTCAGCCATTTAATTATAAGTTTCTAAGGAAAATTGGGGGAGGGGGTACTTTGCTTTATATAATGTCCCAAAGACTAATTTACTATAGATACTTCGGTAGCTAAAGACATTGTATTAACAGCCATCATAATGCAAGTGGTACTGTTTATAATATGAACTAAGATTGAATGGATGTCAGACAAGTTTCATAATTTTGTTTCCACTATTTGTACGACTGTTTGTAATTTTAACTACAAAGGAATGTATAACTATTAAATCAAAAAAAAAAAAAGAGCTCATCAAGGGACAGAAGATGAGTTGTGTTCCTACACATAGTAATAAGCTTGGCCATGAGTACAAAGATATGTTTTAACAAAAACTAAAAATGTAAATATTTATATAGACACCTGTATAAATGAAGAAGTATGTATTTGAAATTTGTATTAAGCATACATATCCAGCTCAAAGCAGAGGAAAAACCATCACACTACAATCACTGCATTTTATGAATACAATGCATAGAATATTTCTTTCTGCCGCTTTCTATAATTTGTGATACTGTGTTGCAATTTTCTAATTTGTTGAAAATCGTGGTAATAATGGGCTGCAGATATTCTGTGCAGTTCCATTATTTTACCTCAAATCACAACTGGAGCATTTAGTGTAAGTAGGATCATAGATATTTACCAGAAGCTATAGTAAGGGTCCAAAATTATTCTGTAAGTAAAAGAAATATTTACCCAGAAGTAGGTGGTAAACTAACAGTGAAAAATTCTGCTAGAATTTAAGCTTAATGGAGTGGTGATGGATTAAAATGAACGTAAATGATGCAAACAGTATTGCTGAAAGCAACAGGAGTTCGGTCACCAGTTTCAGGGGGAGCATGAATGAGGCTTTAATTGTGTATGTAATGATTAATTTTTTTTTCAGCACCCCAAACTCAAAAGTAAAAAGAATTGCAAGCTGACACTAAGATTTAGCAAAATAAAGCACAAGTGTTAACTCCTAAGAATCGGAGGATGGGCATCCTTAGTTAGGCACACACAGGAGTAGACTTCTCTCAGTGAAAGCCCAAGTGTGCCACCATTTTTTTCCAACAGATTTTTTTTTTATTATTATTTTTCCTTTTAAGTTAAGTTTAAAATAATTGGCTCAGGATGGACCACTGACTTTTTCCAGCTACCAAAAAAATTGCAATGTTAGTTTCAAGCCTCTTCTGTTTCATTTTTGATTAAAATCTAAAATTGTTACTAAACACTTCTAATAGTAATGTGTTGTCCTTTTTTGTCCTCTTTCAGCCAAATTGTATCTGAATATGATTACGCTAATTTGTTAGGATATCAGTTAAAGTCTTTCAGTGACATTGCAATTAAAACAAGGTACTTGTTTAATAGTGACATTTCTAGTTATTGACTTTTTTATTCCACTTAATAAGACTAAATTTCTTTCTTACCAGAAGGAATTTGAAAATAAAATGGTTATTGCATTTAACCTGGTTTAACAAAATCAGAACAACATAAAGCTTCACTAAGTATCCTTTAAATGTATTTAAGAAACCTGTGCGTATAAAATATGAACATGCTTTTGTAAAATGGTTCCTAAGTTTTCACTAATGATTCTGCTACACAACAGTCTGAAAGTTTATATGTAGCCTTTTAAAAATCAGCATGCTTTCTAAAGGAAGATGGCAACTAGTTCAGCTATGTCATAGTCATCTAACTTCCAACTGGGATTCTGCTATGTGATATGATGATCAATTCCACACACTTTAAATCAAAAGTTTGTGCAACATCTTTGAAGAAACCTTGACCTTTTTCCTAGGATAATATGTATTATCAAAAATCCATAAAATATTTTTGGTCTAAATAGCCTCCTTCTAAGTTTTCCTTTGGTTGTTGGGGGGTTTTTTGTTTGGTTTTTTTTTAAGTTTTGTTCTTAACTTTGAGGGTGTTCTGTGTTTTTTTTTTTTTAAATTCAGTTCCTGTTGTTTAGTAAAGGAATTCAGGATCTCTGAAGTTTAAATATGAGATGTTTATATAGCAGTTCTGGTTTTCTATTAGCTTTTATACAGTACCTTAAAAAGCCCTTGATAGAAGTGTTTATTTTGGAGGATACGGAATAAATATGCTTCCACTTATATAACTTTAATATATGTTTTAAAAGTTAAATTATGGAAAAATGTTAGTTGCTTGTTTATAAATAAAGGTCTTTTGTAGAGTGTCTAGTCTGGCCACAGCCAAAATAAAAGGCAAATTTATTGATACAAAAACCTGTCTTCATCATATTTTGTTTAATTTTGTAGCTGTGTACTAAAGTGACACAAAGTTAGAGGTCTTGTTAAATATAAAAAGTGTTTTGCTTTTTTTTCTTAAAATTTGTGACACGAATGTGCAGATGTTTTAATATATAGATTAGAATCTTTAATTCTTTCCTTTTTTTCTATTTTTATAATCTGTCAGATAGATATCAGAGAACTATCCTGCTTCAGTGGAAGTACAGCGGAAACTTCCATTGCATTTAAGAGGAGCAGGGTTGATCCATGAAATGTGTGTTGTTTGGGGACTTTTTTTCCTTTCAGGCACTGTGTTCACAAAGCGTCTAAGCCTATGGTTAAGTTCCATTGAGATCAGTCTTAATTATTTTTAAACATGTGCTTAAGTTCTTCACTAAATTGGGACCATGATCAACCATTGAAAGTGAGCAATGGCAGAAAAATGCATACAGTTTTTTTTTTAAGTCCTAGAACCAAAAGTTAAAATGAATTTTCCTCTACCTAAAAACTGCATATACAGCTAGGGTATAATTCTGTAGTTTTAGAAAAACAAAGGAAGTGAACCAGTAATAATGCCGTCTCCACTTCTATCTGTGCTTTTTCTTTTTCCTTTTTTTTTTATATGAGGGGAGTGAAACACCCTGTGACAGTTGATTGAGCAGATAACCTGCTGAAGTAGTGGGTGACACTAGAGTTTGTCTTGTGTATTTCAGAATGGAGATGTAGCCTTGTCCGTGAACCAAAACACAGCTGTAAGAGACTTGTTCCTGCATTTCCTATTTAGGCAGGCCTTCTAGTGATATCCAGTAGATTTTTTGTCTGATGTTGTTTGTTTGTTTTCCCCCAAGTAGGGCATGCGGGTTTGGTCTGAAGCTAGACATACTCTGTTTTTCTTCCAAGCTTCCAGTGATAAAACTAGAGGTTCCTCACATGGGATAAGAACAGACTATGCCTATCTTCTTGGCACTAACAGTGAGGGTGCAAATATATGGCATGAGCCTGTAATCTGGCATGTGCCTATACTGTTCAATAAAATTGTTTACATTTTCCTACCAGAAGATTTAGATAAAAATCAAAGCAAGCTTAGGGTTTGTTTTTTTTTTTTTAATGTTGCTGTTAATGAATCAGTGTTAAAATCTTGGTTTTGTTTTTGTTGAACACAGCCTGATAGTATTTTTTAATGTCATTGATTCTTGTTTATTTAAAATGACTTGTGAAAAACTGTGCTGTAACTGTTGTACATAAAGGGACACTATCAAGAGAAGGTTGTCTACAGTAAATGTACTTATCTGTATTCAGAATACTTGATATTAATAAAATCAAAGAATTTAAAAACATGAATTGAGTCATAACACTTGAGCTGCTTGGGCATGAAAATGCCTATTAAGGGCATCCTCAATTGTTGCAAGGATGTCTGAAAAATGTATCTGAATTCTGTGGGCTCAGCTTATTTTTCATGTTGCTTTTTCTCTCACTATTCCAGAATAAAGGCCTCAATCCATTTTTCCTTTTCCAGTTTATCAGTGATACACATTACCTTTTAAAGACACAAGCTTCCCACTACTGCAGCAGCATCTTTAATTAAAATATGTACATAAAACCAGAACAAACTATCTTTTGCAGTGTAACATGCAAAATACATATAAAGTACACATTTTAAGGCTTATTCTTGACAGTGTCCCTTTTTTAAAAAGCAGGAAAATGGGATCGCTTTTAGTGCTTGGGTACAGGGGAGTAGTTTGCTACAGTTTCTAGAAATTGGAGTTATCCAATATATTTGCTATAGAATTTTCCAATAAGTTACACAAAATCACTTGTCATTTTAAAGGATTATAGAGGTAAGACAAAAGAAGCTGGTTTTATAATCCTGTATACCTTATAGTCATTGTATATCAGTTCAATACAGCAGTGTTGAATTTTAATTAAGGATGGGTTTTTACTTTTTTTAGGACTGAGACTTAATAGCTTAGGGTAACTTTTTCTTTAATGTAATGTAAATCCATTGCTGCTTTGTACAACTTTTTCTACTGTGTGTTTTCTTTACTTAGATCTTGACTAAGAAATGTTGGCGTCCAATAAACTTACACTTTGTTTCTTTTGAATTACTGTGTCTTATACTGGAATCTCTTGGCAAAGTGTGATGTTATTGTACATACCATTGTGTCTGTGGGCTGGGAATTTTGTTTATAAAAGAGCATCTTTTGATCTATTTGTTGGATGTAAGTGACAGTTTTTACATTACTAAAATAATGGCTTTTTGTTTTTTTTAGTAAGTGCCCCACTGAATTTTTTACTGGAAAATACCAGAAAACCAGCTGCTCTAGATGATCTCTTAAAAGCTTGAGCACAGCCCAAATTCTGCTTCCTATACAATCAGTGATTAAAATGGGACTTTGTGGAAGCAACGTTACATCAACTCAGTATCTCTTTCATCTAAAACTGCATTGAACCAGATGTTTGAAAATACACTGTCAGGAATGTTTATGGTATTTTGCAGTGCTCTCATCGAAAGCAGTTTTGCTCTTCAAAAAGCCCTGTGTGGGAATGTACTTGTGTGGATTCCCATGATGCAGAAAATGATCTCTCTGTCTTTTGGGAACAGGGTTTACTAGGCTCCTCTCTTCAAAGTAGATGAGACCTATCTGTGAAAACTCTTAGGCCAGTTTTCTCAGCTTCTTGGACTCCCATTTGCTGTCCTTTGCCATTTTTAATTTGTGCAGTTTGGTTGAAGCTGTTGACGAGTTTCACTCACATTTAATAGAGGAGACAAGATCTCAAGAGTTAATCTCCAACAAGTTTCGTAAAAATCACTGGGTAGCAAAGAGTGGTCTTAATGGGAAGGATAAGATTTGCAGCAAGAGCACATGCTGAATGGTTACCTCTGCTTTTTACCCCAGTGCTTGTCACTGTGTGCATGTGTACTGTCTTGTCAGAATAAGTGGGGCAATAGGTCAGGTGAAACATATGGCAGAGCTGAAGTAACAGGTCTGCCGAATGGTCAGAATTAAGGGTTGAAAGGGCACTCCAAGGTCAAGAGGATTTGGGCCTTTGATGCTTCGTAAATCTCTTTGAAAACAGGGACAAAGGGCTCCTTGGCTTGTCCCTCCGTGGAGCATCCCTGCACATCAGAAGTTAGGTGAGCTGTGGAGAGGTCAGGAGAGGGGGGAGAGCTGCTCTCTGACTCATTCAGAGTGGTAGATCACCAAAGGTTTGGCTCCCTCTTTCTCCTTTCAGTGGGAGGAACTCCTCCGGCTCTTTCTGCATCCAGTTAAGATCTGCATACAGTCCTCTCTCTGTTACTGTTTTTGAGCAGTCTAACATCTGCTTAAATGCTTCACAGAAAATGTCCGCTCTAGAGACCATACAACCTATATTTGACATGAAAGTCAAGAAGCAAACCAAAATGGTAAGAAGTTACTCATTATGCCATGATCATTGCCCCTGTTTTCATGGGGTTTTTTTTGTTCTAATTCCACCCATCTGCTTCTAAGACAGTTGCTCTGCAAACAAAGCCAGTAACTTTTATTTACTCTTCCATTCATAGAATGTTTCCAGTTATCACTTTTTTTAATACACAAACACCAACAGGATAATTTTTACTATTAGACCTACATGGATAATATTTCTATTTCCAGTCCTGAAATACTCTGGCAATAGAAATTTTCAAGGTGTTGGCCACAATGAAGCAACAGACACAACTTTTATTTCCCCTTCATTTTACACGTGTTGAAAGAGTACATCGAATGCAAAGCCAGCTTCTGTTAACAAAGAATTTGCTTTAAATTGACTCTGCAGTTTTAATACAACCCTTAACAATTTCTTACTGTCTTGTCAGTCCAGGACCTAAGCTGGATACAGTTCTTTGATGCCATGGAGCCCTGGTTATAATCATTAGCTTAAGCTGATATTTTAGGGCACAGGTTCTCATCCAGCAACATGTATCTATCTCTCCAATGAAGTGCACTGGTGTTAAAAATGAGGCAGTGATTAAGCAGCATGACCTGCTGGGATTACTAGCATCCAGGGATGCTTCTCCTGGAAGGAAGAGACCCTACCGAGATATGCAGGCTCCACAGGCAGGTGTCTGGAGGAAAAAAGGGCAATGATCCAGAAGAAGAGGTGGGAGAGCATAGGATGACAACAGCAGAAGAACATAAGATATAGAAGAGAGCACACTGTTGCCCTGCCAAGACAAGAAAAAAAATCAGCCTCTGTTTTAGGGTGTCATTTGTGATGAATATGGCTCTTTGTTTCCCGCTTTTTCCTTTCTTCCCTAATGAACAGGTAGGAGTCCCTGGGGTCTGACACCTTCTAGCCCCTTTTGGCTGACAAGAAACTGCATCCATTCCACTATGCTATAAAGTCTATGAAAGACTTTCAGGGAAGAAACCTTCCCAAAAGATTGTTTAATAATATTTCCCCTACAATATTGCATTGGGGGAAGTTAAGGTCCTCTTGGAACAGGCTTTGTAAACTGCACGTCCTGAGGGCTTCACCAGGTGTGGCAGCTGTACCTGTGGAGATACATTCGCAGTTTCTCCACCTCACCACCTGCACCTGTGGGTCCTAAAAAGAGGGGGATCTAAAATCAGAGGAAAACCTATAGAACAGTAAATACAGCTCTGTTGACCACCATCCTACTTACTCCTTCCTCAGCTGGCTGGTCCTTGGCTTCATGCGCATCTCTTGCTCTGCAGGGCAGCCTGTGTGGAGTCCAGTTAATGTCAGAACAGGCACAGCTGTTCCCACCCACAGGGGGAAAGGTAAAGGCTTCCTCTCTCTCTTGCAGCCGAGGGCTGTGATTAACAAGGCAGCTGCTATTTGCTGCTGCCTCTTCTTCACTCATCAATCAACTGAGCGGCCAAATGCCACAAGAAGGAAACTTAGCTTTGTTAGCTTGCATTCAGATTACTTGTTTCAGGAGAAATTTGACTGAGGCATGTAAATGCATTTTTTAAGAGCATGAGAAAAAAACCTGTAAAAATACCAAACTGTCACTCTGAATAAGTCTAGAGGAGAATCACTGACATTAAAAATGAGATTTGAAATTGGTTGGTTTTTTAGCAAGTATTACTACAAGGCTCAAGAGGGAAAGAACCACATAGAACCTTCATTTTATGGAGATGATCCTACAATCTATTACGTGCCTCCAACACTGTGTACAGGTATTAGGAGGAGCCAGAAACAAAAGACTGCAACATCACACCCACCTGAAGAGACACACTCAAAAGCACCACACAGAAGGTGAATCCTTCTTTCTATATATACGTATGTATGTATATAAAAATGCATGTGACTGTGTTTAAATATGGCTCTGTTACACATCAGTTGCCGAGTTTGGAGAAAATTCCCTGTTAGGTCAAAGGCATGTTATAGTACACTTGTGTCTAAAAGCTGTCTTCTCCAGTATTTCCTTCACTAAGCAGCATGGTTTCTGCCTAACTGACAGGTGGGAGTGGACAGACGAGGCGCATCTCCGGACTCTTTGATCCTTGGCTCCCTATTGAGACTGCCAAGGAGGAGGCCAGCCTATCCCAATGGTTTCTGCAGCACGGACAGTTGTCTGAGAAAATGCAAGAGGATGAGTTGTAGTTTAACACCTATTATGATAACATAAAGTCAACACACTTGAACATAATGTGAAGTCATGACTGAGGAGTTAAAAGGTTTTTACCCTTTGCCTGTGCCATAACACATTGCATTCTCCTTCAAGTAACTGGCAGGATTTGCATAACCGTATTGTAAGTGAGCCTGTACCCACGTGCTCCAAACTTAAGTGTTTTATCCTTAGCACAGTACCCATGGGGGTGCTGGGATGACAGGCAACACAGAACTGCTAAATGCTCTTGGATTTTCTTAGTGGTCTAGCTGAGTTGGAGCATTTTCACTGTTCTTCTAGAAGAAGGTGTGGGTTCTGAGATTTTCACAAGCCTTTATTTTATTTCATACTCTTGCTATTAATTTCCTGCGACATTGCTTGAAATGCCTTTGCTCTCAGTCTAAAACGTGAAGATCTCTTTTACTACTTACCAAGTCCTTTCTTCCTTCTGATGCCCAACATTCCCGAAGCCAGTTGGTCTTACGGTCCTCAAGCATGTGTCTGAGGAGCATGTGAGTGTTTGTACTGCATGGGAGAAGCACACGTCCCTGGGAAGTCAGCGTCTCCTGGGCTGGAGCCCAAGATTCAGAAGGAGAGGCAGAAATCTCTCCAGTCGTTCTTTGTCAGGAGATTCTTCAGCTCTATCTTGGACATGGGAAGCCTTAACCATTTGGGCACAATGTTTACTCTGAGCCTAAATTAACCCATAGGCATGAAACTTCACGTAACTGGAATCACCCATCATGTCTAGGCTGCCGTCCTTGAGGAAGGCAGCTCACAATACTGCTTGGAGTACCGCCATCTCTCCCTCCCAGCACCATCACCTCTGGGGATACTTGCGCTCTCTGGTGGAGAGAATATAACTGGCTCCAGCAGGTGAAAATAGAGAAGAAAATAAAGAAGCTTGTCTGTCATGTTTTAGTTTGTAAAAACTCACGGTATTTTACTGAAGTCTAGTAAATATATTTTTGAAGAGTCATCGTCATAGAAAAAATAATACTCTCAAAAATATTTTTCCTTCTTCCATTGCAGTGCCAGATACAAGTAGTAAACGAAACAATCAGCAATTCCAGACAAAATGTCTGTTATTAGCCTTTGTTCCTTTTGCAAGGTTGTGACCACTTAGGAATAGATTATTTACCGGATATTGGAGAGTTGGAGAAGTGTGGTCCTACAGAGAAAAGCAAAATAGTTATAATATGACAAAATGATAGGAGACTTCTAAAATTAATAAGCACTCCTTAATAAGGGGTCAAAATAAGCACCCCTTAGACTTTTATACTGTCCTGACAAAGCACTTGTTTCAGACTTCATGTTAGACTGCATGTATGGCCTCTTATGAACCTTCTCTTTCTTTCACGTGTGTAAAAAAATATGCTGGGGCTCTGAAGCAGAGAATTAGTGGGAAAGGTTTGGACTGATTCTATCTCTGTGCATTGTAATTGCCTAAGTGATCATTTAATTGCAGTGATTGAACCTATGGCCTTTTTTGGTCATTGTTCTGCTTACAGCTTTAAAAATGAAATTGATTAAATAACTATGATCTCATCCTGCTCCCTTTGCTTATATTTATACCGCGGGACTCAGAGTAGTCTCAGATCTAGCACCACCCACCTCCAGCAAATCTGGAAATTTCAAACAAATAGTCAAGGTCCTAAAATTCTGCCCACATTCTGTCTGGGGGGTGAAAAAGAACATCTCTGGAAACTCAGATGTATGATGAACCTGGCAGCACTAGTTAACAAGGGAGGTACTTCTTTCTTGTTCATGTGCCTGGGGTAGCTCTACCAGCAAAACATTCTAAGGTAGACTAGGTCAAAGTAAACTACAGGTCTGCAGTTTTCTTCTTGCCTTTGCAACACAGAGTGAAATGGTTAACAAAATTCGTATTTCAAAGGACCAAAACAGGACATGTGAGGTAGGTGCAATGAATGATGCATTTATAACTCTCTTCTTCCAAACCCCTTGTAAAATCAACTCCGTATCAATCTCACTCACTTTGCATTTTTTAAACTTGCTTTGCAACCATCACTGACAAAGATATACACTTGCTAATTGAAAGAAAAGCTGGGATTTGGGAAATACAGAAGTTATTTAATAGAAATACAGCACATAGCAGAGCCTAGGAGCAAGTCAGAATCACAGTTCCCAGCTTCAAAGTACATGGAATTATGAAAAACTAATTACTTTACTAATTGCATCCCCAGAGCTATGCTTTGATGGGTGAGATCCTGAATGTTCAGAGAGGGCTATTCCAAGTTCACAGGTGCACAAAAAAAGGAAAATAATTAAATATTAGCTGCCACCTATTTTTGCTATACTTCAAAAGTAGAAATGTAAAATATTTCTAGTAACAAGAATGTTGATAAAGTTCTGTAAAGGAAAACTGGTTTTAATATCTCAATGTAAGCTTTCAGTCTTTCTTGTCATTTCCTATTCACTAATTAGACTCACAAAATTCCTGTCAGTTAAAGAAAATTGTCTCCAAGGCATATGTGTGCAACTGGAACATGGGACAAGCTAAGGGCAGGTTTGTCTGCCATGGTGCAGTGCTGTATGAGAAATCCCTGAGCTACCTGCAGACAAGCTGGTAGAGCACCGTGCAATACTGAGCAAAGATGCTGGTTTGGATCTTAAAATGAATGTGCCTAGCTAATAAAACTGGTCTCTCAGCACGGTCAGTTAACCTCTGTAAGGTGCTGTGCTAACATAGTAATATGGCTCTTGTGGATCTCTGGAGATCTCAGCACCTTGCTCCTTCGTATCACGTAGGTGTACTCTAAATCACCTGCCTGGAGTCAGGCAGGCAGAAGGCAGCTGGTCAGTGAACAGAGCGTGGGATTTCCCTGTCTCCCAGGCAAGTGCTTTGACCTCTGAGTAGCCCATTCTTTGTATGCCCATACAGGAACCTCACTACAGCAGATAAAACCATACTCTGGCCCTGTCAAGTTCGCAGCTTAAAGGTGCAAATGTGGACAATGTATTTATAACACAAAATGATCAAATCACTTCTCAGGCAACAACCTGCTCTTCCTCCCAGAGGCCTAGCCCCCATATTCATGAATACTGTAATAAATGTTGATGTAACAGCCCTTCAGGAATCCCAGGCCCCAGAGACCAAGATGAAAGTCCGGAGCAAAGAAGACGTAGCCTTGGTGGACGAGGATCAGGTCAGGGAATACTTAAGCAATCTGGTCATACCTAAGTCCATGGGCCCTGATGGGATGCACCCACAAGTGCTGAGGGAGCTGACAGATGTCATTGCAAGGCCACTCTTGATCATCTTTGAATTATCATGGTGGTCGGGAGAAGTGCCTGAGGACTGGAGGAAACCAAATGCCACTCCTAACTTCAAGAAAGGCAGGATGGAGGACCCTGGGACCTACAGGCCAGTCAGCCTCACCTCGATCTCTAGGAAGATTATGGAGCAGCTAATCCTGGACACCATTTCCAGACACATGAAGAGCAAAAAAGTCATCAGGAGTAGTCAGCATGGATTCACCAAGGGAAAGTCATGCTCGACCAACTTGATAAACTCCTACAATGACACCACTGGCTTGGTAGACAAGGGGAGAGCAGTGGACATCGTCTACCTAGACTTTTGACACCGTCTCGGCACCTGCCATCCGCATGGCTCCCTCGGGAGGCACGCCAGAGCCAGGCATCACGGGACCCATGCTAATTCCCCTCTGGCATGCACTCCGATGGTCTGGAATTCCAGCTTCCAGCAAGGACAAGATGTTTCTGCCCTTTAAGGCTACAGTGGCAATAGCCTAAACCTGAGTGGAGCAAGAACTTACAATGACATTTCACTACAAACCTCAATGACTTAATTGCTGGTTGTTTTAGCACGTGGATTGGGCAAAAAATACAAGTGAGCGTCATCGGCTGAGAGCTGCCATGGGTAAAGAAAGTCACTATGAAAGAAACACAGCAGGCAAAGAAAAGCAGAAGAAAAATGAGGGCAGAAATAGCGATGAGCTGATAAGGTAGCACTCTGAAAATCAAACAGGAACTTACTAAAGATGAATGTGACAGAAATAAATAACTATAAAACTTTTATTTACTATCAAAAGACAACTTCCTCCCCTTTATCACAAACCTCCTACTGATAACAACAGTCATTCACCATGGTTTGCAGAAAGTACTTAGTTCTGAATATACGCTCCAGGCCGCAGATCACAATGAAACACAGAAATGTTTTTTTCTCCTACCAATGAGTTTGACATCCTCAGCAGAGGAGATGTGGTGGCACCAGCAAGAAAAGGGAAGCTTGCGTTCGCCCTTTGATAGGCAGCAGAGGGAAAAATAAAATGCCTCGTAATCTCGGTAGTTGCTCCCGCAGCGCTGTGCAGTGGTGAGCGGGAAGGCCGATCACAGACCCGCACGTGTCACCCTGTTACGCGAAGGGTGCCTTCACAAAGCGCCCATTTGCTACTGAGGGGCAGCGTGGCAATTTTATCCACTGGACTTTGTAATGGTGACATAAACTAGGTTCAGCTGCTGGAACACAAAGGTTGTATGATCTTTCTTTTTTTGGGGAAAAAATCAGGCCTGTTTTGTAACCGACGCCTGCTCTGCCTACAAGCAGGCATTAACACGTTTATCTATTGTGTGCAAAGATGAGACAGCCTGTTCAGCTGATTTTTCATTTGCAGTTGTTTCTTAGTGTGCAAACGACATCACTAAACACTGACGTAAGGGGAAACCTTTTGTTATATGAAAAACAACGAAAATTATTCGCTTGACACCTGTGTCTTTCCCGGGCCCCTGAACGCCTCTCCCGTCCCGCTGTCTCTATTGAACCCACCCCCCGTTTTTGCCCGTGCGTGGGAGCGCTCTTCTCGTCCCGTTCTGCCCACAGCACCGCCCGATACCCAAACTCCGAGCAGCGCCGGCTCAGGGCGCACACGAACCCGCCCGGCAGCCGCCGTCCCGGCCGCCGCCAGCGCCCCGCACACCCACCCCGAGCCCCGCTCCCTCCCGCGGCAGCCGCCGCCCGGGCCACCGGCCCCCCCCCGGCTCTGCCCCGGGACCCGCGGGCTCAGCGCCCCCCGCCGGCAGCGCGCCACCCCCCCCGCCGCCGCCCACGCCGGCAGCGCCGGGCAGGGGCCGGGCCTCCCCTCACCACCCCGCCGGCAGGGGCGGGCCGGGCGGTGACTGCGCCGTGGGCGGGCGGTGCGGCGCGGCGCGTCCCCGGGCAGGCGGCCGGACGCCGTGCGGCCGCTCCCGGCTCGGGCCCTGCGGGCTGCCGCCGCCCGGCCCCGCCGCCGCCGCCGGTAGCGCGGCTCCCATTATGGTCAGCCATGGCGTGGCTGGCGGGCGGGCTGGCCGAGCTGCGCTGGTGCGCGCTGGTCGCCCTCTTCGTGGCGGCGCTGGCCACCCTGGCCGTCTACCTGGTGCAGTACGCGCTGCTGGCCCTGCGGCGGGGCCGGCCTCCGCCGCTGCCGCCGCCGCCGTCGCGGCGGGACGAGCTGCTGGAGGAGGGCGGCTCGGTGCTGGCCTGGGCGCTGTCGCTGGGCAGCTGGCGGCGGCAGTGGCGGCGGGCCTGGCTGGCGGCGCTCAGCGCCGAGGCGGCGGCGCGGGCGGTGAGTGCCGGGGTCGCGGGCGAGGGGCGGCGGGCGGGGAAGCGGGGGCCGCCCCGCCGCAGGGCCCGGCCGGGAGGGCAGCGAGGGGCGGCGCCGCCGGCAGCTCCCCCGCGCCCGCCGGGCTGGGGCCGTGGGGCGTCCCGCCGGGCCGGGGCGGGCGAGGGCGGCGTGTGGTCCTCTGCCGGCGGGGGCTTTCCCCCCCGGGGCGAGGGGCGGCTGTAGGGACGCCGGGACTTGCTCCAGAGATCTATGGGGTGCCGTCAGCAGGGGACTGGCAGCGCCTGCCGGTGTGTTACTGCCCCTCCATGTGCACGTGTGTATGTATGCATATATGTGTGTGTGTATATATACATATGTTTGGTTGCCGCTTGGCAGGAATTTGCAGGAAGGAGCCGGCCAGAGGCGCGGCATGGGCGCACGCGTGGGAGCAGGGAAGGACGGGGAGGAAAGCCGTGACCCCGCGGCCCCTGGCAGGGGCTCTCGCCGCCGATAACATTGTTCGGGTGCGGGGAGGAGGAAACGATGGAGGCTTCCTGGCCTGGGCGCCAGCGCGGGGCCCACGGCCGGTCCTTCGGCAAATAATTCCCAGAGCTGGGCTTCCTTCGTGTTGTCGTAGGCCACGCTGAACCCGCGTGCGCGTCAGTGTAAGGCTGAGGGCTAGCTTTCTCCAGACTGCCACGGGATGGTGGGCTTCTCAGTTTTTCATTAGTTTGCTTTTAACCCAGGTCAGAGAAATGCACAAAACGTGGAATCTCTTCCCATCCTATCCTACCCTTCTTGTAAAGGGCGCATTGTGGCATCCCGCTCGGTGGTTTGTAATGGTATGCCCGGGTCTAAGAAGCGAGGAGGTTAGCTGAGGCTGTGGCAACCTAATTCCCTGGTCCTGAGGACTGAACCCTTGCCATGTCAGTGGAAAATGCTGAGGCTAAACTATTGAGGAAGCGGCATGTGCCCAACTCTCCGAATTTATGTGCAGCCCTCTCCCTAGGTCTAGGAGGTTCATTTCCCAGCGGCCCCAGCATGCTTTCATCTTACATGTCAGGGGGCAGGGTGGGGGAGAAGGAAAAGCGGGGCAATGCGTGTGTGTGAAAGATAAGGAAAGCAGTTTAACACTTGCCAGACATCACTGCAAGTTAGGGCAGTGGAAAGAAAATGCTTTGTCTGCCCCTCAAATTGCATGGTGCGGTTCAGAAAAGCATGGGTTGTGCTAAGAAACAAAGGTTTGCCTTGCGCTTGTGGAAGAGGAGAGCCCAGACAGCTTGGGCACAGGTGCTGGGAACTGAACGTAACTAGAAACAAGCCGCAGCTTCCCGTCCCCAGCCGGAGACCAAAGCCACTTTGACGGGGGCACGCGCACCCTCCCTCCGCGGGAGAGCATCTGGAGCCGTCTCTTGCGATGAGTTCACTGCCTGGCACTGCGGCATGGCGTGGCTCCCGCTGTCAGCCTCCCAAAACAATGTCAGCAGCGCACTGCTAATGAAATTCCTGCGTGCAAAACAGCCTCGGGTGATGAGGGAAGTGGCGCTGACCACTCAGTGTGGGTAGCAGGTGGAGAATGCGAGTGCTGATGTCTCTGAAAGTATGACCTCACTGCCAAAACACGTATACACTGTCTTTTCCTTGCTGTCTATGGGGAGACTGAGTAGCTGTCATCACTGGGTGCCGTCACACACGAGGAATGATTGGGGAGGGGAAGGCTTCTTTCCTCACCTCTGCAAGATGAGATTTGGGTTTTCTTAGTTTCAGCATAGCCTAGTGCAGCCATATTATTAGGCCAAACCAAAAATGCCTTTTAAAACTACGGTACTGATTAATCCTTACTCAAGAAGAGCAGTTTCACTGAACTCCGTCGCTGCTCATGGGCTTCGCTCTACACTGTGCTGTGTACCTGGATATTTTGCTACAGAGAAAGATGAGTTATGATTAGGCCCATAGTTATGTCCTAAGTATAGGTTTTCAGGCTCTACTCTGTATTATGCAGTGAGGTGTCCTGCAATTAATACATACAAGTTTTGACCTACAGTTGCAGTTCTGTCTCCGGTTCTTCCAGGAACTTCACTGGCAGTGCATTTTTATCACTTGTTTTCAAGCGATGGGTTCGTCACCTAATGATGCTTCTTTTTTTCTTCTTTCTTAGGATTCACAGTTGCTTACGTTTGAGGAGGATGACCCACCAGAACCACTTGAGCTAGCAGTTAAACAAGTTATTAGCGTTGTGAAGTCAGCTCAAGAGAAGGTAAACTTCGGTTTTGTTTGGTTTCAGTGTACTTTTGGGCAGGAAATGTTAACTTCTTATTAGCGTCAGTGGGAGTTTTATTTGTCAATACTTCTGTACCCTTGACCTAAGTTTGTCAAAGCTGGTAAGAGGCTGCCTCTCTGATGAACCTGTGCAAACTCTTCTCACTGGTTCACTTCTTTTGCAAGTCGTGAGCAGAATGTGCTCCAGGGCTTTTACCAAATGAACAATAACCAGGGTTATGCCAAGTTTATAGGTATGCCTTCAATGATCTCGTACAGCAGCCCTCTCCCCCTGCCCCCCCACCATCGGTATGATGGTTCCCCATCCTATTGCTGAAGTGTGGGGAGGGAAATTCATGAAGAAGGAAAGGGACACTTCTCCTCTGGGACAGGAGAACATCTTTGTCTGCCTCTTGCTGTTTGTGTGGCTGATTACAGGTTTGCTGGAACACTGCAAAGTCCTGAGGGTGAAGCCTTGACTCTACTGAATCCTGTATTCAGTGAGGAGCGAATGGTGTCTTTCTTCCTCTCCCACCCCCACCCCACATACTGGGAAATGGTTTTCCCCATGCTTAGTGCATGTAAAATGACAATAAGGCAGAACTTGGCTCTTGGAACAGGGTAAAAATGTACATATGCTTATTAGCAATGACAGCTTCTGCATTTTCATCCTAGTAACTGTAACTACTAGTCACATCTGAACTGGTGCTCAGCTTTAGGCACCTGCATCGAATTAGCCTAATGCTTTTCTTCTTGTTTCGCTTTGTTATTTTGGTTTGCTTGTCTGATTTAGATGTTAAGCAGCTCTACTATGATTCCTTTGAAAACTATGTGTGCTTATGCATGTGATGCACAACTTACAGGCACACCCTGATCAGTGGCAGCTGGGGATTGCCAACATGTAAAGTTGTTTGTGCACTTGTTCTCTCTATTTTTTCCTTCTGTCTTTTTTTTTCCTTTCCCGTACCAGGGATCCCTGCACCAGCAGAGGGACTAGAGGGACTGTAGTTGATAGGGCTGTAGAGTTGGCACTAGTGTTACTCCATGCCACTGGAAGACACCACAATGGGAAACTGTAAGGTAGAGGGGACTGCTAGGTCTAAAAGTGGCGTGCTGTATAATGTGTGAAGCCAGCAACTGAGGGAGATCTGCTACAAATAAAAGCTAGCAACTAACAGCACAAAAACCAGCTGTCTTGCAGTGCAGTGTCTAAAATATTGCTGGAAGGCAGGCAGGGCTGCAAATGTATTTGCATGGGAGATGGCCAGGAGGTTTGAGTCTGCTGGCTGCCCTTGGCCAGCGTCAAAGTTCAGCAGGGGTGTGTGGGGCCAGCTCTGTGCTCGGAGTACTGTGCCAGTGGCTGGACCACAATGAGAGCACCGTCTCAAGGCTAAAACAAAACCGGCTTTCGTCTTGCCTGTGTGCCAGAACCAAGGCGCAACGCTGCAGTCCTAGATTTCCCTGGAGTCATGTTGTACCACTGGGAACATCTCTGCTGCAGCCCTCGGTTAACTTCTGTGTTGTTTAACTGTAGATTCTGACTGCTGTAGCAGCAAGGTAAGTTAGCATCTGCGGTGCCCTGTGGGCACCTTAACCTGCTGTGGTTAAGCTTGGGCAGCAGAAGGTAGTGAGTGCTGGCTCTGCGGCAGCCTAAGCCCGGGGAGCTGCTGGCTGCTGTAGGGCTGTTCTCTTGCTCTCCTCTACCTGTGACTTTGTGATCCGGCACCCTCCCTTGTGCAGTCTCTGGTCCTTGTCTGACCTTGGATTGAGCCATTTCAGTGTGTTAATCAAGCTGTTATACTTCAGCGGGCAATCTAATGTGGTTTCACAGCAGCTTAAACCAATATAAGCACATTTAAAAATGTATTGGATTAAAACAGGTTTGCTTACATAAACTGGGTTGTTCTCAACTGTCCCAAAACCCATTTCCATAATCTTGTGCACAGCTGCTGGAAAAATTTCTCTGAATTATTTTTACTGCTTCCGTTAAGGTACAACCTGAATATTTATTTGGATTTCAGTGTATAATAACCTTAAAGTGGCACTCTGGTAGCTACTTTCCCTCCTTCCTTAAATGCGTATCTTTCTCTAAACACCTCAGGAGTTCTCTCATATGGTAATTGTCTCTCTTATATATTCCTCAAATAATACCAAGGGTCCAAAGGTTTGGGGTTTTTTTAATGGTGTTTTCTTCCCCCGCCCACTCTTCAAACTCTTAATCTTTGCATATGAAATTGAAATCTCTCTCTGCAGCTTGTCCAAACTCGAACTTCTCATACGTGTTTGTAACTCACTACTGGTGCGACTGGCTCTGAATGTAGTTTGTGACCATATGCTGCATGTTTATCAATGTTGTAGCATCCCGCAGAGCTCTGCACTTGCCTGAGGCATCAGCTGGCACAAGACTTTTACTGCAACTGGTTCGACGTGCTGCTTTACTTGTGATCTGTACGGCAAGAGTGTGTAGGTGCCTTGGTTCAGCAGCCAGGGCACGATTTATTGCATGTTGTTTTAAATATGTATTTGACCTTGCATCAGAGAGGTTGTGGTCATCAAAGCAAGTGGAGGATTGAGGGTGAGGGATCAAAATAGCAGTAAACATGGGATGTGTAATACCTGAACTCAGCTGTATGCTGATAGAGCCCTGTGGTATGTCTTTTGTGGTGGGTGGTCCCCTGTCCTCTTGAATGCTGGGCCATGGAGCACAGCCAGGTGATGAGCCTGCCTGGCGCTGGGAGCGAGCCTCCTGCCTGGGAAGGCTCGGATGCAGTCTCGCTCTGAAACGATACGGGATTGCCAGCCAGACTGTAATTATTATATTATTGCTGACAGCTCTGTTTGTGACCAGGACGCATGCTGACATGTGCAATCTGTAGGTATATACATGCTGTCCTTGCCTTGAAGAAGCTGAAAGTTGTACAACTGGTGTAGGCTCCACAGTGCAGCATTGCAGACACGGTTGGGGAAGCTGCTGGTTGTGAGCTGGGCCAAAGCCGTTGTGATAGGAACAGAGCTGCTCTGTGGCTGAAGGTTAGACCGCACTGCTTCTTGACAACACCTCTATTTTTACGTTGCCTTCACTCCAACTTTGGGCCAGAGCCTAAATATATAGAATGAAGTGGCCTGTTTTCATTGTGTGGTGTTGGTTGTTTTGTTTTAATAAAGTAAATATTAGCAATATTCTTAGCTAGTTCTGCCAACCTTTCTATTACTGCAGTCTATTTCCAGAGGCTTTGAACTTCACAACAAGAACAAAAAAAAAAGGCAACAAAAAAGATGATTCTCTTGATGGGGACTTGGCACAGAGGAGCAAGACTACAACAGAAGTCTCCCTTCTTTGCCTGCTTCATGCTTAAATAGAAATAAAATGCCCTGAGAGTGCCATTCCATTAATGAGTGATAATAAGTTGCTGTACAAGGAATGACTGTCTTGGATCACAACAGGCAACAGCAAATATGAAAGCTTCATGTTAATTTTTGTGTGATGAATCTTGCTGGGGGAAATGGTAGAGAGAAAGGAGGACTGTTTTGCGGGCTTGTGAGAGGTCCTGTTTTCCCATGAGCTGTGCAGCATGCCCAAAAAGGTCTTATTCTCCCACACAGCTGTCGTAGCTTCAACTCGGTATCACTTCATTTGCAGCCACCCTGCTGCGAGCTGGCAGCCTGCGTTCGTGCCGCACTGGGGCATCAGGGCTTCCAGTTCTGCTTGCTTTGAAGCAGGTAGAGGCATTGTGTAGCAAAGGCTGTTTTCTGCTCCAGGAAAGACTGGTTTCTCATTATCACCGCTACAGTACTAACTGGGACTCATTCCTAGTTACGTACGTGTGTTTATTTCTGATTATTTTTGGTGGGGTGAACTGCCCTGACCATCACGTGCAGGTTCTATTGTCTTTTAACTCCCTGTTTTGCTTGAAAAGCTGTCCCAAAGCTTTGCTGCTTTAATGACTGGGGTTTTTTTACAAGCCTAAGTGGAATCGTGGCCCATGCAGCTTTTTTGATTTTTTTTTTTTTTGCTTCTGTATTAATATAATCCTTTATCCTTAATGTATTTACTTTTCTTCCATGGTGCTTGCTGTCAGTAAATACATCGTGAAGGAATTACATTTCCTTCCAGCCTTTGTCTACCTTGGCTAAATAAGTTGTTACTTAAGTCTCCTTTCACGATGTTGTCCTGCCTCATAAGTCACTCCTGTGCACTCATTCTCTGCAGCAGCTCCAGTTAAATCCATTTTCTTGAACTTGATGGCTGAAGTGACACACAGCACTGCAGATGAGGTCTCATCGTGCAAGGAGATTACTGCTTCTTTGTGTCTCTGAAAGTACTTTCTTGATGCATTTTAGGCTTCTGATTTGCCTCTCCCGTGGCCCCTCCGTGCTGTGACTGACTTGATGCATCCAGTTCTCTCTTCCTTTGGTGTTCTCCCAGTGATGAGCTGCCCTTTGTAGGAGTAATATCTGTTAATTCTCATACACACACACTCTGTATTTTGAATTGTATTTCCCTTCTAGTCTTCAAAGTTTTTCAGCTTTTCCATGTGGTGTCCTGATCTTCCTTTATATTGCTGCTTCCCAGCTTGCTTTCCTCAGCATCACGCTTCCTTTCAGATCTCTCCTGAGGAATTCTGGACATTAACTATGCAGTAGGGTCGGTGCCTGACAGGCTCCTTTGTAACTCGCTTCCAGCTTTCACCTCCCTGCTCGCCGTGCTGTCCTCTCCCTTTCAGACACATCCCCGTTCACTTTAACATGGGAATGATGGAGTACAAGCTTAATTACCAGAGGGTGACCCTACTAAAATAGACAACATAGTGAATCTAACCTACTTAAGAACTGAGTGTCTTGTCAAAGGAAGACATCAGGGTGGGGATTTGTTTGCTTCAGTGGAAATAATACTGGTTTTGGCACTGTCGGGTTGCCTGCCTGTCTTCCAGCTGCTACTGCAGATGTGCACGGGCATCCTATAGGCTTGCGCCACATCTGCCAGCTCGGTGCAGGGGTCAGGGATGCCTTGGCACCCCAACAGCATGATGTGCCTGTGTCTCCGCAATGGAATCTCTCTCCAAGCTACAAACTGGCAAACCTCTCCTGCGTTTTATAGTCTTCTGTTGGTCTCCATGTCTTCAGCTATGCTGTCTCACAAATGGTTTGTAAAGGCTTGCGTGTTAGTGAGGCCAAACTAGCAAGTCTATTTCTGGTATTTATTTATTTTCCCCCTTCTTAAGGATAAGTACCGCTTCCTGTCCTTGCACCATTTGATATTCACTTAACTTGATAGGCGGATTGAAAATTCTTCCTATCCTGTCTCCTTGTACTCCCTGCTTGTTTGTTTTATTCCCCCTCCCCTTTTTTCCACTTTTTTGAATTTGTATGTCTGTCAGTCTGAAAGCAGTGGATAAATGCACATGTTTTATCAGTTTCTGCTTTGTTTCTGTTGCTGACATGGTAACTCTCTCTCTCCTGCACTCATTCCATCACTCACCCTGCCCTCACCCTGGTGTTTACCATCGTTCTGGAAAACTGTTCCGGGGTTGTCTCATTATATTTGCAGGCAAATTTGCTTTGATACCAGTTTCTAAAAATCCGCCCCTAGCTGTGTCTGGATTAGAGGTTGCATTTGCCTTCTCTCCTTCAGTTTCTGTGTTACTTCGTAAATCCCTTGGGTAAAGAGGAAATGGTGAAGAAGCTACAGAAACCCCCTCAAGAAGTTAATGCATAGGCTCTGGTAACCAAGGAAGATCACGTAATTCTTCTTCTGAACAGCTGAGTGTTACGACTATCAAAAGGCAGAAGTTTCTGACTGGAAAATTTTCTTATGGTGAGATTTTAAGCTGAGCACACAAATTGTCTCTGTGACCATTGACAAGATAAGTTTTCCATGCCAAAAAAAGAGCCGCCTTCTTCTCAGAGTAGCACTTCAAAACAAACATGGGAAATTGTGGGGGTCCTGAATCTAATGGCATACTGGCCCATACAGTTGAGATTAAGGCAGCTTTCACTGTGTGGCTGCCTCATGGTATACACTCATTTTCTTGTGCAAACTGTTAAAGGTTTTTATTACTTACATACTACTGAGTAACCTTGAGTAACCTGCTATTTCTGCAATTAAATACCAAGGGCAGTAAAACTGATTTCCTTCCAGAAAAAAAGCAATCAAGGCCTGTAATGCCAAGATTTTTACACGCACACCTGATGCGGTCAGGGCCTGGGGAAGGTGAAGAAGACCTTCCCAGCAGGGCTGTCAGAACTTCCCCCGGAGGTCACAGCCCTTCACCCTCCACTCGGCCACAGGAGGGAACCTGCTGCTGCATGTGGAGAGGGAAGGGAGGACGACTGTCCTGGAGCAGTAACAAAGAGGCCGTGTGTAAGGCACAAATCACTGTGGTGCCAGTGCCAAAACTGAAACCTCTCAAGGCGAGAGGACACCACGTGTGAAGAGCAAAGGCACTTCAGTTCTCCTTGAGATGAAGCATCTTCTGCTGCAGGAAGGAAAGAAACTGAAATTTTGCAGCTCTGTCCAGAGGCACTGCAAAGGGAAAAAGTCAAGTTATAGAGGGGGAGAGCAAAGCAGGGGAAAGGGTTTTGATAGCTGTGGGTACACAAGTTTGGAGACTTGAGTTTCTCAGAAAAATATTTGTCTTCAACTGTAGTGCTTTTTCAGTCTCCTTCATTCCTGCAGTTGTTTACCTGAAAGATAATTTTTTTTAGGGTAATTGTACTAACAATTTGTCGTGGTTTAACCCCAGCCAGCAACTAAGCACCACACAGCCACTCGCTCACCCCCCCCCCTTGGGATGGGGGAGAGAATCGGAAGGGTAAAAGGAAGAGAACTCGTGGGTTGAGATAAGAACAGTTTAATAATTGAAATAAAATAGAACAGTTAAATAGGTAAAGCAAAAGCTGCGCACGCAAACAAAGCAAAACAAGGAATTAATTCGCTACTTCCCATCGGCAGGCGGGTGTTCGGCAATCCCCAGGAAAGCAGGGCTCCATCACGCGTAAGGGTTACTTGGGAAGACAAACGCCATCACGCCAGATGTCCCCCCCCTTCCTTCTTCTTCCCCCAGCTTATATACTGAGCATGACGTCATGTGGTATGGAATAACTCTTTGGCCAGTCTGGGTCAGCGCCCCTGGCTGTGCTCCCTCCCAGCCCCCCGTGCACCGGGCAGAGCACGGGAAGGTGAAAAGTCCTTGACCAATGTAAGCGCTACTTAGCAACTATTTAGCGGTACTTAGCATCGACATTGTTCTCAATCTAAACCCAAAACACAGCCCCATACCGGCTACCAGGAAGAAAATTAACTCTATCCCAGCTGAAACCAGGACACAATTTTAGATAGGTAAAAGCAAGGTGTGTTACAGCATCTGCAGCTCATTGGAGCTGGGTGTCAGTGTCGGGCAGATGGGGAACAGAGACCAGCTGGGTTGGGGAGTTTTGCCAAGGCAGCTTACCCACATCATGGGCTGGTGTGGTCAGGGAGGGAGGCAGGTGAGGGGCGAGGCTGGAGGGTGTTGAGGAGATAGCAAGAATAACCCTGGCATGGGGGTGATCAAGTACCAGGAGTCAGCTGAGTGTGAGAAGGGATGGCAGAGGGCTGAGGAGGAGCAGGGGCGCAGCCTTGCTAGCGAAGGCACTTGAGGAAGGGCTGGGAGCCCCTTCTGTGGGAGATCCCCAAAGTGCATGGAGAGACCTTGGCTGGTGACAGGGAGTTTGTGTCGGGGGAGGCTAGAGCTACAGAGATGCTGGAGGCAGAAAATACCTTGGTCCTGCTGGTAGAAGAGTCCTGGTTTCTTTGTGCTGCTACTCCACCTCACTGTATGTCTGCTAATTTAGGAGGTCTTGCTTGTCCAGATGTAAGATAACAAAAGAGAGCTGGGGTGTGACCCCTCTGGGAATCCAGAATTAGCTGGCCGCAGCTGCTGTGTGGTGGTGCAAGGGCTTAATTTTTAAAGAGCAGTTTGTTATAAAAATGACAGGTTTTCTAGACTCTGAAACACAAAGTGTTGATGTCCCTGGTAAGGAGGGGTGGGAGAGAGATGAGGAAGATAAATGAAGTTGAAGAGCAACTCTCTTCCCATCAGTCCAGGTGCTACTGTTTTCTTGTGAACATCTATCTTTCCTCTTTCTCTCTCCTGTCGACCAGAAAGGGGTGATTTGTCTGACCCTCCCTTCTTGTGCTCTTCATCTGTGCAGAGGAAATGAATTTGAGGAAGCAGGTTGGATGGGGGCATGGAGGAAGAGGAGCGTAGCACGGGAAGCTTCAGTATTTTTCTTCATGTGACTGTTCTGGGGAAAATGGCCTATATATTTCTGCTCTGGTCAATCGAAATCATCTGCTACACTTCTAAAGGAATGTCACTTAAAAAGGGAAGTGGCAGTTGCGGTCTCTTTAATCAACTTGTCACCACTTGTCGCAGCATCTTAGATGAAACCAGAATCGCTTTATCTTCAAATTCTAGCCCAGAATTCTACTTCTCTCAGTATTCTGACTCCATAATCCATCCTGCTCCCAGAACAAAGGGATTCACCTGATATAAATACATATTATTTTCCATTAACAAATTAACAGACTTCTGTACTTGAAGACCACAGTTATTTTATTAAAAGTGAGAGGAGAAGGGGAGTAGGGCTTGGTAGATGTCTTTGGCAGAAAATAAATCAATCAAGGAGACTAAAAGCTCAAACCCTACTGGCTTGGGCTCCTAAACTAAAGGTACAAATATAAAAAAAAAATTGATTTAGCATCTCTTGACAAGGTGTAGAAAGAAGAGTGAAAGTTCCACCACCTGCAGTGTCTGTTTCCATCCTTTACATAGAAGTAAACACGGTTAAGAAAAAAGTGGTACGTTAACTCATCTACCAACTCTCCTGCCACACTTCTTTTTTTTAAGCAGTAATCAACCATGTACCTGGCAACCTTGGCTCTTATACATCCAGAAATTCCAGACAAACAGCTCTGCATCGCATGTGCAGCAAGTCAAACTTGTTCTGAATGCACTGAACTTCCTATGCATGTGTGGATGAAATGTGCATGGATGATAAACCACTGCATTTAGGACATGCAAGTGTCAGCAGCTTTTGCATCAGACCTGTCCTTTTCCCTCCTCTGTCCTCAAAAAAGAGGGAAGAACCTATTCATTTTTGAAGTATTTAAAGAGCCACTGTGCTAATCCATCCTTGTGAATGAAAGGGGTGATTCTGTGTTTCAACTCAACTACAAGTAAAATAAGCAGTTAGGCTCTTTGGTGTTGTTAACTGTTAAAAATGCTTAAAAATCCTTTATGTTATATCATAATAGTGGATGTTCATGTTGATTATATGGGATTAAGGGTCAGAAATCACTTCTGAAGGAATTTAGACTTTGGGGAAGGGGAGAGGTGAGGGAAACTGATTTGTCCACTTCTAAACTATAATTTGCAGAAGACAAACCTGAAAAGGCAAATCTTGTTGCTTGTGGGTGTGGTGGAGATTTTTATTTGTCATGTCTACCCCCTTCACCCCGCTCCTTTGTAATTAAGTCTCTAGATTAATGGATGTACTCTGAAGCCCTTGGTAATGCTCTGGTGCTTCTTAAAATAGAGCCCAGGGAGATGATATATATTTAAGGAGAGACTGATAAGGATCTTCCAGAAGGTATATGATTCATTTTAAAGCTTTCAGCTTCAATCCAGTGCCGATAAGTGAAGCAGTAAGTGTGCAAACATAATTTAATAGCATACATGCAGAGTCTCCGTCTTAGAAATCTTTCAGGGAACTACTTGTCTGCACATCGCATTAACCTGCTTAACTTTGCCTGAGTCAATCTAAGGAGGGCAATCTGTGGGGACCGTGACCACAGAGGGACAGTGACAAGCAGCTGTCTTTAACCAGCAGAGCTGTTTGCAAAGTGAGCTTTTCTCTCTGGCATAATGAGTGATTTCTGACTTCTGTACATGGGGTTTTCCTGTGCCGCCAGGCGCTTTCTGCACACTCGGGGAATTTTGCACCGCAGCTCCGTCACCTCAGTTGGTTTGCAGAGGAGAGGGAGGAAAAACCATTCAGTGTTTGTAAACTCAGTGTGATAATAAGTTAAATTACTGCTCATAAAAGTGAGGGAGTGTACTCAACGAAGTCTATTGCAGTCAAGTGGCATACAAACTTTTCCCAGACATTTAGCTTTGTCACCAAATTTGAGGGCCTTTCTTGGTTTGGTCAAAGACTTGAATAAACTTTTAAAGGCTCCTGCCCCTTCCCACACCACTGGGAACTGGAATTACTTAGGCAAAATCCTCTTCTGCAGTAGCAGGGTTATGCCAAAGTTTCACATTTGTAGGTTACTGCTAAACCAAATATTGTTTGGTAAAACTAGCTGTCCTATGGTAGGCTACTTAATTTGGAGCAGAAAAGTAAGAACAAACTTCTTTGTCTCCCTTACGCAAAATTGTGATCTCTGAGCTTTTAATATACAGATATGTGAAACACAAAGGAGTCTTTGTCAGCTGAGGAGTTACTTTTGTATTGGGTAACAATACAAAAGAAATTTGGAAAATACCAGAATTTTCAGGTATTAAATTCTGTGTCCAGAAGTGAATGCTTGAACTATGTTTTTTAGAAGTGAATGTACAGAAGGAGGTAGGGATGTTAAAGAATTTGCTAAATTCCACAGGTGGGAGATTTCTAAGCATAATTCTAGTAGCTCAAAGTCCTTCCTTTTCTTAGTTCCTCTCTTGCCTTCACCAAACCTTCTTCTGAAGACTAATTTTTCCCTTCCTTTGTCTCCCCCCACCCCCTTCCATTTCTTTAGGTGGTTTCTTGTAATGTTGTGGGAGATTCCGTTAAATTTGTTGTCACTGTCTCAGATACTTCGCCCACGGCTGCAGAAGGTCAGTCGTACAGCGTGAAATTGTCTCCACTTCACTTGCAGGTAACGTGTTAAGTGTTGTTCTCTCTCTTCTTCCTTTTGTTACATCTCATCACGCAGCTGAGCTGAACCTCCTGTTTGCAAAATCCATACAAACTCATGTTTCCCTCTTGGGCAAGGGATAAATTCATAAATTAAGCCACCTCTTTAGGAAACTGTGGATAAATAACACATTGGGTAGACTACTTGGATGTTTAGAACAACAATATCCTTTTTTGACTGGCATGCACTCTCAAAGCTTGAGTAACTTCTGCCTTCTTAGACTGTCACTTTGAATTTACTTACTCAGAAACTGGTATCATTCTTCCTTTGGCGAGTCTTAGTGTGGAGCATGACCTACAATTTCTTTACAGGACACCAGAACACTCTCCAATAACTGCTTTCCTATCCACAGCTTCAGCTTTGTGTGAAAGACAAAGGAGAAGATGTCAAAGTGGAGTGGTTCCTCATTAACGTCAATGAAACCAACTTTGAAATCCAGCCAACAGTGCAGGAGGTCAGTCAGTAAGTTTTATTTGTTGTAATGGTAGAGAAGATCGGTCTCCATCCCTTTGGTGCAAAACCCAGTGTAATGCTTTAGGTTAGCAGTAGAAGTACCTAGAGCTAATGTATCAGGTGAGGCTGGAAGAGCTAAAGCAAAAATGCTCTTCTGCTGGCTGCCTTCAGTAGAAGTGTGGAGCAGTTACCTGTTGGCAGTGCCGTCTTGAACTGCTTCAGTGATATCTGCCGTGGCTCATCCATCAAAATCCTACATCTCTGAAATCTAGGAGCATTTCTCAAGATTACTGAAGCATTAAAGATAAATCGAGTCTGTATTTGACAGACAAATGACTTGGCAAACATTTTTCATCCAAATTCAAAGGTGTGAAAAATGTCTGTTCCTCAATACCTTCTCTCAGAGCACTTCTAAAATAACAAAAAAACCCAGTTGTAATGATATTCCCATCAAAGTAATTACAAAGTTGCCCCTTCCTTAACTTAAATCAATTTTGAAATCTGGCAACAATAGTTCAGAAACAGCTCTGAAAAAATACCATTATTTAAGGAAGTAATGGGTGATCTAAAAATATCTTCATGCTTTTGGAATTGCACCTTATCTTAGTATATCAACACTGATTCATTGGGGGTTTTTTATTGGGATATCCCCTGAAAGAGTTTCTTCATGACTGAGACTCTTTTTTGCCTCTGACCCTTCACAATTGTATTTTTTTTGGCACAAACGTGGTGACTTAAGCCTTTCTTATAACAGCAGATGAACACTTGCTTGTGTTTTATGAAGTTGGTTTTCTGACTGAAGGCCTCGTTAAAAAATAGGTTTATTGTACAGTAGAGCTGCTTCTAAAGACCTGTGCTGAGTGACATAGAATCATAGTAATTTATTACCACAGTTTTTGTACACAAAAATGTGAAACTCATAACTAAAGAGAGACAAGTCTTTTGAAGTGTGTTTTAATGTAGATTTTACTTTGCATGCATAGCAGTGTAAATGACCTTCATGTGTTGGGGTGGCATGCTGATTATCCACATATTGAACAGTCATTAAGTACTTACTGGCAAATGCAGATGACTCTGGTACAGTCACTGGACTTCACTGGACTTCACAACCTGCTTTTTGAGAGATGCCTGAATCCAGAGTTGCAAAGGAGTTGTAACTTGCTGTGCTTTGCCTGCATTTTTAAAATGAGCCTGTTAAGCTCTTAATAGCTAAGGGCTTTATTTTCACTTTGAAGTTTCTATTAGCACTTAGGGGAGGCAATAAACAAAGAGCTAAAACCTGTGAGCAACCTACACCTTGGAAATTGCTTCAGTTCCTAAACTTAAATGTCAGCTTTTGTGTCTTGTTTTTTCCTCTTTCGGAAGCAATATTGTATGTACAAGTAAGTACTTTAATTGCTTGTGGTTATCTACACAGCGGTTTTGTCATCACTCAAACAAAGTGGATATTATAACCTATCTTCTGTTGATAACTGCTGGGTGACCCTGCGTTGCGTTTGGCAACCTGGCTGTCTGGCAGGGCTTGGGTTTGCACGCAGTTGTGCTACTGTGGCTTCCCGTGCTGGTGTGCCCCAAGCTGGCCGTGGTAGCTGGCTATACGCCCCTAGCCCCTGTCAAACCCAAAGTGAAACGTGTTGTCTTAAGCCTTTTTGGTTGGCGGTTAAGCCATTATGGCTTGCCTTGTAGAAGGTGTCGTAAGGGACCATTACTTTCCAAATAAGGATGGCTAAAAATGAGGTTGGGCTGACAGGAGGCTCCTCAACCAAACTGCTTTCCAAATAACTATGGAAACGTCAGAAAATACCCTTGAGTGGAAGTCCAATGACTGTTGTTGCTGTTGTTACCGTTAGATAACAGATGTCAGATTAGGTTGATGGCAAAGTGAGAGGTGGCTGGGATTTTACAATTTGACAGCGTTCTTCGTCAAACAGTGTTTAGGCAAGGGCAGGGGAGGGAACTTACCTCCAAACCAGTGAAAACTAACCACAATTTGTCTGCTTATTTAAATAAGTAATGAAATTACTGCAACTGAGGCTGTAGACAGCCTAATTTACTTTAATATTTTTTAAAGTAAAAGAGTATTATCTGCAAGTTGCAGAAATGTGCTGCTGCCTCTTTCCTCGGCGGTTGTTCGAGGGAGCACGGTGTGAGCAAAGCAGAGTTTCTGTGCAACTGGTCAACGCTGTTGTGCATTTTGAACTGTAGCAACCTGTCACCAAAGGGTGGTTAGGTAAGGAGGCAGTGAAACAGGATTTCTGTACACAACATTCCTGGGATTTTTATGGAACACCCAAGATGTTTCTGTAACACTGGGGTAATTGGGAAAGGGCTGTTACTCCAAATCTGTTCGACCTGTTGTGCAAGTTGCAAGAGTACCTTTAGGAGTGCAGAAGTCATTGCACGATCACTCTCCTACACCTAAGAAAGGACCAAGGCTTTTGAAATGATAGATTGCCTCTCGTGCTGAGAGCTCTCTGTAACAGAGGAGCATGGTGCAGCGTGTCCAGGGTGGCAGAGCAAAGCCTGTGCTCTGCCGCATTGGCAGAGATGCGGCTGTTTGAGGCTTGAGCTGCTACTGCCTTGTGGCTTCGTTGTGCTGCGTGGCTGCACCAGCGTGGGTCAGGCAGTGCTGAAAGTGCTTGGGGAGGAGTGGCTGGAGAGCTGCCTCGCTGAAAAGGACCTGGGGGTGTTGGTTGACAGCCGCCTGAACATGAGCCAGCAGTGTGCCCAGGTGGCCAAGAGGGCCAACAGCATCCTGGCTTGTATCAGGAATAGTGTGGCCAGCAGGACCAGGGAGGTGATAGTGCCCCTGTATTCGGCACTGGTGAGGCCACACCTTGAATACTGTGTCCAGTTTTGGGCCCCTCACTACAAGAAGGACATCGAGGTGCTGGAGCGTGTCCAAAGAAGGACAACAAGGTTGGTGAAGGGTCTAGAGAACAAGTCTTATGAGGAGCGGCTGAGGGAGCTGGGGTTGTTTAGTTTGGAGGAGGCTGAGGGGAGACCTTATTGCCCTCTACAACTACCTGAAAGGAGGTTGTAGTGAGGTGGGGGTCGGTCTCTTCTCCCAAGTAACAAGCAATAGGACAAGAGGAAACGGCCTCAAGCTGTGCCAGGGGAAGTTTAGGTTGAATATCAGGAAAAACTTCTTCACTGAAAGGGTAGTCAGTCCCTGGAACAGGCTGCCCAGGGAAGTGGTTGAGTCTCCATCCCTGGAGGTATTTAAAAGAAGGGTAGATGTGGTGCTTGAGGACATGGTTTAGTGGTGGACTTGGCAGTGATAGGTTAACGGTTGGACTCAATGATCCTAAGGGTCTTTTCCAACCTTAACGATTCTATGATTCTGTGATTCTGTGAAAGCTGGTGGTGCCCAGCCACAGTGTTATCAAAGCAATCTACCAGCATTAGGCCTTCAGTCCCTCACTTGATCTCCCTGCTGGTGCAAATTGGGTGTCCTTGTCATCAGTGTGCCTTGTCTTTGCAGCAGGGCCTTGTTTGTTAGCCGCGGCGTGCTGGTTGTAGGCATGCTCCTGTCAGCAGCATGCAGAAGGGTACCTTTTTTCTGCTTTGTGTGATTATTGCATTCTCCAGCTATTCTGTATCTGTAATTCAGTTCCCTTTCTTTTAAAGTCTTGTTCTGTAATAGTAAAGTCTCTCAGGTGTGGTATCAGGTGAGAAAAGACGGATGAGTCCGATGTTGTTTAGGTCAGATCTTTGTCTCCTACTTCAGTCTTCCCTTTAGAAAAGAAACCTCACTGAGATTTCTCCTGTGCTACCTTCAGAGCAGCTGGGTATCAGACCGCCCTTTCTGTGATAGCTTAATCTAAAAATCCACTCCCTGTAGGTGACTGAGCAGAAGAGACTTTCTGAGGAGCGTGACATGGGAAGCAGGCTTCTCCAGGAGCACAGGGGGGGCAGGGGCGGTTCACCACCTTCATACACCTTACAATTAATCGTGTGAAGCTACGTGTGTAAGCAAAATCTGTGGTCTGTTCTGATCCCTCAGAGATAGTGGTGCTAAATGCAGATTGCTATGAGATTTTTGAATGGACAAGCGCAGGAGTCAGTCCCCCAGAGCAGTGTGACTATCTGTCCACACAGTGCACTTTTCAGAAAGACTGAAGACCTCCAAGAGATGCTATAATATTTTTTTCAGTGAGGCACAGGATTAGCTGCTTCTCAGGTGTTGCAAGCTGGCATAACTCCCATTAAATCAGCGGAACAGTGCCGATCTGCTTATCTGATGACCTGATCTGCTCTCTCAGTGGGGTGCAAAGCAGTACAAAAACTTTAAAACACCATCATAAGATACAAACTACTAATGAAACTTCTGGTTTTGTGGCTAATAGCTGTGTCTTCCTAACTCTCAGAACAGCATGTGACTTTTTCAGTGTATATTTCTAGTTTTCCTTTAATGCATAATATAGAAATTTAAGTAATTATTTGCATGATCTCTTGTTCCATTTTGTGGTTAGCAACAGAAACCATGTCTCTGACGAAGTTAATGTTCGATAGCTTTGGTGGTTTAGATATACCAAATTATTTTTTGTCTCAACTTCTTTCTTCTTGTTTCCTCTTAGGGACAGACAGCAGGGACATGTGCAATATCTGAAACACTCAGAGATGTTTTGAAGAACCTCTTTAGCTCAGTTTCTCCATCTGTAGTGCTGAGTACGAGGCCTACAGATATAAAGGAGGTTCAGGTAAGTCTTATTCCTACCTAAATCTTTCGAGAAGTGTCCTTCTGCTTAGTGTTTTTATTATATATTCATGACTCACAAATGAGTAAGTTTAACACCATTCGGTGATCAGAAACAACTGGAACACATTCTTTAAAACAACATAGCCTTTGGCAGTGAAGGCTTTGTGATCATAACTCCCGTGTGGCTCTGTTGATGTTACACCCCATTGCACATCTGCTTCCCGATATCAACGTGACAGAAGTTAAAAGTATTTTGTATTTGCATATGCGCGATCCCTCTTGTTCTGCTTGCTTTTCACAGAATGTACAGAACGTAAGCCTTCTCCCTCAGGGCACTAGTCCGCCTAAACCTCCAAGGGCTCATGAACTCAAACTGCTGGTAAAGAACATTGCGGTAAACCTAACTGATCACAGTGCTGCAGGTAATGTAGCCCATGCAATGCTGCTCGTTTTCAAGCAGGGTTGGGTTTTTGTCATTTCGGCTGAAATCATTTGGAAGTTCTGGGTTACAACCTTCTCTCAAAAGAAGGGGTAAGAAATTGCTGTACTCTGAGAAACAGACTTAGTCATGCGTGTACAAAACTGTGTATGTTTTGGTTTATTTAAGTATTTGAACATCTTGATCTTGTAAACAAATCCATCATTATTGAAAACAAATTGAAATGAGCATATTTATAAAGTTGGTTGATTATTTTCTGGATTTTAATTTTAATTTCTAAAAGTTATCACTTTGGGTGTACCCAAGATCAGGGGCTCAAATCCATTAACTGTTAGCAACGACATTGGTTTGGTTCAGTATTACCTTATTTTTACAGCTGCTTTTCTTTGCTTTTGAGCAATTTGCTGATTTATCTAAAACTCTCCTCCTCTATGTAAACTTTTCTCAAAGGTGGTGTTTTGTTGTTGGGGTTTTCTTTCCCCCTAATAAAGTACCTCTGTGGGTAGGGGAGGGAGTACCTCTTGCAAGTGGAGAATGAAGCCAAAAAGGAGGTCGCTGCCTAGGGAAGTTGCACTGTTGGTTTTGGAAAGACGCACCAAGCCTGACTAGCAAGTATTGAGACTTCTTCAAGTGCAAGTACACCTGCATCACTGATTGAGGCATGAGCAAGCATATTTCAGATTTTGTCAGTGGAAACACAAATTTGAGGCTCTGTTATTTATGGTCCCTAACAATTCTGTAACAGTCTTTTTAATGGAAGCTTGTGGCTGCTAAATTGGGCAAGGCACTAGTTTTGGATAAATATATCCTACTTGCTATACTCCTTTTTTCAGTTAGATGCAATAGGTTCCTGCCCCAGACTTGCATAATGCTGCTTTGCTCATCCTGGTTGGAAGTGATTCCCCTGTAACTTTCTGCAGACTGTTTTTTAAAAACAAATTATTTTTATAGCAGTTCTGGAACTCTTTGCAGGGAAATGTCCTATATAAATAAAACCGTGCTGGAAACTGTACGTTGCAGGAAAACCTCATTCATAATTTGTTATTGCTCTAGAATTTTATAGGGCAAACTAAGCTTTTCAAAATTGCAGATCATTTTGGCTGCCTTTAAATCTCATGAGATGAGGTACCTTTATGTGTATACAGTGCATACAACAGAGGATTCATCTTATGGGAAGCCTCTCTGCCCCCTCCCTGAAAATGAGACGAAGAGGGGACAATTAATGTGCTCTACTTTGGGAACCCAGATATTGAGAGGCAAAATCGCCATTTGCTCTTCTAAAAGGAGATGGAGGGAATTTTGCTGGTTCCCTAGCAACTCTGGGAGCGTAAACGCTTTGGAACGGAGTATGAGAAATAAAGCTTCTTAGTGGGGTTTAGCTGGTACACTCGCAATCCAGTGGAAGTACTGCACAGCTGGGAAGATGCTAGCTTCTGGACACAGCTTGCTGCCTTTTAATTATTGTTCCCTTCCCTTTTCCTGGCCTTGTCTTGCAGCAATAATTAATTATCCTTTGCAACTCTGAGACTCAGTAAGAGTGTGCAATATTGCAGGCTAACCTGCATAGATAGATAGATAGAGGGTTGGGGAGGGGCAGTTTGTCTGTCTTGATCGTTACCATCCTATAAGCCATGGGTGCTAACATGGTTTATAGGAGCTTGTGTCTTTCCTGTAGATATGTTAGTTCAACTGGTGAGTAACCAGTAGCAGAACTGGCCTCTGTTCGTGCACTGTTCCCATTTTTATCTCCTTAATCTGTGTATGTAAACAAAGATTATCCTAGATGTAGTACTATATGGTCCACAATGTGTCATCTAGGGCAAAAGTGATTTCTGCTGTTAAGGAACAAATTGGTAGTTGTGTACAGGGGAAAAAATGTTGAAATACCCTGTTCAGTATCAGTCGCTCAGTGGCTGCTGTGTAATTTCAGGCAGAGCTATACAGGCGTTTCTGCCCTGGGCTGCTGAGCTCTGCTGGCAGCAAGAGCAGGCTGCAGAGACATATGGCTGGGTTAACAGAAAACCGCCCCACGTTCATTAACTCGGGCTCAGCGTGCTGTGAAAGCAGCTAAACTACTTACTCCAGGGTTAGCTTGGATCCCAAATAAGCTGCGTGTACATAGTGCTTTGTCTCCTCTAATAACCTTGCCAGGCCCAAGCTGCGTCTCTGCCTCAGATAGGGCTCATCCGCAGCCCCGATGCACCACCAGAGGACAACTGAGAGTTGATGATAGTAAATATAAACCTAGATTCTTCTGGAGAACTGGAGGCAGTGTATCTTTTCTTTGCTTTGCACACAGTCAGTACTGAGCTTTTTGCCTCTTTCCTTGATATTTTAGAACCCTGGGACTGAAATGATTTCTGATGCTGTGAAAGCCATACAAAAGAAATTGTTTTAAGAGTAACACATTGTGCAAACTATTTCCCCTTGGAGCGGCAATATAACTACTCTAATATGCCAATTTGCCACGCTCTCAAATTCCAAGATCAAGGGAGAGATAATTCTGCACCATTACTACAAAATGCCATGAACTTGTTAAAAACTGCAGTCCACAAAGCCATGGTTAATTAACGCTACTGTCATCATTCACTTGCTAGCAGAAGCAGCTTGCTTTGATGTCCAAAGAAACCACTGTGACTGTGGCCAGTAGGAACTTGGAAAACTTCTGTTTTTTTCTAAAGCAGCTGAAAGCAACTTTACTGCCTCCTCCCCTCGCACCCACACCGCCACCTCCTTGCTGTTCACTCTGTCTCCCCATCCTTTTTGATCTTTTTATGCCTGCGCTTTTTTGCTTCATGCCAGAATTTAAATCGGGTCATCATGTTTCACATTATGTAGAACGGTGCATAGGACAACGATGACGCAATCTTGACCATCACCATTAATGTAGATGGTATACAAACTGAGGGGAGGGAAGAAATTTATTCTGCGGGTGGGTGAGGAAGTATTTCCAATAGTCTGTTCAAAAGCGCAGTATGTAAGGAAGGGGGTTCTTCGCTTTCTTTTGAATAAGTGTGCCTGCTGGGGATGGAATATTAATAACTGGATATTGATTTCTCTTGCCCTTACAGGCAGCACAAACCTTGCGTGTATAGTTCAGTTGAATGACCCTATGCAGAAGTTTTCCAGCTCTGTAGCCAAAAATGCTGCAAATCCCTTTTGGAAGGAAGAGTTTATCTTGTAAGTAACTTACCTACTGAGAATACTTTTATAGTAAAGCATCTTTTTAAACTTAAACTATGTGAGGTTTTTGAGGGAAGAATGGCATTTTGAAATATGTCCGGTTGGCTTCAGAAATTCGGGATATCTAATTACACTCTGCATGGATATGAGATCAAATAGGTCTCTAGATCTTCCCTGGTAGATATCTGATTCTAGTAAATTCTAGTAACAGGCATAATAAATCACCCTAAATTTATTATGGTGCCAAAAAAAATGTTAGCAAGGTTTTGAAGTCAGTTTACCTTGAAAACTGCATTTGAGGATATCTGATGTCTCTCCCTTCCCTCCCCTGAGTGGGAAATGTAAACGTGCAAAAAAATTGACCATCTAGAAGAATGGTGGCTATGATTAAAAAGAGAGCGTAAAACTAACTAGATTTTTTTCTGTAGAACAAAAATGGAACTTTTGGGCAGCCTGCACAGCATTCTGTGATTCACACAGCTTCTGTTGAATAAGGTCAAAAGTGAGCAGTCCTAAAACTATTTTCATTTCTACTTTCTAGCAGCAGAGCAGAAATATCTGGTAGCTTCTGTATGGTATGAGTCGAGGAAGGGGGAGTCACTGATGGCGGGGTGGGTCAGAGGGATGTTTCTCTAGTGGCTTTAAACACACGCGCAGGCAGAAGCTCCTTCCCAGGGGAATGGGGTAGAGATGCTGCCATGCAACATACTGCAGATACTGCTTTCTTTTTTTTCTACCAGATTATTAATGTGAGAGGCACTTCATGTACAGTTCTTTCTGTAGCTTTCCTCTCCCATCTCAGTTCCATTTCTCTCTCTGTATATATAAAAAAATACATATTTCAGAGAGTAGTATTTCAGTTGGTTTTGTGTGATATTTTTCTTCACTATCTAGTCACAGCCTGGCATCCACTGTATCTGTTCCTTCTCTTGCAAAGCATCTGCTGATGCTTAGCTTACAAGGAACTAAGTGTGTATTCAGACCTGTGCCTGTCCGTGCTGAGTGCTCTCTTCCTCGAGGAGTGGCGTGCACTTGTGCGTGCTCCTCCTCAACTTGAAGGGGGAGCGAGCGTGCAATGCACAGATCTTTTTCTGCCTCCTCATCACAGTCTGCTGGACCGCGCCTGTGAATGTTGTGGGAGCATGCGCTGCAGAAACAGGAGAGCTGAGGGGAAAAGCGACAGGGGCTGTTTGATCTGAAGGAAGGTGCCAGGATTCGTCATCACAAGTTGTACAGGACTTGGAGAACACCAGACCCCTCTGAGGGTGTGTAGGGGGTGGAGGTGATTAGAAGTCACTATAGTCAGCAAAGAAAAATTGATGTTGTAGAACAACACTGAAAGGCTGCACCTTTTTATGTTGTCTGATGGAGGTGTGTGCAACTGCTTCTCATCCTGCTCTCGAGTGGAAAACCAGATAGGAAGCTCTCTTCCTTCAGACACGCACAGTCCAATGACTTTTAACGTCTGATTTTAGTTATGAGGACCTACAGTTTTTGTGGAAGGCCACAGATCAGACAACGTTCTTCTGTGACAGTGTGCTGCATTGCCATCAAGACTTAAGGATTAACGTGATGTGATTTCTTCACAATAAGAGGGGGGAAAAATGCACTTCTGTAGCAGCTTTCTATTCTAGAGCATCTCAAAGTGCTTCGGCCACTGGGTCTGTGAATCACTTCAGCCATCTGTTGGTAGAAGAGCATCCATGCTCGGTGTTGCAGAGCAGGTGTGTTCCCAGCGATTTTGGACAGGAAATTTGTCAGAATAATACCCTTTCCAACTGAAAGTGCAGAGAGAGGGCAGGCAGGATGTGATAAAGTTGACTGGAATTTGGCCTTGACACTAGGGATAATGCTGGGTTTTCCATGGTGTTGGCTGCTTTTCAGAAGTGCATGAGGTAAGCTTGGGGACTTTTACAGATGAGTGATCAGGATTTGGCTGCATACCTTCTTTCAAGTTCACATCCTCCCTCGCCCTTTTCTTTCTTCAAAAACGAAAATACCCACCAGTCTGAAGACCAGTGTACTGACCACCATGTCAGGCTCTGCCTTAGCTTCATGGGAAGAGCAGCAATAGTACCATCAAGGTGCTTCCTTTCAAGTTTTGGAGGTGCAGGAGGAGATGGGAGTGGCAGGGAAAAGCTTAAAACCTGCTACATAGATGATGTCCCGCAGCATCTAATGGAGGTGGGATGCCTGCAACCAAGATCCTGCACAACACTATCCTGAAATGGAGACACAAAAATAAAATACATGTGTATGTGCCCTTAAAGTTTTTGGCAGAACACCTACTGAGAAGGTTATAAAATCAAGTTTTACTGGAAGGTTCCTCAGTAGGTACCCAGCTTGCTTCACTGTCTCAATTAGAGGAAAGGTTTTATATCTGTTGTCTAGCCCATCTTATGAAGTACCGCACATGCCAGTAATTCTGCTAATAGTTCACGTCGGTTCTGTCACACAGAAACTAATTCTTGTTATGTTGCAACATCCTTGAGTCTTATTTTGGAAAAGTAATATTGACTCTTCTCACATAAGACTGTAACTACTTTTATTTACTTGCTTCTATCCTGCTTTTGCAGGACACTTTCCCGCTTTGACAGGATACCCCACAGCTTTGAACTGGTTGTTGATTGGACCTGTTCTAGCATCTTGACCTACAAATTTGACCCTGCCAGGAAAAAATAGCTTCTTAGTGCTGTGGGGTAGCAGTTGGATTAGGGACCAACATCAGCTTGAAGGGCAGTGTTTGTCAACTACTGGGGAGGAGAAAAGCCGCTGAAATTTTAGGAAATCAAACTTCTGCAACAGTGCTGGAGAGAAGCAAGCCAAGTTTTTCTGACTATGATCCCTTTAGTCAGTCTTACCTGAGGTCAGAAAGATGCTATGCATGCAGCATACCCAGCAGCCCAGCAGTGCTGCCGTGTAGTGCTGCCTGCCTCGCTTAGCAAGTTGTACTGGCTGGCTTAGTGCGGGCCAGAAAAAGTTAGGGTGTTGGCAACCAGAACGGGAAACGGGAAAACCTAAGTGGGAAAGAAAATCTGCTTGCCTGCAAAGACCTAACATAGTTTCATTTACTTCACAGTGAACTAAGTGCCAAATCAAAAACATTGCAACTGCAAATAGTAGAAGATGGAAAGTTGGATAGTAAGTATTAAAACTGAATTATTTTTGCATGATCAGCTTGTGAGCATTGCTAAATGTTGACATAAGTCCTCTTTTAGTTCTACCCGAGCCAAACGAGAAACTGTCAGATTTCTGAACCTGCATTAAAGCATCGCTGTCTTCTGCTCAATTGTCCTGCTAGTGAAATCAGGCCTGCCTCAAGCATGGCTCTAGGCAGCCCTGGGGGGAAGAACAGCCGTGGAAGGGAGATCAGCTGAAAATAGCCAGCCAAACTTGTACAAAACGGGCAGCTGGGAGAAAATTTATAACTTAAGTTTGTGGTTTTAAACTCTGTAAGCCTGTCCTCAAATGTAGGTCCCAGAGTTGAAGTCCATGGAAAATTGTGGAGTTCTTGGGTAACACTGATTGACCTGGGTTAAGTGCTATCTACATACACCATTACTTCCATCAGTAATCAAAGACAGAAGAGAGAATACACTGTTCGTGTGTCTCTGTCCTCTTCTGAGTTAAGGTTACGGAGAAACCTTGAGTTTCTTTCTAGACTGTCAACATACTGAGTCTTCCATGTGCCGATATCCTAATTTTTCAGCCTTCTAAACTTTTAACAGATCCACTGTGAGAAATTTTGGTTTCACGTTAAGCTTTCCAGGTCTTTCTGTGGCTGAAGGGGAATCACAGGTGTTAATCCTAAAGCCTCCCTTTTCAAGCCCCAGAGGCTGCCTAGCAATTACCAGGTATAAAACACACTAATTCTGATTATATTGGATTAAATATAAAACACGGGGGCTGAAACATTTTTACTACTTAATTCTGTTGTTGCAGTTTGCAATTAGCCTTCAGTGGCAAGAAAACCCCTTCAGTGAACTATTGCATTTGGTTTATTTGGAGAAGCATTACCTTCCTAGTGGGGGTAAGGAGTAGGTGGGCGCTTGAGACCAGACAGCATGCTGAGGTGTTTGCGTGAGCTTTGTAAACTTGCTCCAAGTACTTCATGACTTGGGCTTTATTGAAGTGATGACACAGCATCATAAATTCTTCTCATATGCACTGCATGTTATTTTGCTGATACAGCGTTTTGCTGTAGCTAGAAATAGTAACTGTATTTCGCTTCTTGGATGCATTTGCTTTTTCCTTCTTATGTCAGGTTTCACGTGTAAAGCAAACAAAAAAGAAACATTACTTTTCGACACTCAGCTATTCCTCTGTGGTTTAGTACTATCAGTTATATGCAACTTAGTTCAGGAAAAAGTTATAAAGTATTGGCCAAAGCTCTACCACCCAGTGGTTTAAATGTGGTTTCTAATACCCAGTGATTTAAGAAAATGTGCTTTTACTCATCGTGTCTTGTGATAGTGGATGAAGGCTTGGCCAATAATTTATTAGGTAATATTATTTTATGTGAGCCACAGTTAATAAGTAATATAGCCAAGTGGACTGTGTTTGATTTTTGGGTTTGGGTTACTGTATTTATTTTTATTTTTAATAATCTAGATATACAAAGTTGTACAATACCTTGCATATGATCTGCAATTATTGGAGGGATTGGGAAGTCAAATGTAGGCAAATGGTTTACAAAATTTCTCTGATACGGATGCTATTTTTTTATTTTTAACAAAAAAAAATGGGATCTATATACAGTCAGCAAATGTGTATCGTTTCTTACATAAAGTTTAGTCTTGTCTGTACTTAAGCATCTTTAGTAATGTGTCTTTCAAACAATACCAGTAATGTTCCACATCCTACGGAGAGTGTTATTACCAGCCTGGTTTCCTGAAGAAAAAGGTCCCAATTGATTGCACTGACAATCATCTTCTTCTCTCGCCCCCTGTCTTAGCTGTTCTCCTCCCAAAAATTTGAACAGGAAACTCAAAGTAGAATCATATTAATGAGGAGAGAGCTGAGTAATGTGAATGTAATGTAGATCTCTACTTGTCTTTGAATTCTGCAGAAAACTAGGATTTAATCTCTGAAATCGTGCAGTAATTTTGCTAATAGTTTGCTCCAGTCTAGTGTAGCTAATAAAGTAGTTTACCAGGAATCCAGAGTGTTCTCTGAAATGGAAGATGCACGTAGCTGGTTATGGAGATTGTTCAAGAACCTAATAGTAATATTTCTAGATGTTTTCTTTCCCTCTAAACATTCTGCATATACAGGGAAAAATAATGGCCAGAAATAGCGGCAAATAAGTAATGTTTCATGTCTCCATACTTTCCTGTTGCACAGTATTAGGCCACGCTGAGGAATAGTCGTAAAATGGAAAGAAAGCTCTGAAAACTGCCACGTTTCTGCCTCGTGGTGTAGAACCAGTTCTTGCAATTAGCTGCCTGTGTTCTTCCTCCTTCTTTCCCATCTTCTTCTCACCCTTAAACGTACTGACAGCTCAGATGTGTGCTGATTTTGTTGATTTTATTTCTTCTAGGTCCTTTATCCGCAAAGGTGACTGTACCTCTAGACTTGTTCAGGAAGCAACCGTCTGGACAGCAAAGCTTTGCACTGAACAGCAGGGCTGGTGAGAGCAGCTCAGAGCTGGGGCCCGGGCTGGGATCCATTAGTGCAGAGGTACTACTGCATTTGGATGGTTTTACAGTGGATCTTTTACTTTGGAAAGTACTCACGAGTGCTCATCTTGTGCTTTGGACTATTGCTCGCAGCGCAGAGCCATTTGTGGCCAAGTTAGAGTACTGCATTCAGATTGCATGGCGATACTTCACATGGTATTTGTGTCTATCAAAAGAATTAGCTGTTTGGCTCTTGAACATTAGTAAAAACATTAAAGGAGTACTAGCTAGAAATGTTAGTGTCCTTCTTACTTGACTGTGCTTCTAAGGTGAATTTTTTTTGTCTTCCTAGTTCTCTTTTATAGAACCCAATGAATTAAAGACGTGGCAAGTCTCTTCTCCAGTGCCAGCTACTAAGATAGAAAAGGATCGCACTGTGATGCCCTGTGGGACTGTGGTCACTACTGTAACTGCTGTGAAAACCAAACCTCGTCTAGAAGGGAGATCATCTCCACTGAGCACAGGTGAGGGAGCCCACTTCTTCCTGTGTTCACTCTCAGGGTTATCCATGGGGACCAGGAGAAGTTGAGGGGGTGGGATGTAAGGAAAGGCGCTGTTGTCCAGACTTCTCTGATGTGTTGCAGGGGGAATGGTTTGTATTCTTCAGAATCAAGTTTTTAATTTTCATGAAACCTTGTTCTTACAAGAGGAGTGGTTAATGCTCCTTTTAATACATGCTGTAAAACTTCATGGTAGAGTGATAATGCAGAAGAGTTTGGTTTTGGTCGATGGTTTTCCACATGACCAAAGTATCAGACTCTTACAGTGTTTGCTGGTGACAGACCACTCTGCCTTCTAACCTTGATCTGTATTATAATCTCTAATGAAGATTGGTGTCATCTTGTGACATAGGAGGGTTTTTTCACCATGCCTTTCAAGAGTAGATTCTCTGATTCTTCCTGGGATAAGTGTGAAAGTAAAACCTCTAACAGTCTTTGTGTGAAATCTCACAAAGAACTGCATTCTTTTAAGTTGTTAAAGCAGATCTTTTACTTAAGTGGATGTTGTTTAGCATGTTACAGTAAAATGTTTAAAAACAATAAATTCCTGCACTTCACAGGTCTTTTGGGGTCAGGTTACCATAGCACATGCGTTGAGAATTTGTATTAAACAACTTTCTCAAACACTTATGATTTGAACAGGCTTTAACACTGGTATAATAAATTCTTATTATTTTCACAATAAATGTCTTGAATACTTTTAAATAACCAAAAAACTTGGTTCTCAGATTCTCCTGTGAAAACTCCAGTTAAAGTAAAGGTGATTGAAAAGGATTTCTCTACTCAAGTTATCCATTCTCATGGTGCTCCAGTCAGCAAAACTTTATCGTCTTCAGATACAGGTAATAGAAATGTTCAAAGCTGCTAATGAGAATATGTCTCTCTCTGCTGGACATGGGATTAATGTAATCCTGTTAAAATAACAGCAAACCCATATGGCTACTGCCTTTCAACAGGCACTGAGATGTTTATGTTAGCAAGTACTGTGGTTAGGGATATAGCAGTCTTGCAATTGAAGTCTGTTTTTAATTGGTCATTTAAATTACTAATTTTCAATAAATAACAATGAGCTGTGGTTTGGAGAGGGGAGATGACTGCAGAAAAGCCAGGCTGTCTCTTACTTTTGAATGAAAGATTCCTCCTTTATAAAGGCACGGGGGACACTGCAGAAAATGAAAAGCCTGTGAAACTTACCTCTAAGGCCATTGTGAAGTCCCCCCATCTGAACAGAAGGCACGAGGCTGGACTGACATAAGGAAGACTGGATTCTCTTCCTAGCCCTGCCACTGGGCTTTTTTGTGCTAATGCAAATACACAATCTTACTGGGCCTGTTTGTCCACCTTCCTAAGTCACCTGCCATACAGCTGAAGTGCCTTCAGAGTGTCAGATGGCATTGATAATAACTTTAATTATAAATTCACTTTGCATTAAACCTGATTTTGACACTGTGGCATTTTACCTTTTTGAGTTGCAGCTCTGAATCTTGAGCATATTTTTCAGTCCTTTGTGTGGTCACCACTTGATCTTTCAGTAGGTCTGTAGGCAACATTAATGAAAATTGTGAGCCAGTCTAGCTGCACATGTCACATGATGTGGAGTCCAGTTTTCTTCCTGCAGATTTGGGTGCAGATGGGACAATCTGGAGATGATGTAGACTGCTCCTGGAACAGTCAGAAGGCTTGCTGAGAGAGAGCAATATATTGACCAAAAGACAGAAATCTGGGGAAGAGCATGAACCAATAACAGTGAATAGCTGTAACAGCACTTGAATCTTTCCCTACCTCTAGACTAAGAAGCACTTTGATACCATGAAGCAGCATGGTATTACTAAGCCAACTTTGGAAACGTTAAGATAGTGCTAGACTTCTGAGTCGGCTCTCATAACTGTTAATGATCTTAAAGATACAAAGCACTTACTGGAAAACTCCTCTGAAGACAACTTAGAGCACATTGATATGGACAATGGTTTAATGGGAGTGCAGGGGAAAAATGTTTATACAATACAGTAGGAGGAATTACTCATTAGAACGAAAGTTTAAGCCAAATGAAAGAAATACAAAGGAGCATTTGGTATGGCAGTAACTTAGGTAGTAGTTATTACAAACCTCATGCCAAAATAGCAACAAGCACTACGGAAAAGATGCTGTGGCCATGTCATAGTTCTAAGTGATGACAACAATACGAATTAGCAAGTGCCACTGATGCTGTCCTGGATACTCTCAGCTGTTCCTCGGGGCTTTGCAGTGGCTAGGGAGATGGAAAAGTAGAGGTTTATAATGAGTGTGCAGACGTGTGTGGACGTGCATACTGCTTGTGCACACATACTCTTAAGTTCCAAAAGTATCCGAGACACTTGGTGCAGCATAATTAGTCAGGCCTCATCTTTTATTGCATTAATGTCACAGTAACCAAAGACACTGCTCAGTTTAATTAACTGGTGCTATTCCTGCCTGTATTCTTTTGTTGTTAAAACTCTTAACAGAAAAGCCCACCTCAGACAATTAAATCTGGGGATTTTTGTTTTGTTAACTTTCTTAGTCTTGTTTGTCCCTAAGCTTGACGAATTTGATTAATGTGCATTTGCTGTGCCCAAAGTACTTGCATACTGGATGCCAGAAATGGCCATGCTTAAAAATAAACTTGTGTTTGTCACTGAAGAGCATTTTATAAAGAAGGTTTTGTACTCCTGTGCAATGTTTGGAGGGGAAAAGGAGATGCACTTTACAGGCTTCGGAGGCAGCTGATAAAGAGCAGAGTGACTGCCACTTTGCCTTCCCCATTCAATCATAGTGCCATAGCAAATATGGAAATGCTGAGCAAGGATGCCTGGAAAAAGACCAAAATAGCTACCTGAAGAAGTAGTAGCACATGCCAGCTTTGTACCATGTTAGAAATATGGCTCTTTGTGAGTGTGATACCTGATGCTCTACCCACCGCTTCTGGATTATAGTCACCGCAGTGTAGCAATGCACTGAAATAATTGTATGTTTTGTCTAGGCTCCCAAAACCTCCTGTGTGCTCAGGGCAAGGGTTTGTAAGTGCAACTTAGGTACCTTTTCTCAAAAGAATGGGTAACAGAAGGGAAAGATAAGACCCAGTAGCTGGGTGGTAAATTGAAAGATGTTTTGGTATGCCTGGTGTTTATACCTTTTCTGCTAATTTCTTTGAATTTTAAGTCAAGAACAAACTCTGCCTCTCTTTCCTCTGTTTTGTCCCGTTTCTCTTTCTTCCCTCTGAAATAATGCTTTCTTTTCAGAACTGCTGGTACTGAATGGCACCGATCCTGTTGCAGAAGCAGCCATTCGGCAGTTAAGTGAGTCTGCAAAGCAGAAGCTGAAGTCTCCTAGGAAGAAAAGCACCATTATCATATCAGGGGTGTCCAAGGTAGAGCAGAAAACAACGCTTATATTTAATGCTTAGTACTGTAAACTCTTTGCTCCACTGAGTGCAACATTAACTTAACATGCATTCTGCTGTCTCCCGTTCAGCAGTCTCTGCGGGATCTAGGTCTGTGTGCCAGTTTCTTTCAATAACTGTTTCAGGTTACGCCGAATCAGGATGGGTGTTTGGGGAGGGTGTTGGTTTTTGATTGTTAGATTTGACAGCCTGACTAAAAATGCATGGTATCCTTGGATGGGAGTGGGATGATTAGGGATTTGGGAAAGTCTAGATGAGAATAGAGGATAATTAGTCCTTCTCTGTGTTTTGCCTATAGAGGGAAGATGCACAGAAAAAGTATGAAAGATTTTTCTGGTTTTTTTCAAAGTTGTTAAAACAAAACACTCTGAAAAATGTCTTAGTCTTCTGGGCTCTGTTCCAGAGGAAGGGCAAACAGAAGACTGTTTCTCACATGGTATATAGCATTTCTCCAGGCTTTCTTCATCCAAAGCCTCAATCTCCCATCTGATGCTTGGTGCCTGGCTGTAGTCCTTTCCCTGCAGGCTGCTGTATGAACATTTGCTGTCAAGTCTTCCTGTTACACGCAGGACCCCTAAATAGCTCTGAGTGAAAGTCAAGTCCATGGGCATGGATCCCCTCATGATCACTCTGCTATGCAGAGCGGGGGGAATGAGGATCAGCTGCCACAGTGATGGATGTATCTGCTTGGGAAATGGGGGCACTGGGACTGCGTGGATTTGTATTTAGCTGATAGAGATGCCAATAAGTCCTTCTACAAGATGAAACACTTTGATGTTTATTTTCTTAAAAAGACCAAAAGATTTTTGTCTATGCATGCTGATACTTCATTACAGCAGCACATGTAGGAAAGCGTCCCATTATTAGCAGTGGGGCCGGGGATAGGTGGGAGGCTTTTCCAGTCATTTGGCATTAACGACATTATTAAAACTCAGCTATATGCTCCTCTCCTTTAGTGGAGCTAAGGACACCTCACAGTGGCTTTCTGATAGCCTTGAGCAATACAAGTAAAAGTGTAAAGAAGAGAAAAGAACTTTTGCAGGGAGGCTTGTTTTTTTTTCCAGCAGAGCGGCTTGTGTCAGTGTTGTCTCTTATTTTCACTGGGCAGACCTCTTTATCTCAGGACAGTGAAGCTGCACTGATGATGGACTATGCTGCAGCCATGGACAGCTCCTGCAAAGAAGCAGATCCACCCACTGTGGAGGAAGCTGTTGCAAAAGTCACCTCTGATGAAAATCTATCGTTAGGTGCTTCAGAAATAGTACCTGACACTGACCCACAGCAAAGTTCCCGTAAGGCTTGGGGTTTGGAGAACGGCAGCCAACAGTGGGACACCAACACGCTCTTAGACCAGACCTGTGAAGAAATATCTGGGAGCTCATTAAGTGTTTCAGAAACTGGGAGCATGAAAAAATCTAAAGGTATGTGATCCTTAGCTCCGCTTTAGTGAATGGCTGCTTTCTCTACGTAATTGGCAGTGTCATGCAACACTGTAGTAATTCATCCTTTCTTACTGATTTTTGTCCTTAAACTCCTTGTGATTGTGGTGCTGGTTGAAGCTGTCTTACTAGCAACCATAAAGAGTTCAGTCCTCTGGCTCTGCAAGACATGACAGGCTCTCTTACACTCCCCTCCATCAGGAAACAGAAGGGCTCACCCTAAGAAGTTGAAGGGCAGCTCACTAGGCCCAACTCAGTTATCTGGGAGAGAAATAACTAGCCACATTGTCAATTCCTTGATGAAAACCCTGCTCTTGTAAACAAGGACTTGTGCTATACTAGCAGCTCCATTACTAACATGAAAATGGCAGGGTTCAACGGCTGCTTTCTGATACGTTTCTTCTCCTTCTTCACATCTCTGAGCAGAGGACTCCCCTGCCCTCACTAAGGCATGTGTTCAGGAAGGACCATGGCTAAACCAGAAGTACACTCACTCGTAGCTGCCTTGTGAACAGTTTCTCCCTTTTCACTGATTTCATTAATATGTAGTTTGCTAAAGAAAATGGAATAAAGGGTAATTTAATAAGTAAATAAAGGGTCAGATCATTTTGCTTATGTAGTTACACACCTGGATAGCTGCAGTTTGAAAATGTCTTAGGATTCTTTGTGTTTCCCTTATAAATCCATTAACCTCTGAGGCTGTAGCACTGATTTGTGGCTAAGTGGTAAAGACAGGGGCTGTTAGGAAGTCTGACACAAGAGCCAGTGCAGTGGACTATGCCCTCAACAGGCGGCACACCCGTCTCATGGGCTGCACATGGAAGTTGCAAAAATTGTTGTGTTTCTCACCCATATCCATCCCTCTTTCGCGTTATTATTTTCTATTCTTTCCTTACCCAGAGATACTGTAAAATGGCTTACTACAAAACCTCAGTATATTATTAGATTTTTGTAATCCCCGCCCCATAAGGCATACACTGGACCTCTTTGCCAAGGCTTTGCCTTAGAGCATCGAGGTTTTCTGGCCTTCTCGCAGCTGTATTGCTCCACCTGATAGATCAGGATGGTACAGCAACAGTCAGTTTGACATAGATGGTTGGGCACTGGCAAGTTTTGGGTGTGTTTGGGGTGGGGGTAGAGGGTTAATTGTGAAGGGATGTCTCATTTGGAGCCTGGAAAAGTTTAGGAAGCTGTATGAGATTTTACAAAACCTCTGGACTCTTCTTTAACATGTTATTCTAAAACAAGCAAGTGGAAGTTTGTATGTGAACTGTTGTCTAGTTTTGTTTTTCCCTGTGTAGTATGTTGCAAAGAGATCAGGCTTCTAAAGATCTTGTTTCCACAGCGTAGTACAGAACTGCTGAAAAGTGCAAAGTATCTCTTACATTTGAGAGTTGTCTCATCTTGAAAAAATATTGTAAAAACCACTCTCAAATCCCTTTCTTTATACAGAGATCTCTTTGTGGAAGTCTTGTAGCTCTGCTTTGTGGAAGTCTTGTATCTCTGCTTTGTCATAGCTGAGTAGCATTTTATGGAGTGAGGAAAACATTTCCACATGTCCACCCCCCTGCCCTCAGTCAGCTTTGAATAGTTCAGGATTTCTGTTTTGTCAAACACTTCCCCTTAAAAAAAAAAGCACACAAAACCAAATACAACAAAAAAAGTCCAAAACCCCCAAACAAAACAAAACCCTTTCTGCTTTAAAAAGCCCCGTGTATGGTATTGATGTCTTAAAGTTAGCACTGTGTCTTTTTTTTCTACTCTTGCATATTTTTGTTTTTTACCTTTCTGATTTCCTCTTTCTTACCCATTCCCTTTTATAAACTTAAGAGGACTACTATGCCAACCAGAATTAATTACCTACACAGTAAGTTATTTTTGTCTTATTTTTTTAAGAAAATGCAGCTTTACAATGGTACACTCATTGTAAAAACTGAAGCAAAACATAGTTTGGCACCCGTTTTCTTCTTCCCCCATCCATTTCTTTCCTCCATCCAAAATTACCTTCCCATGCTCAGGTGTCTTAGCAGACAAGTTTGCTGTAATGGATAATTCTTCTGGTGGTCGTGCTGTCCAGCTGGGTCATGGAGAATGAACAGCAAGGAGGGCTTGGAGGGGTGCTCTACATTCCTGATCTCTCTCCATCATGCCCATTCCTGTAGTATCTAGTTATCAATCCAACATCTGCTCATGGAAATCATGTGTGATGTCATAACTGTATATGCATATGCAGAATGCTTATTTTAAGACCTGCTGCTTAAAGTTTTCTAGATCTCTTTTCTAGTTTAACTCGTAGAGCTACGAGGACCTTAGCAGGTATTTACAAAACCACCTGGATAAAAACTGTTTTGGAAGTTGGGAAGGAATGGAAAAAGCAATCTCTATTCGTATCCCTGTAGATGTGGAAGGAAATCTTCCTTCATTAACAAAAATGAGATTCAGAAGTGATCCTAGCCCCACAAGCATTTTCAGGACATCCTAAACTAGTGCACAGGAGCCTATGAAGACTAGTCAGTCTGTACAGTACTTTTGACATGCTCTCTGCTTATCTCCTGGTGTTAGGGGCAGAGTTGGCATATGGATCCTGTTGCACTCCAGAAGTAAGCATGCAAATAGCACGAGCATCGCCAAGCTTGTGATTTGACCTACCCTGCCTTCTTAGCAGGGGTGCATGCCTCCACAACAGCTGGAGCCACTGTCAGGCAGCACGTACCAAACTGGCTGGAGACTGATGGGTGGCAGCAGGGATGTGGCAAGCTTCCAGGTAGCAATGACCTCAGTACCTCCGAAAACACAGAGACCTGTCATGTTGGGGGGCTGCTGCTTGTGCCGAGTCTGTGCTGCTCTCAGGAAGCGCTGCCTGCAGTTTTGCAGCTGCAGCGAGTTGTCCCAGGCCACCGGCACAATTTTTGCAGCATTCTTGGTTCGGTTCTATTTCCGAGTATGGGAAATCAGTCTGAATGGGTAGGACTAAATAGCTGCTTACGGATAAAACCCTCTGTCCTACTCCTTCTGTTGGCACAGTTTCAGCTGCAGCTGCCAAGACTGCTGGGCAGAACAGCTGACTGCTAAAACAAAAGCCGCACAGCAGCAAGGCCTCATCAATCCCCCCCAGCCTTTGCATATTAACAACTGTCAGTATGGTGGGGTTGAACACTGTTTCTTTTATGCTGTTGACAACAGCTTGAAGTGGTACTGCCTTGCCAAAAAGATCAATCAGAGGGTGATGGGAGAGCAGTCAAGATACAAATCCATGAGTTCCAGTTGCTTTCAGCTGACTTGTGCTTCCATCCCATCGTGGCCTGTGAGAAAAACCTCAGCAGCAGCAAGACAAAACATGCTAGAATATTCTCCCAGGTCCTGAGTCCTTAGTCCTTAAAATACAAAATAATAACCCCAAGCACATGTTTGTAACTGCTCTGGTCTGACCAGAGATGCATCTGGCTGCATGCAACAGAGCTGCCATGAAATACCTATTCTGCAGCTGTCACTGTGCAAAATGAGACGCAGCCTGTGTCAAGTCCTTGGGGGACAAATATGCAATTCTAGCTATTGCACAGCATCGCATGAAAGAATTGGTCTGTGTGTTGCTTTTTGTATCCATTTGCAATGGGAGGAAAAGCAGAATCAAGACCGTGCGGTGACAGGAATTAATAGCTGAACTGAGAAAGAATCGGGAAACCTGATAGTGGTGCGGGAATGAGGTGTGGAAGCTTTGCCAGGGAGATGACTTCCTTCGCGTACTAGTCTGACTGCCAGAAGGCTCCTGTGTTGGCTTGCTACCTGGGTCCTCCTTTGCTCAAATTGGCTTGTGCCACTTGGACAACAACACTACCTAATTCTGCACAAAACTGTTGCTATTTTAACATTAGGCTGATGTACTGACACCAGGCTGAGTGTTGCTGGTAGCTCAGAGCAGTGTCCCTGCCAGCTGCCACCGAGCTGCCTTACACATCAGGCACACGTGTGCACGTGGAAAGGGAAGGTGGAATTTGGCAGAACGGTGGCTGCAAAAACAACCCGAGCTTGCAAAGAGAGAAGAGTACTGGTGGCTGGTGTTGGCAACATGAGTCCCGAGTCCCTGGTGAGATGACAGCTGCAATTGCCTTGGCTGCATAATAGGTTTGACATGGGATCAAGGGAAGGAATACAACAAAATAAAGCAACCTAATTTACCACAGAAGGGATTTGAGCAAATTTCTGAACCTATTGGAAGGAGATGTAATATTATTTTCAATCTGCTTGAAGTGAATTGCTATTCCTAATAGGATTTTAAAATAGCAAATGCTTCATGATTGTTTTCTAGGTGGTGCTACCGGATTCGTATAGGATACATGCTGTCTGGCTTGTATGGGCCTACGGCATGCAGGTTGACTGCCAGGTACTTGTTCTCTGGCACCAACAGTGTCCTTCACCTTAAATTAAAGTGCCACCTTCATGTTGTGCATCACAGGCTAATCTTTTCTTTTCAGCTCCTTTGATCTCTGAAACAACAGAGTAACATTACTTCCTCTATTTCATTCTTTTTATAAAATACTCTGTACTTCTATTGTATTGGAAAGATTGGATATGCCTGTTTGACATGTGAGAACCCAGTGTACAACCCACACCAAACGCTGTGCATGTCTATTTTTGAACACCACCATAGCTTTCAGAAGAGCATTTGAAACTAATAAAGTGTAAGGAAGGAGACTTCCACAAGATGTGTGGATTGACTTTAGAAGCTGGAATCAGAGGAGTAACATTTGATTGCTCATAGGCACATTTCACAGTAGTTTTCCTTCCTTTTCAACAGCATCATTTCTGAAGAAAAGGAAAATTCCTGTTTTCTTTAGTGCTCCTCTAGCAGTGTATGTGAGCTCTTCTCTCCTGAACGTTTCTGCTAACTGTACAAGTGTGTGTATATGCATAGATCTAGAACTAGCACAGTCTGTCATGATTCAGTTTGCATGATACTTGCATGGAATGAGGAGAAGCGGAGAAATACACACTTCCATGGAGTCTGAATTTCTCAGTGGTGTTCAGCTGGGAGAGAGCTGGATCAACAGTGGGGCAAGGAGGACTCAGTAGCATGTAGTGTATGTATGTGTGCCTCTGGCTGAAAGCACGACGATTTCTCGCATTTGCCGGTATCTGAAATCACTTGTTCCAAGGTGGAACCCATACTGTTGTGGCCTCTAGGTTACAAACCTTCAATATTCTTGCTTTAGATCCACCACGCTCTTAGCTTTCTAATATTGTTCGCATAGTTACCAGGGTGATGCTTAAACTGGAAATGTTAAGACCAAGGCTTTTTTCAGTCGTGCTGCAGTTACGGTTAAAGCTGAGCTCCAAGAGGAAAGCAGCCTGTTCTGTCTAAAGTGTCCTGCACCTCTGCTGTTTGCTTCTGCAGGTGGGATTTTGAAAAAAAGCGCGAAGCTCTTTTTCCGCCGGCGACATCATCAGAAGGATCCGGGAATGAGTCAGTCACACAACGATCTTGTCTACCTGCAGCAGCCACTGTCAGAGGAAACGCGCAAGAAGGGAGGCACGCTTTCACGTATTCTGAACAGAAAGATCCTTTCCAAAAACAAAAGCAAGAACAAACTGAATGGTGCTTCGGCAGAACCATACGTGTAAGACTGAACACTCTCTGATGGGATACTTGCACATCAGTTGACCATTTGTTTACAGAGCAGTACTACAGAACACAAATACGGCTGATGACTTGCATAAAATGATGTTCACTAATGCAGTGGTCCAGGAATAAACAGAAAGCTTGTCTTTTTTGTTTATTTTTCCAGAACGCTTTTTCTCTCTGGTTATAAAGTTGCTCCTCCAAATACAAGCAGCACTAATTGTATCATGACAGCTTTTGGAGGACCATGTGGTTTATTGTAGAACATGAGGTAGGATGGGGAATGGTGCAGGTGGGGAGGACCCGCGCGTAAGCACCTAGTTTACATTAACGGGGAGCTAAGAACTGAAACATCATACCTGCTATATGACTGAACCACTATAAAGAGAGAAGATACCACTGTGCTTCTTTACTGCAGCCTGGAATAGTAGCAACGCAAGTCTCGACTTGTTTTTCTAGTCAGGCTGAAAGGGAAAAGAGAGACCCAGATCCAGTTTGTATTGTAATTTGGAAACGGGTAAGTTTTCAGAAGCAGAACTAAAATGCTGATTAAGATAGCCTACTGTAATAACTGTAGCCTGCTGTAATAACTGCTCAGTCCATGTAGGTGGAGAGATGCCTTTGATATTAGCCATAAATGAATAAATTATGCAAATACTTATACTAGCATATTGTTTAATGTTCTGTGCACAAGTTATGCTTAAAAAAACAGAACTTTTTTTAAAGTCTACTTGCAAACAAAACATTTATGAATTCTTATATGTAGCTTTTCTTCCCTGTGTGAGAAGCTGCGTTGCTAATGCAAAAACCTATCTTAGGGGCTCTAATTCCTCCTCCGAAGTACTTGTTAGACAAGTATATTAACCATCATATCAAATGCAAAGCTAGGAGCAATAAGTGATGAATAGAGCATGTTTAACCCTATAATGCTTTTCATTAGACAGCTTGTTTTACTTGCCACTTACCAAGATCTTAGAAAACACAGTTGTGAAGAGAGCTTTTTAAAAAATAACAACAATTCCCTTAGTCGTCTTTCAGTTTCTAGATCTGCCAGTGTTGTCATGTGGTGAGTGGCTGGTTGGGTGAGTTTTTTTACTTTTTTTCCTCATTAAATATTGCAGTTGGATCCTTTAAATTAAAAGGAAAAACTGTTGAAAGTAAAGGCATAGTTCTTGTTTTGGCTATTCAGAAGAGTAAAATGTCAGTCAGTATTTCACAGGTACCATCTTTCATGCATACCTGTACTTTTCCATCATCTACATTCCTGCTGAGGACAAAGGACCAATCCTGTTTTCTTTAGCCAAGAAAAACATCCATTCCATCTAAATTACTGACATGAATGGATGATAGATTTGTGCCTGCTTTGCCAACAGTGATTTCCCCCTCCCCCCCTTTCCTCCCCTTAAGACATTGAACTCTTTGGCAGATATTCAGGCTTTCAACTTAAACCATTCTTCAAAAAATAGAAAGTCACTGAAGAAGAGAAACACATTTCAAAACTTCTGATGGACTCTAGATTCATTGGTAAATACTTTTGCAAAGAATATAAAAGTAGAGGGGTTTTGGTTTCTTTTTACCAAGAAAATATTAGAAGAAATGAACTGTCAAAATCTTTTAACCGAGCCTATTGTTTAAAAATACTGTTTATGTATAACCTCCTAAAATCACTGTGGTAGTACAGCAGTCCAGACTATCTAGTTGTACATTTAAGCATGCTGCTTGTTAAGAAAACACTTGAAGGCATTTTAATATTCTGTATTTTGAAAATTGATTACAGATGAGTCTTCTAGAGCTGTAACGTGCTTAGAAATCCCAGTTCAGTAATACAGGTTTGTCCAGCTTGAATGTACTTGAACACTTTTGTTTATTGTTAATTTAATACCAAGTAGAAGTTGGGTTTCTTCATTTATTCTACAGTGGTTCATGATATGAGCATTAAAAAACTTGATGTTATGTTTTCTCAACATACACTTTTTTCCTTGAGTTTACTAGGAGCTCTTTGCATGATGGGGCAGGGTGGGGGCTCAAGTCCCTGCCATGTTTTAAACGCTCAGTCTTGTTTGCTGAAGGAGAAAACCACAACTGGTCGCTGAGTTCAAGAAATCAAAGTGAGACTGAGCTCCATGGGTAGCACCCCCTTACACTAAAAGCGAAGAGCTGTGAAATTGGGAATGTAAAGGGAGCACGTAACACTACTTGAAGTCTTCTTAAATTACTGAACTGGGATTTTAATTTACAGAAGCTTTATCATGTACTGTAGAATGGGGTGAAAATAACACTGAATAACTTGCAGAACAAGGAGTAGGGTTTGCTTGTAGCTTACCACAAAGAACAGATACACACTGAAGTGGTTTTTTGGTTCCTCTTTCTTAAGGTCTTGGTGATTGCCTAAATGTGTGTCTTGATGGTGGGAACGAGAACATTCTATACTGCAAACTGTGTGAAGGTTTGGGCTCGCGTATACTGAGAGAGAATGAATTCTTAAGATGAGGAAAGCAAGGCATTTGGGGCAAAAAGGGAATCTTGTTTTTTAATTGCCTTCACTCCTCAGGAAAATAAACATCGTTTGGTTTGATGTTTGACCTCCATATCTGGCTGGTGTGTTCCTCACCTCTTCCTGCTCCTCTACAAATAATTTATGTCCTGTTGTAAAAACAAGCTAAAGTGCTCAACACAAAGGGAGAATTGAGTTGCTCAGTCATGGCAACCCCAAAGGCCCATAATATTGAATCCCATTCCCACCTTCCGAGACGATTAGGTTGTCATTTAAGATCAGGAGATCTGAGTATGTACGTTTTTTGTGTACTAGTATTTAGGTCAGTGTGAGTTGGGTCTTGCCAACCAGTGGGAGCTATGCTACAGGTTTGGGTTGGGAAGACTGGATTTGTAAACTGGCATAACCAACACTGCGATGTATCCTGTCAGGTGCTGCATATTGCCTGTGCAGTTGTGCGAAGGATGCTGGAGGGAATCATTTTGCTCTTTTATGTTTTGTAATCTTCATAATTTTAATAACTACACATTTAAACAGTAGAACAAATCCCTGCATGATATTACACTGAAAACGTCTTGTTTTCTGTCTTCCAATTTAATTACTTCAGAACAATAGCTTGGAAACAACATGTGAAATCTTTCTTCCTTTTTGCCCCTTTCTTTACGCTTTTGTGTTTCTGGATGTTCTGTACAGCAAAGAAGGCATGGTATTTATTTTATGAGAACTAAAAGATGAAGGCTTGCTTTTGCTTTCTGAAGAATTTTTCTGCCCATAATTGAACCTTCTTAACCTGTGTTTGTGGTTTGTTTTGCTTTATGGCATTTTAGCTTTTCATTTGCCTTGATGGAGACAACCTGCATCCTTACCTAACCAAGATTTGCCTTGGCTTTTGTGTGAATTTTGACTAAGTAGTACAAAAGAGTTAAATTTCTCGTTGTAGATTAAAGCGATAAAGCTACCTAATATCTCAAGTGTGAGTACAAGCTAGGTATCTTTCTCAAAGTGACTGAGATCACTTTAAAAGTCACTTTAAAGAGGAGGGAGGCCTTTATCCCTAGGTCACCAGTATTTCATATCCAGTTCACCCCAGGAAGAAATGACAGTCATTTCACTCCTAACTATATATGAAACTTGTGAATCTTAGGCGGCAGGAAGGAGAAGGACTGCCATAGTGGAAAGAAGTTCGTATTCATTTAAAAAGCAAAATACCTTTGGCAAACTTCTTTGACTTAATGGACAGGTCATAAGCTGTGCAGGCATAAATACTGGGCTTTATTCTTATGCTTTCTGTTAGATTTTCTTTTTCCCCTGCTCTTTCTTTGCGAGAGAGGTTGGGGCTCCAGGTCACACAGACCTGTAGTTACTGTCTGGCTCTTGAGAGGACTTGGCTTCCAGCGCTGCTTTTTTCGAGGTGTTCTACGGCCTGGCAATGATACCAGTTTTGAGGGTCAGTGAAATTTTACAGCATTTCCTAGTACTGCATCTCCTCGCTGGTTGTAGGTGGTTTTCAAGTGAAAGCTTTCTGCTGTGTATTTCTTGTAAAGTTTTGGTGTTCTTGATATGCAAAGTATCATAGGAAAAAGCGAACTCAACTACATAAAATGCTACCAAATGTGTATGGGGAAGCAAAAGAAGACTCTTGCTCTTGTTTTAACATCTTTTTCAGCTCTGGTAGCTCTAGGTGTTACAAGGAGCAAGAGCTCTATACTAGGTGGGAGCCGCATGGCTTTTTCATTTTAGTTTATTGCAGTTTTTGAATTGTGGAGCTGAAGTTTGCGATAAGTGCTTATCCTGGTACAGAATTAAGTGTACCGCAGCTCCAGGCTAAGACATTCCCAGTGTGAGTGGGAACAGCTGACCTCATGCTTTGACTGCCACAGGACCTAAGTGGATTTATTCATGTGTTTAAAGTCAGCATATGCTTCTGTACATTGCTAAGCCACAGCCTTGGTGACAAACAACTCAATATTAACTATATAACAAGGGTGATTAAGTTAAAGGTGAATAATATAATTTCACTCGGGATATCCAAACTGCTACTAAGCAAGGTGCTGGCATGGTGTGAAAATAGCTGGGAAGGATGGGTCTGAGGTCTTTCCAATACTATAACTCTGTATCTCCCAATAATGCATTATGCTCTGATATTCCAGGTGGGGTAAAACATTTTTTTCTAGCATTCAAGTGTGATAGTCACTTCTTCTGTGGTGGGTTTTTTTTTTCTTTTTTCTGTGTGTATGCAAAATTAAGTTGGTGCAATTAAGAAGTCTATGATGTACAGATTTATTATATCACTAAAAAGCCTGAGAAGAGGATTTTTTTAAAGAAATAACTACTGCTGTACATACAATAAAAGCCAGTTGTCTCTGTGTAGCGTGCTGTCCTACATACCTAGTCAGCCAAGCATAACAGATGATTTTCTACTCTTTGCTAATTTGACCTGTTGCTTAACAAAGTCCATTTACCTGTTTATTCAGGAGCAGAGCTCTCCACCTACGCTGTGCTGACACCGTGGGTTGTTTCTGATAGACCTGGCCATATCACGTAGCCCCTTCTTGTTCCTTGAGAAATCACCTGAAACATGGACTCAGTGGGAATCTAATAGAAGAAGGAATTGTGGAACTCATTGTCGTTACTTGTTATTTTTTCTCTCAATTATGTTGTATTATCCTGAAACCACTTGCAATTTTGGGAGCAAAGGGGGAGGAGTGTTAGGGTTAGATCCTATATAGAAGACACCAGTACTAAAATGAGCACAGCCTGGGAATAAGGTTCTCTTGCGATCATGTTACTGAAAGACTGAGGGGAAAAAAAAAACCACACACACCAAAAATAGGCATTCAAATGAAAATAGCCACGACAGTGTTTTTATTTCCCTTCCCTAAGTGAGTGCTGAACCTTCTTTTGCAAGGAAATTGTATGTTACCTTACTGCCGATATTTCTATGCCCATTTATTTCATATCCTTGAAGCGCTTAGCTGAAATTTCCTAATAGTCTCCCAACAAAACCTTCTTACATTTCCTTCCTGCTCTAATCTTGGGTGAGGTTTTTTAACTTGTATGAGGCCATTCGTGTATGCTAGCAAAAGTGACAAGAGCTATCAGAGCGAGAGCAGGAATGGATGTAGCACGAAGTCTGGCACCATACTCTTTCCTCCAGTTCATCATTCTTAAACAATGAATGGAAGGGATCTTCATTTTTTTTCATCTCTCTACCCCAGCAAGCCTGGTGTAAGATGAAAGTTCACAGTTTGATGTTAACTCTGCAGAAAGGTGGGAATACTGACCAAAAAAAGACCCAGAAATCATTTTGGAGCTGCAGGATCCAGACTCATGTGCATTGTAAACCCAGACTGCTTCAGCTAGGAAACATACAGATAACTATTCTGAATTAGTTAATACTCATTCTGACAAAGTGAATGCCTGCAAGTAGGATAACCACCCTTGTGCACTGGATGCGGGAGAAACCTAGGCAGAGACAGCATTGTGAATGTGAATATGCAGTGAGATGTACAGGGAAAATAAGTAAAAGCAGACTATACAAAACAAAAGGCCAGTTGGCTTTGGTCTTTGAAAAAGCAAATGACCTGTACATGCACTTAGATCATTGAAAAATTCCCCTCACTACTCCTATGCTCATTGAAAACTTCCAATGAGTCATTTTTAAAGAATAAACAGTTCCCCCTCCTTAAATTCACACTGTATTGCCAAGAAGCAACATTTTCAAAATTCAAATGCTGCCTTGTTTCAATTTACCCAAGCACTTAACGAGAGTCTACACAACCCTCTTGAAACTGGGTACTTGTGCAGAAGGGGGCGTGGGATGGGTAAGCTGAGAAGCAAGAAAGGGCCTGGCCTTAGCCAACTGTTAAAGACGTAGCCGTGAGAAGAGCACATCCCCTGGAGACGACAGAGCTGGTGCCTGCTTTCCATCATTGAATCTTCGGGGGTGCTCCTTCTGTGAAGACCGGCTAGTCACACCACAGCAGCAGGGAGCACCGCATAAGGCTTTGGGGGACTCCATTGTAGGCAACACTTCTTACCAGAGGAAAAAGTTGGGGCATCTTGCTTGAATACAAAAAGCAGAAGTACTTCTTGGCCCTGGCCTCTGCCTCTGAAGGGGTGTTCTTGGCTGCACAGCACACCTTTCAGCTAGGAGAGGGGCGAGCACTGCAGCAACCCGAACTGGGGGTTTAAAACCCCTGGAGCTGAGGAGGGCACCGAGCCCACGTCCAGCAGGGCTCAGCGGTAGCCCATTATATAAAAAAAGTCATTGCTGGTTGCTCCCAAATGGTACGTGTGGCCGGGCTCCTTGCTATTGAGCGCAGCAGGGCTGGGCCCCGATAACACCCTGGTAATGCCGGGCTGACGAGACTTTGGGGCACCGAGCTCGTTAGCCCCACGAGGTTTAGGTGCGGAGGAGACGGGCACTTGTTCAGGGCTTGGCTGGGGAAAACTCCTGGGGCCCGCAGCCTGCTGCATGCCTGACCTGGCGCCCCCATCAGCCCTTCAGGCCTTTTGACAGACTGCTGGCGGGACAGACTCCTACCGCGCAGCTGACACTGCCCAGGACGAGAAGGGAACACCCAGCTTCTGCAACCCGGGTGCCAAGCCGAGTTCAATGGCAGCCACCCTCCTCCTCCGGCCCAGCGCGGGCCCGAAGCGCCGCAGCGGCGGCCGCCCTTCCCACAGGCGCCGTACCCGCCCGGGAACGGGCCCAGCTCTGGGGTGGGAACCCTAGCGACGCGTTGCTGCAGGTCCGGCCGCCGCCGGGCAGCACCGGGCCGAACTAGGGCGATGAGGGCGCCGGGCGAGCGGCCGCCGCCCCCCGCCCCTTCCCCGCCCGCCGCCGGACTACGCTTCCCGCCGTGCTCTGCGGCACGGCCGCGCGGGCTTCCGGTGGCGCGTGGTTTCCGGAGCGGATCGGAACCCGGAGCCCGGATCCGATCCGGGTCCGGCCGTTCCCCGGGCAGGTAACGCCGCTCCCCCGCGCTCCCGCCCGCCGCCCGCCCCCCCCCCCGCCGCGGCCCGCGCGCGGGACCCTCCGCGCCGGATCCCCGCCGCGCCGCCCCGCGCCCGGCCCCCGCCGCCCGGCCAGCCGCGCCTCTGCTCGCCGCCCCCGCCGCTCCCCGGGGCGCGCGGGGCCGAGGCGGGGGCGGCGGCGAGGTGCTCCCGGGGCGGCGGCGGCGGCCGCGGCCCCGCCGCCGCCTCCTCCTCCGCCGCCGCCTCCTCCATGCCGCCTGTTCTTTGTTACAGCGGCCGCGCCGCGGCGCGCGGAGGGAGGGCAGTAGGGAGGGGGGCGAGGCGGGTCCGAGGCAAAACCCGGCGGAGCCGCTCCCGGATCCCGGGCCGGGCCCCGCCGGCCTCCTTGGCGGCTGCGGCGCGGTGCCGCCGCTCAGCGCCGGCCGTGCCCGCGGCGAGGCCTCGCCCCGCCCCGCACACAGTCACGCACACGCGCCCCGCGGTGCTGGGAGGCTCCGACCCCGCCGCCGGGCTGCGTCTCGCCGGTGTCGGGCGGGCTGGGGCAGCCGCGGCGGCGGCGCCGTGCGGGGCCCGGGCGGTGGCGGCGGGGGCGATGCGCTGGGGCTGTGTAACGGCGGGGCCGGCCCCGCAAGCGGGGCTCGGCCGGTAGAGCCGTTGGTCCGGGGAGGGCGCGGGCCCTGTGAGGGAAAGGGCCCCGCTGGGGCTGGCGCCGCCGGCACCGGCGTCTCCCCGCCGGCAGCCGGGGCGGGGGCTGCTTCCAGGTGCGAGGGCGCGATGCGAAGGGAAGAGGGGGGGAGAGGGAGGCAGCTCCGGTTACCCAGTGCGGGAACCGGCCCTTGGCGGCGGCAGGGCCGGGGCTGACCCCCCGGCTGGCGGCTCTGCCCGCCCCCTGCCCGGGCTGTCCCGCTGCCTGCCTGGTGGAAGAAGGTGGGGTGTGTTGACTGCAAGACGAAAGGGTGAAAGCCCCAGTCTGCAGTGCTTCATACACACACTGTTTTCTGCAATTCGCTCCTTTTCTGCTCACGTTCGTTAAACTGTGCATAGACTTCATTCACCCTAGGTGAATAGACTTCATTCACCCTAGCAGGGTGGGCATGGTCGCAGGAAATGTTGGAAAGGGCAGGTGGCATCAAGTCAACTCCATTACTCTCTGTTCCCCCTAACTGGTACTGCAGTGGTTCCCCTTCTCAACAGTAACTGGTAGAATGGTTGTAACTTCTTAGAAATACGAGGCCTCACTGTCATTTACCAGAGATTCTGCCAGATAGTTTCCGATTACTTTGAGCGGTAGCATGGACAAATTAGACTTACATTGTGAAGAAAACAAAGGGTATTTTTAAATGCATTCTGCTTGCACACATGTATTTCCGGTACTCATCCGCTTGTGTTTGCGAGTTACTTATTCACGCTAGTAGAAGCCCATTGTAGAACTTTAATGGAAAACTGAAGAAAGAAGAAAGCGAAACTTTTGTGTTGCTTTGTTGGTCGTTAAATTCAAATACAGATTTTTAGGGATTGGGTATATTTTTTAATTCTTCTTACCTATTTTTTAAAATCCATTTGCAAGATCAGAATTACTCAACCACCAGAGTCTGATTTCTTTCTTCAGCAGTTTACGAGGGGAAAGTGTGCTTTTACACCAGGTCTTACGTGTTCTGATAGCCTGTGGCTGGAGTGGTTCCCTGACACTAGCGCTGCACGTCATGCTCTGCAAGCAGGCGCCTGTGACGCTGCAGCCCCTCAGTGTCTTCATTTGGGTTCTCTTGAGTTTCAGACGTGTTTGGAGGCCCATGTTGCAGCTGGAGTTTGTGTGCTTAGCAGTGTGCTCTACTCTTGGGCACAAAGTCTCTCAGTTAATTATACAAGCAGAAAATTCTGTTTTTCTGCTCTTTTTCTGCAGTCAGAATTAGGCCTTGTACCTGTGGTCTAATTTCTTCTGTGTAGCTTTTCACCTGATTATTCACTGCTTAATGATTGCTCTCTGTTTTATATAAAAATATCTGGAATTCCCAGAAGCTTTGATTATCTCTGCAAGAGAAGAACATAATTATGTGCAATAGGATGAGTGACTTCAGGAATATTTTTCTGATCCAAATGCTTGAAAAGAAAAAAAAAAAAACCTCAGACATGGCCCAGAACAACAGCAGATGAGGGTAAAAAGCTCTGAAGTCTATCTTCAATGCCATCAAGTGAGCTAGTGTGGCACTTTGTGACTCTGTTTACCAGCTGGAGCAGGTGGCATGATGTCATTTATTTCAAAAACTCTTGGGGAAATACAGTTGAGATTCGTGAGGAGTTTTGAAGTCTACAGGTGAGAAGTAGTATGTGTTTGCAAAACAGAATTGTTAAACCCACTTTGGTGCAGTTCTTCCTTTCCTACGCTTTCTGTAAAGTAGGAAGGGGGGAAAAAAAGACCGCGCAGGAATTTGTAATAAGGTGCAAATACTGATGCAAGGTAGTCCTCTTTTTGCACCTGCGTGTTGAGGTGTGAGTTTATTTGATACATAATACGTCACCTGTTCCTGTTTATTTCAGAGCATAGCAGGGCATTGTGCTGAGCATAGGAAAGATGGATGACAACTCAGAAATTTTGCGATGTGGAAAATGAAAGTACGTGCTACAAAAATGAAAATTACGCTAATGCAGATAATGACTGAGACGCAGTGTCCTTATCAACTACGTGAGATACATTTGAGGGACCTTTCCAGTTTCTCCCCATCACCTTGAACAACATTTATGCTACTACGATTTCTCCGCCCCTTTGTTGCTATTCTCATCTGATGGCCCCTAGAACAAGACTGACATTGCTGCTTCTGTAATGCCGCATGTCATCAATCTGCTGTTTGTGAGGAATGCGACAGAGCAAAGTCCTAGAAGGTGGTTGCCTTTGACGAGCAGGTCACACAGCAGTATTGCTGGTCTTGCTGCGCTGTGTCCCCTGTGTATCTGAACCATTGACCAAGAAGAGTATTTGTTAATTCAGCCATATTTAGGATTAAAGTCTTGTCAGGACACAAACTATCTAAAAATAACTGGATGTACACCTCTTGAAATAGTGCAGAGCATCCACAAAATATCTTGGTTAAAAAGCAGAACAAACCATTTTTGACATCAACTTACAACGCGCTTTCTGTGGCTTGTTTTGCGCTGTTATACTCTGGGTTTCCCTAAATACCTGCTGCATTGTTTACAGTGCTTTCAGGAAAAGACCTTTTGGGAAATTCCCTGAATTGCTGCTTGTGCTCAGCATTGGGCTTTTGTATAAGTGTTTAAGTGTTTTTATTATATGAGTTTAGTCCCCAAAAGCCATAGCCAAGGAAGGCCTAGCTTGTGCTGCAGATGGGCAGTGCTGGCCCCTCACTGGGGAGGCGGGTGTTAGGAGGGATCGTGCTGTTGACATTTGGTGGAGTTGGGGAGGGCAATGCTTGGGGTGGGCTGTGGAGGAATGCCAGGGTGCCCAGACTCGGTGACCAAAATCCTCCTTAGGGTGTTGCCCAGATAACTGAGCAGCAGGATCCCTCCTGCTGTGCCCAAGAGCCCCAGTGACCAGGTGTCCCTTTGTACTCCCATCAGTTGACGTGCTGGCTTTCCACCCAGCGCGTCTCCGTGTGGCGACGGACTGTCCTTTGCTAATTGGGAGCAGCCTATGGGTTGTTGAAGGAACCTGTTGGCTGCTTCTGGTGGAGGCTGTGTATCAGACGTTGCTCCCTGGCACGCACAGGTGCCGTCATGTCGTTAGGAGCAGACTTGGCACAAGTATGGAGTCCTTCCTGAAACAGGGAGGGGGGTTGTGTGGGACAGGGCCTTCACTTGTGCTTAGAAGTCAGTAGAGCCGGTACCTGCGCAGCAGTAGCTGCTGCTCTGGGCTCCAGCCTGAGGTGTATTTCCAGGGCCCATCCAGGCACAGCATATGAAGAAGCATCAGTGTTCAAAAGTAAACTCATAACAGGGGCTCCTGCTCCTACGCCGATCCTGAGTAACAGCTGTGCTTGTGCATATCTTTGGCTTGGCTTTTGTTGTTGTAGTAGCAAATGCTTTATCTTTTTTTGAACAAGGCTCTGCTAACTTGGTGTGTCTCTGGTCATGTTTCCTCTCCTCCTGTCCTCCCTCGCACAGGTTCAGCCTCTTACTCCTTCCTGTTCTCTTCTTGACCGATGTGCTTGCTGTTTCTGCAGCCTCCTTCTCTTTTAGACTTGGGTCACGATCTTTGTGTTGCTTTGCCTCGCACTGAGGCATTGGGAAAATTGCTTATTTGAAGAGGAGAGCCTTTTTGTGGTTAGAAAAGGGAAAACGATATTCTAGATCCTGCTTGTGTCATGATCTTAGCCATACATAATCAGACTACTTGCCAACCATAAGTTAGATTGTTTAGATGTCATTGCGGAGCAATAGATAGTGTTTATGCAAGTTTTTGATACATACTGCCAAAACTGATTTGTAAAAGTGAATATAGATTATCCTTATTTTACGGGTGAAAGCCAATCGGTGAGTTACCATTTCATGGAAGATCAGTGACAGACGGGATTTGTTTTCCCAGGTTTTCTGATGCTTGTTACCACAGTATTCCTTTGCCTTTGGAACAAATCTGTGATCGTGTCTGCAGTTTTTAGGCTCTTAAGATTGTTGTGTTTATTAAATAAGTAATCCACCTTTCAGAGGTAATTTTTTAACCTACTGTTCAACAAAATGTTGCACTGCACCAGATGGGCCTTGTTTCTGCAGCGGTGCTTGCTGGCCTGTTAGTCCTCTGGTCCTGCTTGTTCTGAGGCTCCACAGGAGCTCATAGCAGGGGGTGCAGGGACACACAGGGGTGGCTGGAGATTGGTGAGAGGAGGGATGGGGAACGGCATGAGACAGCATTGCCTTAGAGAGAAATGGCTGTGAACCTGCAGACATTTAGGCTTCTTGGTAGTGATTTCAGCAACACATGTAATGATATGGCAGTCGTTGGGGAATTTTTAGCAACTTGAGTTTCTTTAACTTTCCATTGATACTCCTGCAGGGGCAGTAATGTGTTTGGGTATGCTCTGGGTCAGTCAGCATCATTGCTCTGTAAAGGGATATTTTGATCATATGGAAAGTAAAAGTCATTCAGAACTAACTTCATCTTTTGTATTTTGGCAGGTTTAAAAAAATGGCTGAAGATGGCAGTGATGAGACTATGTTTATTTGTAAGTATTAGAAAAGAAAATTGTCTACTTCTCATGATGTGACTTGTCTACCCAGAATGTTTGGAATTAAAGACTGATACAGACTAAGTTTTTATTTAGAAAAGTATTTATGTAAAGGAAGCTCAAACAGCTTATGGAGGAGTAGAGAGAAGGTTGCTAATTTTAAGCATACACATTCTCCTGGTTCTGTTGGCAAACACACAAAGAGACCTCTGAATGTGAGTTAGCAGAACAGCTTTTTCATGGTTGAAGTAAGTGAAATTGAAGGCCTAACCCTAGTCTAAGCCCTTCATTTATACAGCCAGCTTTAGCAACCAGAGGTGTCTGTGGGGAACTCTGACCTCTAGCCTGAGTTGAAGATCTGTACCTCCACAGGAGGAGGATGCAAGCTTGTTATTCCTTGTGGACAAGCCCAGTTTCAGGTGCACTGACTGCCCTGACAAGTCTCACTCATGGCATTCACTGCATTTTCTTGTGCCCCTGTGGCTAGGCCTGCGCTTCACACAGCTCGGCTTTGTGATCTGCCTTCTACATAACCCTGTGTGCCAGACTGGGCTTGGTGACGTGGGGTCTGGACTTATGGGGTCACGGCATGTGAAGAGACGCTGCAGCAGTTGTGTGCTCAGGGAGTGTGGTGGGCAGAGTCCCATGCTTGATGGAGCTTGGCTAGTAGGCTTGTTTCCCAGTGGCATACTAGCCCTGCAGACTCTCCTTTGTCACCAGCCTGGACATGCAGGATCTGGTGTTACAGTGGAAAAAAGTTAACAGGTGTAGAGTCCGCTTACCTACTTGTATGAGCAGAGAGGGCCCAGATATTGTGGATCCGATCTGGGAAGAGCAGAATGGGGCATATATCTTTGGTGGTATGGACCCTTGATGGCTCCACGGCTGCACGTTAACCTTATGGCAACTATATCGGAAAGAAAGTTGCACTTTTCCCTCCACCACAGATTCACCAGGGTTCCTTCAAAAATAGTGTTGACTCGGTAGGCATTTTTATTGAGTTGCAGATACCAGTGGTGAAGTTACCTTACCTTCCCCTTCATAAAAAGACCCTGGTGGATAGCAACAAGGATTGGGATGCGATACCATTCCCTCATTGCACAGATAGAAGGTGTCACACAACACGATTTTCCCCCTTCCAGTGGAGGCTGTGGTCATTGAATTTCTTGAGCTTTCTTGTCCGCTCTCTTTAAGTTTTTCCCATGGGATATGGGGACTGCTTATGTTCTGAAAAAGTGAGTTGTTATAAATGATATTGTGCACTCCCATAGTTAACTTCATTGAATATGTATTTCAGAGACATAAGAGTGTTTTGGAATATTTTTTATAGAAGTCTGTGAATGTACTCCCCCCAGGGTATTTTACCATTTATCCCCATGCTTAGTTTTGTATTTCTCCTGTGGCCGTAATCTCTTGAAAGTGTCACATATGGTGAGTGTAACAGCCCTGGGGAATGTCTGCTGTGAGGCATCCCTTAGATTTTGAGAGACGTGCTACTCAGTGTCAGTATCAAATTCCCCTTGCTTTGATCATTCATCCGCAAAGGAGCGAGAGAAATGTGTAGCGTATTCCTGCATGTAGTTTTGGACAGTGCTGTCTGCACCTTGTTGAACCTGTGTGGTGGCTATCTTTGCAGAAGTGAAGGGTGCCTACGTGCAGTCGAAAGATAAGGGGAATGACTAAGTGCTTCATTTCCTTTGGCAGCAAAGCCAGTTTAAGCAGCTGTCACTCTGGCTATTCCTTCCTGTCCCAGTTGGTTATGACAACCCTTTGTGGATGATAATCCAGTTCTTTTCAGCAGTCTGGTTTACACATTCCTCTGTGGCTCCTCCACCCTCTCTGGTTTTGGAAATTTGTATTTAGCCCAGATTATTTCAGTAATATTAAGTGCAGTGTGAGCTACAGACACACCTAAGGGGGATGGTGGCATGGTAAACAGCGCAGGATGGGGGAGGCCATTTTGCTGTAGGCTTGGCTTTGATGCTGGTGTTACAGGGACAGCATTTGCCCGCTGATCCTTTCCTCTGATACAGCTGTCTGGTGCCATACAGCAAACTGGACTGGGGATTTCATTCAGCTGAAAAATAAACTGATGGGAGAAACTGGTTGTTTTGCTCCTTGGTTCACCAGAAGGCAGCACAAACAGCTGTACCGGAAGCGGCGGCCAGGCTTGGGGGTTGCACGAGCTGGTACTGCCATTTGTCAGATGTATGTGGATTTTCACTACTAAGCTGTTTTTGTTGCCAGAAGAAAAAACAACGTGGAGCTGTGTTATTGTAGTTTGGGATCCCTTTTCCACGTCTTAGAAGAAATCCTTTTGTTAGTTCACTGGGACAAATACTGGGAGAGAGAATTTTCTGGTTAAGAGTAGAATAGCTTTACTGGGGGGGGGCATACCCTGGAATGAAATGGCTTTTGTCTTGTTCTGTTTCCAAACAAGATGTAACTGCCCTCTACTTTGCATCCTTACTGGGGTTACCTGACTTGCCCTCGTGAGCGTGGAGCTCAGATGGAAATCGCACTATAGGAATATAAGCCCTGTGCAATGATCTCTTCTTAAGCTGTGTCAGCAGCTGACCAGGCAGGGCAGTTTGACAGCTATTTTTCACAGTGAAGCAATATATATGCATTTGAAATCCTGTAGAAAGCCTCAAGTTATCCTGGTCTGAAAATTGGTTCTTGGGAACCATTCAGTTCTGGGTAATTTACAGCCACTTAAACTAAAAGTTAATTTAGGTAAGCTGACAGCGAATTAAGAAGTGGCCAAAGTGTATTGCGCAGCCAGCTGACTTGTTTGGAAAGGCACCAGAAGGTATCTTGGAGGGATCTCTCCCTGCACTGTCGGTGAGGAGCGTGAGCGGGCCAGGTGCGGCTGTGGGGAGAGCTGGGCTCCCACAGCCCGCTCGTGCCCTGCTGAGGCCCCATGCCAGTTCTGCTGCTGTTGCTAAAAAGACCACGCTACCCAAGCTGTTTCTAAAAGCCTGGATTCTGGTGAAGGCAGTAATGTGCTTTTCTTTAGCTGCTAGATGTTATGGCACTTTATGTGAAGAATAATGCCATCTTGAAGCAGAATATTTACTGTGCATGTAAGGCAATTACTTTCTTTTGAGAGAGAATTTAAACAATTGTCTTCTGATAGTACTGATCACGGTGTTTGTTATCTCGCCTACACAGATGCCAGCTATCAACTTGATGTTCAATTATACATGTTCTTTTAAGCAATATAAATAAACATCTGCTTCTATATGTATGTATTTTGCCTGGTGCTAAATTTTGTATTTGGCTTCTGAAAAAAGGAGACAGCTGTCTTACAAGAGTGTTTTCCATCAACCTTTCTGTATGCTGTCTGCTTCCTTGCAGGGTGCGAGGACTGTGGGCAGTACCATGATTCAGAGTGTCCTGAGCTGGGCCCAGTGGTGACAGTCAAAGACTCCTTTGTATTGAGCAGGGCAAGGTAAGGAACATTTGTGTTAGTTCTGACTGACCCAACACCCATGTTAGTTCTTTAAAGCATATTTGCTGTTTAATGGGTGTTGCGCTGACAGCTGAAAAGTGAAGTCCCAATCTATGGAAAGCACATGGCCTTGATTAAATAGAAAAATTGATGCACACACTTAAGCGCACACACTCTACTGAATTGAAGCCAAAAAATAACTTGCTGCTCATGAGGACTTGGCTTCTTTGCTGAGGTTTCTGGCAAGAAGTCAGATGGTGCCAGATGGGGTGATGACTTCTGTCTTGGTCGAGTACCTGCAACTTTTTCCCCTCCTCAAATGTACTGTATCAGTTTCAGAAAAGTGTGTGAGGATTTCTCATTCGTATGAATGGTTGTGTCCTCCTGCTTGGTATAACCTCTGTAGTTCCTCCACTGAGAAGCAAAACAAGTTGTTATTATTGTGAGTCTTCACGAATGATTAGGGGTAATGCTTCTGTCAGAAAATCTGTGACAGGACAGCAGAAACATTCGTGCTTGCCAAAAGAAACAGGTAGACTAAATCTAATTAGGAGAAAACAACACCGAGTAGTGATTTTTACGGAGAAAGGCAATCAGGCATTGTCAGGAAAATTCATATTAAGGTGTAAAATGTAAGGCTAAGGAAAAGAAACAACTACCGTGACAATATAGTACAAATTCAACAAAGGAAGAAAGTTCAAATGGCTTCATTATTATGTAAAGGCTTCTGTATTTCTTCTTGGGAAGTCATGGACAGAAAACATGGGCACGTGGGCAGCAAGTCTGACCCATGCTGGCTACATAGGCCATACTGTGTATTCCCAGGATCATTTTGTAACAAACACTGAATGTGCTGGGTCTGCCATGCGGGTGCCATGACCCCTCTCTGCCTGGGCAGGATGCTTTTGGTGTCCCACAATGTACGTTGGCTGCACGTGTGCACGAGCTGTAGCTGTTTTTCTGGGCCTTCCCAGGAAAGGAAGCTCCCTGCAGCTCCTGCCAGGCACTGCCTTTCCATGTCTGGAAACCCACTGCGGATGAACTCCTGCAGCAAGTGTTAGTGGGGACTACTATCTTAACAGTCCTTACGCTAGAGGTGCTTTGTTCTTGAGCGTAATTTCAAAATGCCCGTAGGAGTAATAGAAAATGGTGATGGAGGTGCTTTTCTTATACATGGAAACTGGGCAGTGCAGTAAGTCTCTAGCCCATACTAAGCAGATTCAATGACAAGTTAAACTATTATTTCTTACCTTTTTATCTTTTTTTTCTTTTTTTCCTTGCAATTTAATGCTCGTATTTATTTGGGCGGTGGAGAATTACCATAGTGTCCAGATGTTCCAACTGTGAATGTCTGCAGATATGGTACATGCACTGGTTTTCAGCTTTTTCTGACATGCAGATGCATAAGCATTCCCTAGTGGAAGGGTTGGCGGGTGGATAGTGGACTTGAAAGCACAGTTTAAACATGGCCATGTTACAGAAAAACGTATTTATTTTCCTGAAGAGTTGACAGCTGAAAACAGGTAAGATAAGAAAGGGAAAGAAAAAATATAATTGCAGCCTTTATTTTACATCTGGGGAACAGTAGCTGAGAGAGTGAGTTGTCTGAGGTTGAGGGCAAGTTTAACCACAAACTGGATATGAATCTCTTAAAAATCAGTCTAGTTGCTTAACCACATGATCGTTGTTTCCTCTGTCCTACTAAAAAGATAAAATGAATACTTTATGGTTAGAAAAGAAGTGTAAAGAAACGTTTCCTGAACTTCACTGTCTCTAACATTGCATATTCTGTTATTAAAACTGAAAGCATTTTTTCAATTCAGATTGCAATCTTTTTGTATTTTTCTTCATCTAGACAGGAAAACGGATCTGCCAGTGTCAACTTCTATAAAGTAGTCAGTAGCCTGTCTGATTATTTTTAGCTTTTCATCTGTTAGCACAGAGCTGAAAAAACAGGGTTGTGTTTGATGTCTGTAAAACCAATATGGTGGTTCCAGTCATTTTGGAGGATATTCTCTGTGTATTATATGTAGTAACAATATTTACTACATATAGTTCTTCTGAGAAGCTTGTTTGGTAAATGAGAGAGGCAGTGAGCACAGAAGCACTTGTGATCAGTGTTTGCAGTAAGGGGGCTAAAAGACAGAAGGGAAGCTTACAGGGCTTTCATCTTAAGGGCGATGATCTGATTAAGTATGTAAGGTTTCAAAATCTGGGGAGGAATATAGCTTATTTTAAAAAATAAGCATGATCAAAAACAAAGTTCTGTAGAGTCACAGGATAATTCGTTTTGGAAGAGGTCTCAGGGTATTCCAGTCAGAACTAATATCCAAGCTCAACTGCTCATTTTTCATTTTTATGTGTATTGTCTCTTCTGCTCTTGCCATGCGCCCCTGCAAAGAGCCTGACTCCTTCATCTCAGAGACGTCCCTATAGGTGTGCACGGGTGGCTGTTTGGGTCCCCACAGCCATCTCTTCCCCAAGGCTCATCAAGCCCCTGCTTCCTCAGCCTCTCCTCACAGGGTGACTGCTCTAGCCCCTGACCATCCTGGTGGCCCTCCCCTGAGCTTGCTCCGGTTTGTCAATGTCTTTTCCCTATTGGGGACCCAAAACAGGAGGCAACAGGTAGATGGGATCTAGCAAGTGCAGAGCAGAGGGAGACAATCAGTTACCTCGATCTGTTGGCTGCTCCTGTTCATATCATTCAGGATGCATTTGGCCCTCTTTGCTGCTGGGACGTGCTATGGCCTCATGTCCAGCTTGCTGCCTACCACCACCCCTAGGGTCTTTCTCCGAGCCGGTACCATCACCAGTTCTTCTTCCTTCCCAGGTGCAGGACTTTGCATTTGTCCTTGGAGTTTCATATGGTTCCTGACAGTGTATCTCTCCAGGCTATCCAGGTCCCTCTGAATGGCAGTCCTGCCCTCAGACGTATTGACTGTGCCTCTCAGGTAGTGTGATCTGCAAGCTGGATGAGAGTGCACTCCATTGCCCCTTCTAGATTGTTGATAAAGGTGTTGAACAGAACAGGTACCAGCACAGACCTCTGCTGTACCCCAGTTGTTACTGCCCTCCAGGCAGAGTAAGAACCATTGACCATGACTCTCTAAGCCTGACCACCCAACAAGTTATTTACTCCAGTAGTTGTTTACCCATTCAGACCATAACATCCCAACTTGGATACAAGAATATCGTCAGAGATAGTGTTGAAAGCCTTACTAAAGTCAAGGGAAATGAGATCCACTGCTGTTCCGTCATCCACAAACCTGGTCATTTTATCCTGGAAGGCATATGGTTTGTCAGGCATGAGTTGCCCTTAATTAATCCATGGTGATTGTTTCCAGTCACCTTCACCTTATGGTGCCCATAAAAGCCTCCCAAAAGGTCTTGTTCCATGATTTTCCCAGGGACTGAAGTGAGGCCGACCAATCTGTAGTTCCTTGTATCACCCTTTTGGCCTTTTCTGAAGATGGGTGCAACATTTGTCTTTCTCCAGTCATCAGACTTCTCCCTTGATGCCCATGATCTTTCCAAGATGATAAAGAGTAGCCTCACTATGGTATTGGACTGCTCTGTCAGCACCCTCAGGTGCAGCCTGTCAGGTCCCTAGGCTTACATGGCTTTCTCAAGTAATCACTGACTCAGCCCTCCTCCACTGCTGGTAGTTGTTCTCCTCTGTTTATGTATAAATCCTCATAGAAATCAGAAAAAATGTTTTCTGTCACTGGAGATGGGAGAAATAGATACTGACTTCTTTCTTCCATGGATTCCTGTGGTTTTGTCCCATGTGTAGTTGGTTTTTTCCTCAATTCTCGCTTCAATTCTTAGATCATCTCTGCCTTCTAATTTGGAGATAAGACAATTGGAAGATGGGACTGAAGGAGTATTTGCTCTGACTCAGCTAGTGAAACGTACCCAGTTTGGCCCATTTGAATCCAAGAGAGTTGCCAAGCTGGAGAAAGAATCAGTTTTTCCCCTGAAGGTAAGACACGGCACATGAAAAGCAATAACAGAGTCAGTTTTGCCCATGATGATTTTATGCTATCTACCAGTATGGAAAAAGATGTGTGTAGGGGGGTTATTTGGCACATCTTTTAGGCATGCCCTGTAACGGACTATGTAAACAAGCATTGTCTGGGCAAGATAGAGAAGAACCAAACTAAATGCTCATTCTGCATGTTTGAAGTGAACATCATTATAGGAGACAGGGCTAGGGTACAGTCAGCAAAACTGCTTGTCTTTCACATTCTGCATGTGATGATACAAGAGGGACAATGACTGTGGCAGTTCGTTTCAGTTGTTTTAATGAGTCTCTTCAATTTGATTATATTTGCTTAATGAGTGACATATGCATTAGGTTTATGGAATATGCAGAATAATTTTTTTTTTCTGTCTTGCATTTGTTTTATTCTTCTCTTGACAAGTTTTGGTGGGAAAAATGCTACAGTAAAAATTGAATTCAGTCTTACATTTTCAATAATACCTAACTCAGAAGTAAAGATTTAGAAATGTGACTCGGGCTGATGGGTGTTTCACAGCATACTGTTTGGATTCCCCTCCATTCTCCTGTATTCAGTCATTCAAATTTTGTGAGAAACTAATGGCTATAGCACAAATTCTTAGGTTAGCAGTTCCATTTGTTCCCATCCTGCCCCTGGTAGTCTGTCTCAGACTTACTCATCTGAAAATGTGACTGATACATGAAACATGCTTGATGCAAGTGTTGAGGCTTGCTTTGTCTCTGATGTACATTGAGTGGAAGCCATTGCAAAAGCAGAAAATAAAAATTTTTCTTAACTTTATATTATTTGTTGGGTTTTATTACATGCATATTTTGCTTGGTAGGTGTTCCAGAAGGATGGGCCCCTGGTATATTTTGACACCTCAAATGAAGATGATTGCAACTGGATGATGATGGTGCGACCAGCCACCGAGTATGAGCATCAAAACTTAACTGCCTTCCAGCATGACAATGATATTTACTTCACCACCTCCCGGGACATCCCACCAGGAACTGAGCTGCGAGTGTGGTATGCAGCTTTTTACGCCAAAAAAATGGAAAAGCCAGTGCTGAAGCAGGTCACTAGTATTGCCAATGGTATGTGTGGGGGGCCTTTTTTCCTTCCTAAGGGCCCAGTCCTGATAGGGACTGATAGTCCCCTGCTGTTGTAGTTGACAGTGCTGTTTATCAGTTAGGCTCTAACCCTGAATTTGTTAGCCTTTAAAGTCAGACTAACCTGCATACATGGTTGCCCTACAAGAAGAAAGCATAGATTCTTCACCATGATATGTCTGAGTTTTTGAAAACAGGTGGCCTAGTTGATGATTCGGCCTCTTCAGAGTCAGCAAACTGGATAAATAGTTCTTAACTAAAGAACTGGTGGCTACATCTGGTGGCTCTGGGTAGAAGAGCAAAGGAACCCAAGTGTCGGTGTAAATCTAAACGTATATGCAGATTTGCTAAGGAAGTCATCCTTCTTCAGTTGTTGTAAAAATGTTTAACTTTTGCTCAGAACTGTTATACAGTTCTAAAATACTACTTTTATCTTATGCAGCCTTACGTGGGACCCACTAGAATAAGATAAGCTCAAGAGTGAACTGCCATTCCACATGATTGCTTGTGCGTTGGCAAAGAAAAGCAGCAGATTTTTTAGAATATGAATTAGAATTGCTAGAAGTCTTTGTTCCTCTGCCCCTTCATTTTCTTCTACTTCTGCATTTCTGCAGCTAAAAGGCATGATCCTTTAGCATTGCAAGGGCACTTTCTTTCTGATCTTGAGTTGAGAGTACTCCCCGAATGGCATTGCTGCTATGCTGAGTATAATTTGGGGTGACAAATGGCTTGGGGAGAGGCCATTGACATCAGCATGCTTTATGGCTGGTTTTGGTCTTAAGTGCTACAGCTGAATCAATGGGGTTAACAGGTTTCTGAATTCTAAGATGTTTCCATTTGCTATTAACCGAGAGGTTTCATCTTTTTCCTCTTTAGTTTAACCTGTTCATGTATTTTTGCATGCATATGGGTATTTAAAAATACTGTTTAGCTACATCCTGCTTTCTCTGTTCAGCCCTTTCACTATACACTCCAGAATATGGCAGGCACATTGTATGAGATTCAGGCATAAGAATGTCCTGGTTAGGATTTTACATGAGAATGGCTTTTGCAGGAATGCTATAAGGCAAAACTTTCTGACTATCGTTACTGCCCTCGGCACAGAGCAAGAAAATCAAAGGGTCTGGAAAGTAAAGAAAAGGAACTGTTTTTCCTCTTCACAGATATGTGCTTGGTAGTGATGGAATCTGATAAAGAGGGGAATAAAATCTCTTCAAAACCTTCGTCTGCTGTCTTCCCCCATAAAAAAACAAAGAAATCCAGCATACCAGCAGCTGATCCAGCAGGTATGCAAAATTACGGTATTTTTAAGGGAGATAGAGGACAGATATAGATTTAAAGAGCTGTTAGGTGTTCCACTTCTATGCAGATATTATGGTTATATAACTTTCAGCAAATATTAATTTAGAGAGGATTTGAAAGTCTGGATTTTTCTTTTTATTTTCATGGACACAGTACTTAAAATACATATGCAGGTTAAAAAGTGACAGAGGGGCCGATAAACCTTTAGGGAGATGATTTACATGAAAACCACAACTGATTCTGACTTTGGAGGTGGTTAGTGTTGGGGTGGGGGGAATTCCAAAGAAAATCTTTAGACTCTCTGTGCACAGTGTAATAGTTCAAATGATCAGGTTCTAGAAGAAAACAGAAGACTGTGAGTGAATGTAGGAACAGTGCTGTTTTCAAATGCCAAGAACACTGGCCATCCCCAAATTACAATAATACCAGAAGCCTATTAGAGTTCAGACTGTACTTGATTACAGGAACTCAAATTTAGATAAACTTATAAGCAACACAGATACTCTTGGCAAAGAACATATGGCTCAGGAAATAACTAATGTGTCATAGGAACTCAGTCCCTCAGTCCCCAAGGTTGATTATGAAGCAATGCCCCCTCGCGCTTTAATTTCTGCTAAGTGGACCAATGACATTAAGAACCCACTTAACACAAATTGCTGTGTCTAAAAGTAAATTCAGAGTACGTTGTGTGGAGATCAGGATCAAAAGACAACCATTCTGGGTCTGTTCTTTGAAAAGGTTACTTTGCTAAATTTTGCCTACTAAAAGTAGCCAGGAGGAGGAGAATTGTTGCAGATGTGTACAGAGCAATTCATCAGAAGATCCATTCATTTAACTTGGATACTGTCATAGCTAAAATGTGAAGTTGACTGGGGAGTTGTCTTTCAATTTGGCATCATTGATTTTTCGGGGGGGGACTATGAAGAATTTGAACAGCCTCTGCTACGTCCTTGATTCTACTGTCTGAAAGTCCAACTTCAATAGAAACAAAATGCTGCCTATTATACTTTGGGAACCCTAAAGTGTTCCCACTGATGTAGTGTTTTGGTGTTTTCAAAACAAAATATGCCTGTTTTGATTCAGAGTATTTGCCTCAAGTCGTACAAAGCTGTTGCCAACTGACAGATCTGTGCTTCCAAGTAAACTGCATTGCCCTGCAGCTGCCCTGGAAGCCTGAAGAAGTGGGAACCTAAACAGGACCTGGCAAACCAGTGCGCAGCTAGGGTTTCTAGGTTTACTGCTTGAGGCAATTAAGGAGTAAGGGAAGTGCAGAGTCAGGGACAATTTTCTAAGAGAGACTTCAGTTTTGCAGGTAGTGCTTTTTTGGTTTTACTAGCCTGCAACTTCATGAGCAGATACAGTAGCTTACATGTTGCTTACCAATCTGACTTTTTTTTTTTCCCCAAGTTATGCAGAATCTTGGGGTTTAGTTTTGCTGGTTTTGGCCTCCTAGACAGAGCTCTCAAGAGAAGTTCTTTATGTAGCCTGTGAAGAAGGAATCTCTGTTACTGAATTGTCTAGTCATTTTTTATTTATTTATTACAGCATGAGATCATACCTCTGTAGTGCAGAACATTGAATGTAATTTGTAGCAGGTAACAACCTCTCCCTCAGAGAATCTTTTATTTTGGTTTAAGAGACAACAGTGAAAAGGAGGAAGTAAGTTTATCGTCCCATTACAGATGAGGTCCTCATCTACAGATGAGGCAGAGAGAGATTAAATGACTTTCCTTGATCATACAGGAAATCTGTGGCAGAAACTGAGGTACAGTTTGAATCTCCTGTGCTGCCATTCACTTAACCTAGTTTCAGTGTCATCCTCCTCCTCTGGGGGAGTCTTGTAGACTGTGGAATATTCAGCTTTGTGTATACCAAAAAATCTCTGAACCAGTCCAGATTTATCAGATCCTCTTGACAAATTCAGACCTATCATCCAAGGACTTAAAGACAATGGACTGTGAACAGAGTAACCGTTTTCCTCTTTTTTTTCATTCCAGTTCCGTTTTCCCCCTAATTTCTTTTTTTTTTTTTATCTGGCGTGAGCTGATATGTTAATTAAAGCGTGAATATGGTGGTTTCATACAGCATCTAACTAATGAAACCGCTCAAAACCTGGTTTTCATTGTCCTCACCCTTTACTTCCGTTAATCCAAATGTTCTTACTCTGCAATGCTCTTCACAGAGAGCAAGGAGGCTTCTCCTGCTTCTGTCCTCAGCTGACCCAGAAGAGGACTGGTAACCTCAGTTTTAAAGGTGCTAAAAATTGCTTTATATTGTGCCTTTGATAATCACAGTTCTTTAGAAAGTGATAAAGGGACCCCGAAGACTTTACAAGAGCACAGATGTTCTCTCCTGGCATCGTTTAGTTTCTGTTCTGACTTCTCATCTGTTCTGATGTTTCAAGTGTTCATGTTTGGAAAATCCTGAAGTGGTCCCAGCTGCCCCTGTGGGCCTCTTACTGCTTAAATTGTAACTTGTGATACCCAGGGAGTTATTGCAAGATAAACAAAGCTACAGGGATTTACTACCTTCCCATTGTCAAAGCTTTTCACTATTTCTTCTTGTTGTGATTTAGTGAATGCTCCAGAAGGCAGTGGAGCTGCAGAAGCAGAGTCCAGCCAGTGGACATGTAAAGTGTGTTCATCTGCTTTCCAAGAGCCTCAGCTGCTGACAGGTAAGAGTGCTAGAAATTCATGAGAGAGTACTGAGAAGCATCAGGAGAATTCTGCTCTTCCAGAGCAGGATGCTGTGAAGCCATAACCCTTCCATGATGCAGTAAGATAAAGGTTTTAATTTTTGTGTTCCTTTAAGACAAAGAGTAGCAGGAAAGGTAAAACAGTGATATTTTGGATATGGCAGTGGTCAATCTCTGGGCAAACAATTGTGATGTTCACTCTAGAATAAATAAAACTGTTGTCTAGAAGATGACATGCGAATGTTAGGAATATCAATGATGGGGAACTGCATGAGCAGTGTATAAGGTCAGTGATGCCAGCTTATACTGAGTGATATTGTCTGTCTGGTGTTTATGGCACAGATTTAGTAAAAGTAATTAAATATATTTTTTTCTGCATTTCATTTGCAGTTATTTTATGCAGTTTTCAAAAGAACTTAGAATATTTAAGAGCTCTGACCATTTGATGAATCTTTTTTGAAAAGGGCACTTAGGCTGCTAAATAACTTGGGCATTTGGAAAAATATGCCCATTTTCAGGGGGCGCAACCTTTTTCGAGTGATATCTAACAAGTCTCTTAAAAAATTCAGTCCCTGTGAGTAATCATTTCAATGTTTAATAGACTGTCTGCTTTTATTTAGGAAGGTATTGTGACTGCTTTTGAAATAATTTGAAGTGAGGCTGACCTGATAGATAGGCTCAGCTTGATCTATCCCGTTGAGTATTTTGTGACAGTGTCTTTCCTCCTTACTCTCTTGTTCTTTCCCATCCGCCCAGAGCACTTGCTGAGTCACCTGGAACAAGCTAAAGGTGCCCCTCAAACCAGCCAAAATGAGGCTGTTGCAGAGAAAGCAGCAGAGGCTCCCCCTGTGTACCAGCCCGTGATTTGTGATGCAGCCAGTGCCAGTACAGACTCAAGGAGGAAGGCCAGGCGGGGAAGAAAGCCCAAAACAGCAAAAGCAGAAACACCTCTTGTCGTTGTTGAAGAGAAAGATTCTGCAGGTAAAACAAAACTTAAGAAAATGCTAAGCACATATCCTCTCATGTGTCTGTGTTGATGCCTTCTCAGAAAGGCCTAAAAAGTAGCACAGAGACACAATGGAGGTTTTTAGTTAGATCACTAAAGCAGATGATTTACAAACTTTGTTAATTATCTCTGAGGTCCTTGTTTATGCTAAATGTTGCAGCACCTACACCTAGATTACCTGCTTTCTCCTGTGACGGTTTTAGTAATAGAGAGGCCCAGAGAAACACAGGATGGTGGTTATGAGATACCTGCCTAGCTTTCTGCAAGAAGGAACAGGAGAGAAAGCATCCTCCCTCTCAAGAGGAGATACCTTCCTCTCTCTACCTTAAGGTTTATTCTTGAAAGGGGCTTTTTTCAGGGCCTTACCTTCCTTTAAAGGAAGTTCTAGTAGGAAATTTCATGATGCATAGTCAACCGACCCCTTAGTAATAGGTTGGAAAGATAAGAAATTACGCCTCCATAAGAGATGTTGGCTACATCTTACTTGTCATTCAGTAGCCAATTTCTCTATCTTGCAAGTGCTACCTACTCATTAGCAATCTATTATTTGTCACGGACAAATAATATGTTCAGTGCCACATCTCATTAAAAGAGGAAATTCCTGCATTTGAAGTTTTATTTCTAGCTATCCACATTAACTCTGTATTTTTGACATGTTTGCAGCAGAACGTGTAGCTGATGTTGTAACTGAGGTCCCACCAGAAGAGGTAGCCCTGCCTTCAGCTGCAGAAGAAAGAATTATGGAATTGGTTTTAGGAAAGATGCCTAGCACCACAAATAGCATCAGTTCAGTGACAAAGTAAGTGCTCTGGGATGCAGAATTTCCTCTTAGGCTTAATTAAGATTATGTAGCATGTAACAGCTCTGCTCAACTTCTGGGCCCACAGATGCTCTTTTTTATTAGCGTAAAATTGTGTGATGCTGCTGCTGCTACAAGAGCTGACTTCGAGTGCCACAAAGATGGCTTGTGCACTGGAGGATGGTGCACAGATGGTGAGATATTGGTGGCAGAATTTTGGAGCATAAACCATGAGAATTTAATTTTCCATCATGTTACTGCTTTTATTCAGTGTGGTTCCAAAAGCCTCCTGCAGCTGCAAGGTGAAATGTTACTCCCGTTGAATACTAGTGAGAAAACAGGCAAAGAGGTTTTTGCTAAAAAAATTATGCTAACCATTATTATTCAGTCTTGCTTGTCATCTTAACTCACGAATGACTTCATATTGATTTGTGCCTGTGATACGTCAGATTTAGAGCAGTGGGAGGGAAAAACAGAACCTTAGGAAGACTCTTAAATAACATTTGATTAAGTTAGATTCTTTTATGTCTTTTTGTCTTGGTAAAATTGACTTTTTGAATTATTTTTTGTATAATAAAGCACTTGGCTTTTCAAAATTAGCTAGTAAAGCTATATATTGAAGTCCTTAGCAGACACAGAGCCATCAAAAATGCATTCCAGCAGGTGGCTGTGCTGCGAAACAGAATAGTACTGCTTCTTGGCGCCCTGCTGCCCTCTTATCATGTACGCCCTTTGCATGCAAACTGCCAAGCTTTCTAAGCTGAAATAGTGCTGATGTTTTCAGAGGATAAGCAGAACAGATCCTTTATATTCCTCTGAGGGGCCTGCAAAGAGAATCTCTGAGGCTGGTGGCTGCTGCTTTTTTCCTCGTTTGTGCTGGGTGAAGATAATTTGGAGCGAGCCCGCTCTGACATCTGCTGCTTCCAGGGGGTGGCCAGGAGGGGGCGCCTTGGCAATGAGGAAGCTCCAGGCCCCCCTCTCCTGCCAGAAGCTGAGCATAACACTCCTCTAGCTTTTGCCAGCTGGTGGGACTCTCTCTTGCAACCTGTGGGATACCTTTCAGTCCCTGCCTTTCTTTCTCTAATCCAGTAGGTTTGCTCATCACCAAAACACCATGTCCCTCAAAAGAAGTTTAATTCTCTCCAGTAGACATGGTATACGGCGGAAGCTGATAAAACAACTTGGGGAGCACAAGCGAGTCTATCAATGCAGTATCTGCAGTAAGATCTTCCAGAACAGCAGCAACCTCAGCAGGCACATCCGTTCTCATGGTGGGTTTGGTTTTGCCTCACTTGCATATTGATTTTGTCGCTTGGTTTTTCCACCTTTGAGTAAAAGAGCTAGGCTATTCTTAGATATTACGATACATAATTTTAATAGAACTCTTCTTTCTTTTTTTTCTTTTTTTTTTTTTTTTTTAAAAACTCTCTCTAGGGAACTCTTTTAGTTCTGCAGACCAAAGCATGAGAAGATAATAGTTGAAAGTTGAAATTAGAGTACTTAAAATTTGAATTTAGGTACATATTTTAAATGGGGGTGAGGATGTGATGGTTTTTCCAAAACTGTTCTTCGCTTTAAATATATACATATATATCACCCTCCACCTTCACAGGCACATGGGTAACATTGCTGTGTAAATGTCAGCTGAGTGCTTTTCAACTTGCGATCTGCAGTTCCAGGGGTCCGTGACATACCTCTAAGGATTCTGTGAAAAATAATCACTGAAAAAGGGTGGGAGAACCAAACAAAATTGTTGTCAAAGTTGTTGGAAAAGGTTAAAATCCACTATTTGGATCTCCTCAATTACTAAAGCTTCTGATCACTAGCCTGTTTGTTTGCGGTTGCTTGTGCTTTGGTTTCCCCTGTCTTGCCTGGAGTTGATTATTATCGGTCGCTGACTACTTTTTTTTATTTTATCTTGATTGATCCCCTCAGGTGACAAACTATTTAAATGTGAGGAATGCGCAAAGCTGTTCAGCCGTAAAGAGAGCTTGAAGCAGCATGTTTCATACAAGCACAGCAGGAATGAAGTGAGTGGAAATGACTAGCGGGCTCTTTCTGAGGTTAGGTGAAAATGTACAGTGAGCTCCCAGGTGCTAGCTGGGGAGCTTGGGTCAATTCTATTTGAGCGGATATCTGTGTGAATAAGTGATACAAGACTGATAGGGAGAGATAACACCTTCTGTTAGAACAGTTGATGAATTTGCGAAGCGTGGACACGCTTTTGAGCATACAAGTCCCTTTTCGTGTCTGAATTTCCTATAGAAAGTTGTTTTCAGGCATCAGTTACAGCAAGACAAGCTGGAGTTAGCTGGACCCGCGTGATCTAGAGGTGAGATCTGACTTCAGTTTATGGTAATAAATAGGATTGTTCCAGTCTTGTTTGCTTGTCCTGTTTCATTTATCCCCACCTATAGTGTCATTTAATGTGTGAACTCTCTGGGTAAAGGCTGTGTCATTAAGGGCTATGCACACATGTGTAAACCCACAGTGCTTACGGTAGCATCACCATGCCTGTTGGTGAGGGCCTTTCAGCGCTGCTGCTACATAAATATTAAACATGCCTGTAGAGGGGCCTTGTCAGGGAATATGCAACTGTTGCAGCTTGGCATCAAGGTCCTGAGCTCTCAGATTGCTGGCACCAGTTCTGGAGCTGGAGAACGAGTCAGATTACATCTTGCTTCTCAAAAGTTCTGTCTCTGTGTTGGACTGGGGGTTATCAGGAAGACTGTTATATGCACAAAGGCGCATGGCCTACTTTTTTTTTTTTTTAATAGAGCTCAGATGTAGGAACGTGGCAGGATGATACAGCATCAGAATTTTGCATCAGTGTGTATTTAAATGTCCTGGTGGAGGAAGAAAAATTAGAAGAGACAGAAAACAGGAAAAGTAGTTGAGATTTAGAATTTCTCTGTCAGACGTGACTTGGCTTTTTCCCCGCTTAAACGCTTACTGTTTGCAATCCTCAGGTTGACAATGAGTACAGATACAAGTGCACCACGTGTGAAAAGGCCTTTCGGATAGAGAGTGCATTGGAATTCCATAACTGCAGGACAGGTGAGAATGGCTAACCGTTCCACTTCCTCTGGCATCTCTACTCCATTTTGGGAGGATGTCCACAAATCCATCTCAGCACAGAAACTACAGAAGGGGAGTAGGAATTTAAATTTTTGTCATCATCACAATAAGCAACCTGCCCCGCTTCCCTCAAAAAAACTCTTTTCTTATCACAAAAAGTATAACCAGCAATCTGTAGAGCAACACATCCACTTATGCGTTGGGGTTTTTTTAGTATCTCTTGCTCACCTGACTAATATCCTCACTGGTATTTCATTTGTATGTTCACAGACAAGCTGTCACCATCTCTGTTTAATTTTCTTTCCTGAAACTAGGTTTCACCTCATTTCTCTGAAACAGAGGAACTGGAAAGGGAGCCAGTACTATCGATAGTTTGTAGTTTTCTGGGATTACAGTTTTCTTCTGCTTTCTCATGCTTTCTTTATACTTGTAGTAGTTTCTTAGATGGTTTTTTCTTAGTATCACTAGAACCTGTCCTTTTCTCCCATAGCCATCCCTTGTGGTTACTCATATTATTTATCCTGAGTGATCTTATGCTTAGAAAATTACATCCTGGTTACTTTTATGGACCCATGATAACTGTCAGTCCAGAATCACTGGGGTAATTGCCCCTTACAGCACCACTCAAAGTAGGTTTTCTCATTTCCTTTCAGAGGGTACAGCTTGTGTAAAAACTCAGCCTTATGAAGAATGGAAAGTAATGCCAAGTAACCTCAGTATTCTGTTTATTCAAGGGCAGCAGCTCATTTTTTCTCTGAGTTGACCAAAATGAGCAGCAGTTTTTGCTCTGCTCTTCAAGGCATCAAACTGTTACTTCTTTGTGATTGCTGCAGCACTGGCAGGTTCCATCTACAGGACCATGCTTTCATGTTCCAAGAAAAGTCTCAACTACTGAATACAAAGTAAATTCCCCATAGGCCTATTGTCATGTAATGGTATATTTTTGAGATTTTATACTTTCTTCTGGAGGATTCAGTGCTGGCAGAAGTATTCTGGTGCTTAGACACAGCTGTTCATGTGATGCTGTGTTGCCGTATGTGTAGTGATTTTACCAACATTAAAAACTTGAATCAACTGTAACAGAATCCACTCCAAATATAATTTTAATGTATGCTAGACCACAATAGAAATAGCCCATGTGAGGAAGTTACAATGCATGTTCAAGTTAGCATCACGTATATTTATTGCCTTTGAAAAAATGGTTGAAGTCAAAGAAAAACACATGCTTTTGCATTTCCCTCCTCGATCCATATAATGATGGATTATATGTTAAAACTCAGATCTAACAAAAGAACTACCTATCTCACAAACTTACAAAACCTGTTTTCATCTGTAAAGAGCTGCATGGTTTCTCTTGCTTACAGATGACAAGACATTCCAGTGTGAGATGTGTTTCAGATTCTTTTCTACAAACAGTAATCTTTCAAAACACAAGAAGAAGCATGGGGACAAGAAGTTTGCATGTGAAATTTGCAATAAGATGTTCTACCGGAAGGATGTCATGCTAGACCATCAAAGACGACACTTGGAAGGTAAGTATACTGCAGGTCAACCTAATTATTACTCTTGAAATGGCAGTAGAGGTAGGAAGGTTAAGGAAATGATTGCGCATTAGATTCTTCTGGATGGTAGCTGTCATTTTTTTTTGTCAGTTACCTGATCTGGAGTAGCAGGTTTCAGCAAAGTGTGACATTTATTAAAAATAATAGTAGTGGATCCTGGAGGGGAGTTGTCTAATTCTATGAAAAACTTTCTGGAAGATGCACCTACTTGGTTGTTGGTTTTTTTTTCAGCCTCACATGATTGGATCCAGTGCTACTAACAGTCATGTGAAAGTTGCTTGGCTTATTATGCAGTAGTTTAGACTAGCTGATTTTAATTATATCTTTTTCTTTCCTTGAATTCTATTCTTTCTTTTTAAAAAAAAAAGTGTGCTAACTTGAAAATTTGAAGGCAGAGAATTAACTTGCAGTGTACAACTGAAAGTGACTACTGTAAAAATATAGTATAAATGGAATGCTGTGTGATATTATCTTTCAAAATCTTGAGAATATATGAAAATGAGATTATAACAGTTTACTGTTCAAAATCTCAAACATCTAAGGATGTTATAGGCACTCAAAGACTCTGGGAAAACTTGGGTGATGGTATGTTGCCAAAATATGTATTAAAATGCCTCTAGCGATCCCGATGATAAAACCAAAAGTGATTTTAAAAAGCAGCCAGATTGTCTAATTTGGTGCTTTGGGCGTAGCCGACCATCACTGGCTGCTCTTGTGATTCAGACCTCTGTGTGATGAACTAGAGGACAAGGGGTTGAATGGCAATGGCAAGGTGTCTCATGTTTAGCTGTCATGGAACAGCAGCAGCCCTTTTCCCTCCTGAAAGTAGCAGAGAAAGAGGTCTGAAATCCTCATTGAGCATTAAAGATGGTGCTGGATGATAGCCTCTCTTCTTGGAGATTGTGAGGAGGAATTTCTGGGCCAGATACCTGATCGAAGTGCCAAGGCCTACTAGATCTGCCTGTTTCCAGGCGTTGACAGTAAATGGCTGTTTTCAGACACTTTACAATTGGTGTAATAACCAATAAGCCATAATACATCACTTTGGCAGACTGCTTTTATATTCTTAAGACACCATTTTAATTTAGAAATTATCCTTTTGTTAGCAATTAACTTCTGCATTGAGGCTCTTCCCAGTGTTTCACTCTTCTTTACAGTATTCATCTGAAAGGGCATGCAGATTGGAGTGGAAAACCATGGTTGGTTTTTTTTTTGTTTGTTTTGTTTTTTTTTTTTGATGGGGACTGTTCTGTTAAGGGGTGAGGCGTGTGAAAAGAGAAGACTTCGAGCACAGCACGGAAAACATGGTTCGCTACAAGAAGGAGCCTTCGGGGTGCCCCGTGTGCGGGAAGGTAGGCATCTTTGCCGGTGTGTGCCATGTGAAGCTCTGCATTGTAGCTCTAAGGATACTGCAGGAGTATGGTGTGCCCCTCAACCCAGCGCCTCCAAACGAGTTACCATGGCATAACAAGTTACCACCAGTGTATTAAACCACAGTAGCAGCCTACTGCCAAAAGGTTGAGGTAAATGACTTGCATGGAGGTATGTGCCAAGTCAGATTACCTCGCAACTCGGACAGGCACATGGTTAGTTACCAGCGAGCCCTGTCGCCCAGCCAAGATGTTACTCTTTAAACTGCCTTAGCTCCATTATATATCCAAGCCCACTGTGGCCATGGATGGTGGGAGCTGTTAGGACAAAGACAAGAACAAAACTGAAGTTCAGACTAGAGTTCTTTTCAGGACCTGTAGCTCAGTGTAGAGTGTAAGATGGCCACTGTGTCTGTCAGTGAAATCTCATGGCTTATGTTATTTAGACTGAAGTTTTTCTGCTGGAATGTAAACAGCTGGAGTTGACTGTGTGCATTGGGAATAATTTTCTATGAGAAATCAAAGTAAATTCCTGGTGTAGTCCTGGCACTGTTGCATTTGGATGTTTAACACTCATGATCTTAAGTCGCTGTTATCACAGGTACAAAGACTGGGGGTTTAACGAGTGATTTTATAAATGTTTAATGATTCATCGTGCAAGGTGTACTCAAGCAACTCTTAAGTTGGTGTGTAGACCTTTGTTTTTGATGCTTTGGATATGTTACATATCAATGGAGACAGATTTTGTGGATGTGTCTTTTTATAGATAGGTGGAACATGCATGATTCAAAAGACATTGTCTAAATATTTCTAAATCTACCCTATGTAATTCTGCTGCAGCTTTTTTGGAAGTCCACTTCTGATGAATGGCCAATTTCAGTCAGTTCCTTGGAATTGTACACCTGTATTTTGTTGTGCCAGCAGTTTCTGAGGTTGCCTGCTGGCTGGATAACAGGAGCTGCTACATGTTTCTGGCCAGAATGAATAAAACAGGGCAGTAAATATGTTCTGTGCTATCCATTGGATAACTTGCAAAGAACCGTAGCCCTGCTGGACTTGATACAAAAACCCTTCTTTCTTCTTTTCTTTTAGGTATTTTCATGTAGGAGCAACATGAACAAACACCTTTTAACACATGGAGACAAGAAATACACTTGTGAAATCTGTGGACGTAAATTTTTCAGGGTGGATGTGTTGAGAGATCATATTCATGTCCATTTTAAGGTATTGTGTTAATAATTTATTAGAAAAGGCATGTTACTTACCAGACACATAAGCATATCAATAAGTACATTGAGACTGTTATGGCCAGGTGTTCATACTGGCAACACAACAGTGATCATGTACCCTGTGCCGTGATGTTTCTACAGCAGCCTAGCATGAATTGTGCTCTGATTTACCCATGGCTCTGTTTCTACATCTGGATTGCTACAGAGTATGTGGACTATCATATTTGAAGTTATTTCATCTACCACTGCAGAACACTGTTCTGAACGCTATGGGAAAACCACCTCTGTGACCTTGGGTGAATCACAGAGGCTGCTCAGTTTAAAGCAGGGAGAACAGCTGAACAGGAAGGCTGCAGACAGATGTATTGTTCCAGCTGTAGTTTGGTTGGGCTGAGGGGTTACTGTCATCCCCTCTCTTTGTGGGGAAAAAAACAAATGAGAACTAATAAAAAAACCAAGAGAACTGCCCTTTCCATGCCAGTGATTGTGATTCTCTCTTATATGCCAGCATAATTGCCTGTGTATTGAGTTCCTTACCTGGTTTTATCAAAATATTCCAAATCACAAAAAAACCAACCCTATTAGTAGTGCTTAATCACTCAGTTACATTTTGATGTAACTAGGTTAACACTGAATTGTAAGGAATTGAATTGAAAGGGAATTGTACCACTCAGTGGTGTGCTCAAAAAGATGCTTTTATGGATGTAATACTTCACCAGTTGAGTCTCTGTTTACATTGAAGTTTCCTTTATACACAAAAACTTCAGTATTATTTGTTTGGATAAACAGTTGTTCCTTGTTTACTCACGGGCAGAGGAACTTTGTTTACCTGAATTGAATGAAGCAGGAGGATATTTTAAATAAATAATGTTACAGCAATTATTAATGCAAGGCTGTCTGCATGGCAACAAAAGCTGACTAGGCGTTACCTTTTGAAATAGAAGTTTAATCTATTAAAACAGAATATTCTTTCCCACCCCACACAGGACATAGCACTAATGGATGATCACCAGAGAGAAGAGTTCATTGGTAAAATTGGAATCTCATCAGAGGAAAACGATGACAACTCTGATGAAAGTGCAGATTCTGAGCCTCACAAGTATAGCTGCAAAAGGTGCCAGGTAGCTTTAAATACTTTCAAATTAACTTGTTTTGGGATGGGGGGAGGGAGTGGAGATGTCTATAAATAACATTAAGGGTTCACAAAGAGAAGGCCAGTTCACAGGTCTGCTCTCTTGTGCAGTGCTTGTTACCACTACTCTATGCAATGATGCTGTTCCACAAGACTTTAGGTGGTGGTCTGTATGGTGAATGCTAAACACTTAAAAAGAGAAATACACACACATACACTTATCTGTGTGCAACGAAGCAAGCAAAACTGGAGGAAGAAACAATAAAGGAACATTCAAATCTTACACTACCATTTAATTATGTGCAAATTAAAATCGTTAGATCATTTCTGAATGATACAGTCCACAAGTTGATTAATTTCAATGGGATCAGATGGTCCTCTAGTGAATATCCAGTTTGGAGGATTAAGACTGCTGCTTATGTTCAGTGTGACTGCTTATTCTTGGCCTACTCTGTTACTAACAGGATGGCATTAGAAGTACTGCTGGAACATACTTTATTCACTTGTCAGCTGAGAGAGGAAGGCTTTTTAAACCTCTTACTGCATGGCTTTTGCCATTTTGTAAAGAAGTAATGGGGAAGAATGAGGTCCTTAAGGCCTGTTTGGATTCTGTGCCCTTACTGGGTGAGCATGCTGTGCTGGGGTGCGGGGGATGCAGTGAGAACAGCAAAACTGGCCAAACTGACATAGGGACAGGGGAATTTTGGTAGGTGAGCCACTGACTTGGCCCTGGAAATCAGAGCTTATTTCACAGTCTACACGTAATGTGGTGAAAGTGCTTAGCTTATATTCATTTTAAAGACATGGAGATAATAATACTTCAGTTTTCTGTTCTTATCTGTGAACTGGTTTTAAGCACAAACTGATTTTAAGCTTATGTCAGTAAGCATAAGATGATGTGGTTATCACAGCAGTTAATCACGTGCTTGCTTTCAATGTGGTAATTTTAACACCTGACACTTAATGGGTACATATAAAATTGTATGCTTCCAAATGAGGGCAACTGTGTCATTCAAATTAGAAAGCTCTTTTTGGAAGCTGGCTTTTTTAGCGCTTTTGCACATGTTTGTGAAGCAAACAGTTGTGTAAGGAAGGCAACAGCTGTGGAAAATGAACGTTACCTGTGATGAGATGGGGAGGCTCTTTTTGGCTGAAAATATCTGTTCACACGTTTCTAAGGGAGAACAACATACAAATGAGTCTTAGTGAAATATCTCTTCTGAGCCCTTAAGAATCTCTCTTTATTTTTTTTCTCATCCCAAAGTACACCTTCACCAAGCTGTGCAGTGCTATCAGAAGTACTCTGACTAGTTCCAAAATTGGAGCAAAAGATCATGTCATTATGGCACTTTGCCCTGGTATGTTGGAGCATATATGTGTATGCAGGGTTACTTAGCCCAGGGAGCTAAGTAGCAGAGTACCTGTCTATTGTAGTTGTAGCACTTCCAGGAGCTGAGCTAGAATCACTGGCCCGCAATCCCTAGAAATACCAGTTCTTCTGGAGCTAGTGCCAAAGCTTACTGTGCAGACCAGAGCTTACCATGCCCCTAGAGCCCAAAAGACATTTTTTCCATCTATGGCATCCTTGCTTTGACAGGTAGCGGAGGTTAGACGTGGCTCTCTTCAAGGCTGTTCCTTAGTGCACAGATAATTGGAGGTCCTCTGCTTGTGCAGTGTAAGAAGCAGAGGTACCATCTCAAGCTAGTTTTCCAAATGAGTTAACTGATGTCCTGTAGCAGTGTGCTTGTAATGGCCAAAGAGGTTCAGGCCTAAATCCAGCTTTCACAGATTTTTCATCTAGTGATACACAGGATATCTATGTCTGCTAGCTCTGACTCTAGATCCTGGTAATGTGTTACTAGATTGTTGCTGTTCCCAAGGACTTTTTTTCGCCTTTCATTCACTATTGGTTCATTCCACAGTTGACTTTCGGCAGAGGGAAGGAGTACCTGAAGCACATAATGGACGTGCACAAGGAGAAAGGCTATGGCTGTAGCATTTGTAACAGACGTTTTGCCTTGAAGGCAACTTACCATGCACACATGGTCATTCATCGGGAGAACCTGCCTGATCCTAACGTGCAGAAGTAAGATGACATGTTGGACTGATAACAGGAGCTATCTTTTCAAGTTACAGTGGCTCTGCCACCTGATGCTTTTACAGAATTGGGCTGTACTAAAGTATCTGAAACCGTATAATGGGTATTAAAATGTTTATTAAAAGCTTGAAATATGTATCACTAATAATTCACTTCACACAGATGATTAGTCAACAGCGTCCCAGTTTGGGCTTTGTAAAGTATAAATTTATTATTTTGGTAAATATTTTTTAAAAACTGTGATTTGAGGATATAGCAATGCCAGACTGCTCCAAGCTTGCAGTGAACTTATGGGTTTCTTAAGGCTCATTTTAAAAATGCGTTTATGTTTCAAGGAACTTTTATAGTAATTAGTATTACTAAATGAAATACAGTTGCTGGCAGAGATGCCTGAAAACCACCTCTGTCTCAAGAAAAGAATCACAGGTTTTGGTTTCTTTTGGTTTCAGATACATCCATCCATGTGAAATCTGTGGAAGGATTTTTAACAGTATAGGAAATCTGGAAAGACATAAGCTTATACATACAGGTAAAAATGTTGTGTTTCTTTATTATTATCAATATTAAAAAGAAATTTCTGTGGCCAGTGCCTGCCTTATTTTTTTCAGGAGGAAATAAGTTACGGGTTTTTACTGTAACTTACAATAAGATAAATGTTACATTCATGCTTTTAGGGTAGGCCGGTTTTCTAAAGCAGGTAGTATTAATGAAAATATTTGGTCTAGGCACACAATCCAGATTCCTAGCTAATGTGATGCAGGATTCACCTGCTAAAAATCCTAATTCTGTATTCTGTTCTTCCCCAAATTCTTATCCATGCCACCTTTTCACCATTACACAGGCTGAAAACTGCTATTGCAAAATCATTTTTAACAGCTCATTATTATTTCATGCTATTCAGTATTTTCCTACCTCAGGCTTTATCTTTTTTTCAGATCTCACACAAAAAGTCAGATTTTCTCTCTCTCCAAAGTCTTCTAATTTAGTTTGGGCTCCAATATGCGTGAAAGATGTGGTTGACAACACAGGTGGACTGTTGCCCTCCAATTCACCGGTTTAGTCAGTTTTTAGGAGATGCACATTTTTCATTAACATTTTTTTTTGTTTATGTTGTCTTTTAAATTTATTTTTAAGGTGTAAAAAGTCATGCTTGTGAGCAATGTGGCAAATCATTTGCTAGAAAAGACATGTTAAAAGAACATATGCGAGTCCATGATAATATCCGAGAATACTTGTGTGCAGAATGTGGCAAAGGTATGTCTAATGCCTTGTTTTCCATTAATTGTGATACTGAATAGCAGGTGAATATCTGAATTAAAACTACTTCCGTTCTTAGAATATTGGGAAGGTCCTCGGAGTGCTGTAAATCCTGCATTTTTGAGAGGTAGAAACTGTATTAATCAGGAGCCTTGTGGTTACATAAACTACCCCTAATGTTATGCAATTTAGTTTCATGGCCTGCAAGACAAAACTGATTTTAATAAAATTTGCTTCTGTCAGATTGAGGAGTGCTTGCCTGACTGAGTTCCAATGCATTTGCAGCACAGAAGTGAATACAAGTTAATTTTTTCATTCTAGGCTGTTTTCAGGCTTAAGAAATAGAGTAATTTCTCTCTGTAAGAGCCTTAAGAGTCAAAGTTGCTTTGGCTTTTTGAATTGTTTGCTTTATAACTTGAACAAATCTGAACTGGTATTTTAGTGGAAGGCAGTAAGTCTGACATCTCTGATGATGTTTTGTCTTTGCTTGTCCCTGCTGTTTTGCTTCTTCCTCAGTGGTTACTCAGATGTTTCCCAGAGCTTTTTCCTGGAATTAAAATAATAATGATAATGTGCACTGCTACCTAAACAATTAAAATTATGCAATTGTGGACACGCAGCAAATATAATCCTAGAGCTCTTGGCTACCAACATGATCATCCTGAGTTCTCCTCTGAAGGTGGGAGCAATGGACTAATTGTCATGCTGTACCTTTTGTCTCACAGGAATGAAGACAAAACATGCACTTCGTCACCACATGAAACTTCACAAAGGGATTAAAGAATATGAATGCAAGGAATGTCACCGAAAATTTGCACAGAAAGTCAACATGCTGAAGCATTACAAAAGACACACGGGTGAGGTCTCTAAAGATGTACAAAACTTGCACTGAATCAGTTAAATGCTTCCTGAGAGAACTCTTATCTAGAACAGTGAGAGAGTATGAGGAACACTAACAAAAAAATATGCATATTCTGCTTTTTGAAAAGTGAGATTTTTGTCCTTTCATCAGCCAAAACCACCTGTTACACAGTTAAGATACATAGTTTAGTTGGTTTCATGCTTTGCTTTTTTAAGAGAGGTTGTTTTGGTCTAGGGTAGGTCTAGAGCTTTGGTTTTGTTTTAAGTTAGTCTTCCGGTTCTCATTTCCCAAAACAAAATTTTACCTCCCACATTAATTTCAGTTGGATTCATTTGCTGCCAGATATAGTGGCATGGCTAAAAATAGCTGGTGAAACTGGGCTGCTTCTACTTGTCTGGCTGTGATTTTTTTTTTTTTTTTTTTTCTTAAAATAATATGAGACTCGGAATTGTCCCAGATACCTTAAGCTGTTTTCACTCTGATGCTCTCATGTGAGACCATTTCACATTTTCACTCGTGCTCTTTATGCAGGAATCAAAGATTTCATGTGTGAGCTCTGTGGCAAGACATTTAGTGAAAGAAATACAATGGAGACTCATAAGTTGATTCATACAGGTAAGTCCTCTAAAAAACAGTATCCAAAGGCAATATCTTAATTTTGTTCCTAGGCTTGCTTTAGACTTGCCAGTCCTGGAACTAGTGTTACACGTCATGTTACCAACGTAAAATTGTTCCTCTTGTTGAGATGCTGACAATACAGTACTCATCTTTGGGGGCTGTTGCTAACAGCGTTTCCTTCCATCTGCCACCAGTAGGAAAACAGTGGACATGTTCAGTCTGTGATAAGAAATATGTCACTGATTACATGCTACAGAAGCACATCCAGCTCACGCATGATAAGGTAGAAGCCCAGAGCTGTCAGCTGTGTGGGACAAAGGTTTCTACCAGAGCGTCCATGAGTCGACATATGAGGCGTAAACATCCAGAGGTGAGTTAGTTTGGCAGGTAGATTGTGGGGTCGTTTGGGTTTGTCTTTTTACTTTTTTTTTTTTTTTTTAAGAAAGATTATGGCCTTCAGTGATTTGAAAGGAATTACTTTTTTTTTGTTCCTCTCTCTCTTTTTTCTGTTCTTTTGGGGCCAATTTTAGTTAGTGTCTGTTAAGCATGCACTTAACTGAATCAGCCCTTTCATTATGTTACATTTCAGTAGTAGACATATCTGATTGTCCGTCCCTAAAAATGAAGTTGTTCTGATTATTTAAATCCCTTTTCTTTTTCTGCCTCAGCTTAAATGTATATTTTTTCATGTTTTGTCTTCATCCATTAATGAGTATAATTGATTCTTTTTCCCCCCATTGTATTCTCTGTATTCAGAAGTGATCTGAAAGAAGTGGTAAATAGAGAGGTGATGGCAGCATCTGCTGATGATACAAAATTATTCTCAGTATTAAAGATGAATGCTGACTGCAGAGAATCTGGATTAGAGGGATGTTTTGTCTGACCCCAACGGGGCTTTTTCTGTGTTCTAAATTTCTGAATAGCTATTGCGTTTTCTCCTCAGCATTTCTTGTTTAGGTTGACTAAGGCTTGTCCATTCCCTTTGAGGCTTTTTTTTTTTAAAAATACCAATTTATCATTAGTATTGCTTTGCCATGAATATTTTTTTATCATGATGACTGGGAAGGATGTCAACAAAAAGCTTTTGTCTATTGATTTTTGGATTAAAATTGCAGCTACATATCTTCAATCCAGAGGGCAATTTGTCTCTGTTCTTTGATAAGCTGAGATGTATAGATTCAGCTGAAAATAATGGAGTAGGACAGAGTTGATAGGTTTATAAACAGAAATGCTAAAATAATAATTTATTTTTTCAAACACATCGTCTGTCTTCTATAGAATTCATCGCTTCCTAGTGGGTTGTGTTCTGTCTAGAATAAGAAAATAAACATAGTTTTCTGTTGTTGTCTTGAAACTTCGCTGGTTTTCAGCAAGAAGGAAAAGACTATACACCAAAAGGTTATTTAAAAAAAAGCCGTGGTTAAATCCCTTGTATTAAATGATATGTGTAAAATGTTAGATTACATCATTTTTTGCTTTGTGACAGGATTTATTAGGGCAATGCTGTATTGTTTGACTGTGGTATGCACTGCTGCACCTCACCAGCTGATACCTCTTTGTCTACAGATTCTTTCGGTGAGGATTGATGATTTAGAGCAGCTGCCAGAGACAACTACCATTGATGCCTCCTCAATTGGCATTGTTCAGGTAAATTCATCATTGCAGAATTCTGGTGGCAGCTAGGTTCCAGGCCTACTGGAGGGTGAGGTGGGGACATTGCTTTTTTGGTACATAATGTAGCTGGGCATAGGCTGATGGGCAAGGAATGTTCTTTTTTAGAGAGTCATCCCCACCTTAACATGTATAAGCAGATGCAAGCTGTTGATCTGTTCTGTTGTATAACATGGGTGCTGGTAAAACAGAGGTAATTACAGGGTGAGGTCTCATTCCCTGAAATCAGGTTTTTGATAAAGTTTGTTTCTTCACTTGAGAATTGACAGTAAACCAACTTCAGGTGATAGTCTCTTACTTGGAACTTCACTAAGCAAAATGACTTGATGTTTTGTTTGGAAATGTGTTGCTCCAGCCGGAATTAGCCTTGGAACAGGGAGAATTACCAGAAGGGAAACAGCATATGAAAGCTCCTAAACGTGGCCAGAAACGAAAACAAAAGTCCGGTGAGGAGGAGGAAGCTCAAGTGCCTGAGGATCCTGCCTTCAGTGAATACACAGAGAAGGAAGGTGAATTCACAGGGAATGTTGGAGATGAGACTAATTCAGCTGTACAGAGCATCCAGCAGGTGAGCTCCAGTAGCAGGGTGATGGGTAGTGGGCATTGCTTAGAGGGATAACCCTTCTTTTTTCCTAATAGCAAACACAAAAGAGTGATCAGGACATTTAGAACTAATTTGATAAATTGTGGTAATAAAGATGAATAGAGACTTTAAAAAACCAAGGAGTTGGACCAGTAAGCTCCTCATGATTGTTTTCATTTCCTTTGGTGTTACCATCTTGTTGTTTGCCAGATACCACTAACCGGCTGAAGCTGTGACTAACAGTGTGAAAGTTAATTCGGCTGCTTGTTTTGAATGTTGCATATGCCTCCCTCCCATTAGCTTCTTATTTCTATGTGTGGAAGTTGTTATATTCCAAGCTTTCTATGTTCCCCTCTGTGCATATGACTTCTCTTGCTGGCAGTAGCAACACGTGACCCATTGGCACTCAGGTGGTCTTTCTTGATGCTTGGTATTTGGTAGTCAGCTGCCAGATATAAGGTTGAGGTTACTGTTCTGTTTTTCCTCAGGTGGTGGTGACCCTTGGCGACCCAAATGTCACGGCCCCTTCCAGTTCTGTTGGGCTGACAAATATCACTGTTACCCCCATTACGACGGCAGCTGGAACCCAGTTCACGAACCTCCAGCCAGTGGCTGTGGGCCATCTGACTGCACCTGAACGCCAGTTACAGCTGGACAACTCAATTCTCACCGTGACGTTTGACACTGTTAGTGGTTCCGCCATGCTGCACAACCGCCAAAATGACATTCAGATCCAGCCGCAGCCAGAGGCAGCCAATCCTCAGTCTGTGGCCCATTTTATAAACCTGACCACCTTGGTGAACTCCATTGCTCCTCTAGGGAACCAGATAACGGAACAGCATCCTCTGACGTGGAGGTCAGTGCCTCAGACTGATGTCTTGCAGCCCCAGGCACAGCCAACGCAACAGCAGTCAGGACAGCAACAGGTTCAAACAGAGCAACAACAACAGATGTATAGCTACTAATTTATACTTTGAAAAGTTTTGAAATGGACAGTACTTAGACAAAGACACACAGACATTTGGAAACTTCTAATAGGATTGTTTGCTGGATACCAAACAGAGGTGGGAAAATGTTTATACAATGAAATGTAAGCTAAAATTGGCATAGCACCCTGCATCACCCTAATCTTGAGATTTTCACGCTGTCTCTAGACCTTGCGCTGTCTTAAAAAAAAGGAAAAAAATCTCACTATAAATTTAACACCCCCTTGCACTGTATTTTGTGCAGTAAGATTGAGATTTGACAGGAGCATCATAATGCATCTTAACCAAAGCAGGGAAACCCTAAATATTATGACACTGGTGATTTACAAAACCCTTTCAGCCATACCATGTCACTTCTTTCCAGTCTGGAAATTACATATGAAGACCTTGTTCACAGTGAGGTGGAATGCACTTGTGGTCAGCTGGTAGAGACTGAAATGTAAAGACACACATGAGCAAAACAATAATTGTCTTGTTTTTTCTCTTCTTTAGGTCTTGTATCTAACAACATTGGTAAAGTAGGTGGAGGTTGGGGCTTTGGGGTGGGGATGAGTGTGGCGTGGAAGAACATATACCAATTTCACCAAGTATTTCCATTTTAGTCATGGGAAAAACCCTGTACCCATAACACAGTGTTAGTGCTACTTGAATCAGATAGCTGGTCTAATGCTAAGGCAACTTTTATGGTCTTCTAGTCAAGTTTCAATCAAACCAGTTATGAACTGAAAAAAGAATGTGATAAAGTTTTATGTAATTTTTCAAAACTGCTCTTTCAATCTTGCTTTTAGCTAATAGGCCTGAAGAGCAATCAGTCCCCTTTGATCAGGTTCAGGATGTGAATTTTTTTCAATTAGTCTTTCATCATGTAATAAACATTTGAGAAAGCATTCTTTTTATATATATATACACACACACATATATATATAGCCTTTGTACTTTACTGTGTGTTCCTGGTGAGTATTTGTGTGAAAAACACTGTTACCAATATGATACATTAATTTTTTCATCCCCATATTGCCCTTTCTCACAGAAATAACGTATGGATTCTATTCCTTCTGTTTCCAAAACTATTTCCAAAATTCATAGCCACACAAGATTATGTGAAATGGAAGAAAAAAGAATGTCTGAAGCATATTCTGCCACGTGGAGGCAGTATGCCCTAGCGTATAATGGGCAACGTTTGCATGACTATCGGGGATATAAATAGTGGGTTGGGTCAAATACATCGTTGCTGGTATTACACTTTCATTCCATTCTCCATACATTGATGTGCAGTCTGGACTTTTGCATGTCAAGAAGATAGTACATTTCCCACCGAGAAAAAGCAGCTGATATTAAAAAGGAATAAACGAAAAAAAAATGTTGCTGCCTGGAATCCTGAAAGGCAAATCTGTCCTTCCAGCTATGGCTGAAGAACAAGGTCCTTTGGGACAGCAGGCTGAGCCACAGAACTGTGCTAAAGGTTTTTGCTGAGGATAAGGCAGCTGCTGTGTTTGACAGTGAAGATAGATTGATGGTTGTAAAAATCCTGTCTGTGCCTATTGTATTTATGAGTGTGTTCTATGTATTAGCAAAAATGTGAGTAGGAATGACTTCAGCTTTGAAAGTCTGTATTAACATGGGCTACTTGACCCCTAAAGGATGCCTTATAATCTCTACAACAAATTATTCCAAAGTATAGATGTCTGGGTGTTAAAATTAACCTCCAATGGTTTTCTTGGTGCCATAGCCGTGTCCAGAGGCTCGCTGTGCTAGGCTCTGTGTAAAGCTTAGTTGCAACAAGGCATGTATAGGAAGGGGGTTTCTGGTGACAGATTTTGTATGTCAGAGGAGCAGAACTACTTTTCTGTAAATGTCAGCAAGGCTATAAAATGCATGGGGGGGACCTATATTTGATGGGACAAGGATACATATCAGAAAGAGCAAAGATCTTTTATGGGTGTGGGAAAGAGAATTTTTCATTCCCTAGCCCCTTCTGTCTTCCTCAGATCCTTTTCACACAATACCGTGAGATCCTGTAATTTTATTAGGCTCCCAGTGTCCTGAGAAGTGCAGTTTTATGCCCCTCAAACACCTGGATTATTTCACCACTGGCATGAGCCAGTTAAGTTTCTCCTCAGCTGTCCTGTTTGCAAATGCTTCCCCTTCACACCAAACCCACTGGTCAAGAGGAAGCTAGGTTTTATTTATGAAATATGTTGTTTATGTACTTGAAAGTACTTGAATTTTTTTTTTCATGTGTTCGGTGCCTAATTGGTAAAGGCATGTTATCTTTTGGCAGGATACTTTGGAGAAAAACAAAAAGGGGGCAGGAAAGCAAGCGTAGAGGTCCTAGGTCAAATTGTTATGGTAAATAAAAGATGGCTAACATCTAAAAAAATCCATATATATATATATATATACACATACACACACAGGGAGGGTTACAGTGCTGCATATAGAGTTTCAAGAAGATCAGGGTTTTGTTTAGGCATATGTAAATGGGGATTAAGCTTTTAAGTGGGGAAGAAGAGGGTTTTTTGCCTTAGCTGCAGAGTGAGTACATTTGCTCTATGTTAATACTACTGATAGTAGCATTCATGATGCATTGAATCAACCTGAGTCATTTTAACATGTAATTGCCTATTTGATAAGAATTGCATATGGAGGTAACCAAGCATTTTGGAGACCTCTCTGACTTCACAAAACCTCTGTATACCAACATGATCCTCTGATATTCTGCACTCTCACGCCACTGAGCATCCCTCCTATGCTAACTGGCCTGCATAATTCCATCCAGGCAAATTAGCATCTTACCTAGCTGATTTAAAAAGGAATGATCACACAATAAATGCTTGCATGTTGGTGGTCACATAGGAATGTCTCTCTTCAGTCTCTCAGTATCTCCAAGATCATAGAATCGTAGAACAGCCCAGGTTGGAAGGGACCTCAAAAGATCATCTGGTCCAACCATTTTTGGGAAAGGGAGCCTAGATGAGATTATCTAGCACCTTGTCCAATTGCATCTTTAAAACCTCCAGGGACAGGGACTCTACCATGTCCCTGGGGAGGTTGTGCCAGTGGATGATTATTCTTACTGTAAAAATTATCTTAAATAATATTCTGCTTCAGGAGGGAAAAATATAACCACTGGAAAGGCTTTGACTAGGCCAGGCAATAGAAAGTTCTCTAAAAGCTCATCTTCCCAGAGCACTCCTGTTAGAAATGATCTTGATTTTCCCTGCAACTATTGCTATGGTACCTCATCATCTCTCAGCCTGATTTTATTATTACTACTGTTGTTAACATCCCTATGAGAACACAACTGTATCTTGGGTGTGCTGCAACATGAAAAACTTCAAAACAAATTATTTTGTTTGGTTTTGTTTCAAACAAATTATTTTGTTTGGAGACATTGGAAATTGTTGCCTTTTCAGATAGAGCTTACCTTCGACAAGCAGTGGCTGCCAGCTGCTCTCCCAACTAAGCCTTTTTCAGATGAATACCAAAGTTATACTGATGCCGTTTCAAACTGCACGAGAAATAAAACTATGTAAGGGATGTGCAATCTAAATTTACTTTGTCAATTTGTTACTAGCCTTTTCAGTTATAGGATGTGAAGGTTATTGTTTTCAGCCATGTGTTGGAGATTTTGCGTAACAACTGTTCAGTAACAAACTGGAATTGCTTTGAGCCAAAGGAGTGATGTTGTGTAGTGTTCTGTGTATTGTCATTGTTTATTGCTAAGACTATTATTTAATTGAATGCTGTCTGTGGCACATGGGCTCTGAAGTAAAGGAACATCAAGGTACAGAACCCTTTCTCTACTAGTGTTACTCTCTTCTGTTCCTTAATTAACTCATCAAACATTTTTTTTTTCTTCAAATCACATAGACTTGCTTCAAAAGCAGTAAGCTTAATCATTATCCCATAGAACTTTGTACATCCCAGAACATACAGAAACATGGGGTAGCATTCTAAAACACTTATTCTATAGCTTGTTACTGGGTAGTAACAGAAAGCAGAGGAGATTGAATCTTTCTTGGCTATGGTCTGTGCTGAGTTCTCTCAGGAAAACATACTGTGTCAAGTGCTATTACTCTCTCTAAAATTAAAATTTTCTTTTTAGATGTGCCACTATGAAAAGTGAGTATTTTTGCAGAAACCTACCAGTCAGTCTCCTATCAATCTAACCAGCTATGTTTCTGTACCTTTTTATTGTTCCAGAAATTGTTTGAAGTTAACAGCCAGGTAACAGTTGAATTTATTTCTAGAACTGAATTTTCTGTCCATTTGTCAGAGTGATTTGCTAGTGTTCTGCATACACAAAGATGCCTGAATGTCTCATCTTGAAAACTAGAAATGGAAAAAAATACCATACATCCAGATGACAATAGTAAAAACTATAGGTACTACATGGAAATGGATGGGGTAAATAGCTTTGTTAGTATTGCTTTGTGAATTCTTGTTCAGTAATGAGATTTCCTTGGTGCTATTTAAAGTAATAATAATGTCACGCCTTCTGATTACTTTTGGCCTTACATTTATTATTGATATAGGCATACCTGTTGGAAAATTAACCCTTTGTATTTTTCGCATGTCCTTTCACGGTGGTTGTGTGCTGGCCTCAACCGGTGCAAAGGGAGAAGGAAATGTATTGGAGGAGGATGCTGATCCACACCATGATGCACAGCAAAGCTCCGCTTGAAGTAGTTTTGGAGACAGACGGTGCAGCCAAGTGACTTGCATCTGTGAGATTAGTTACCAAGGCTTGTTTTCGCATAAGGGCTTTTGCCCTATAGCAAACCTAAAGTGTCGTGTTGGCAACAGGAGAAAGGAAAAAAGTATTTCTATCGTGTTTGTCATCAACTCATCTCAGAGTGATTTTCTTCAGTACTGAGACACTACTATGATATTTGCACTGTATATGGCAAGAAGCCATTACATTTTCTTGATTAAAACTGTTGGAACACTGTAAAAAGCCAGAGGTACTTCACCAGACGGTGTAACCATGGTTGGAAAATATGTTCCTTGCCCTAAAATGCTTTGAGAAACCTGTTCTGGGTATTTTCCCTCCTGGGTGCTAAAGTGCTGTTCTGCATGTGTCCTGCTGCCAGCTACAAAGCGCACAGTTCAGTTCAGACAGGAACTGGGCACAGAGAGCCCCTGCAGTACAGCCCAACAGCAGCTGACAGGTTGGATCGCTTTTCTGGAGAGTCCAAGCTCACTGTTGCTAAACGTAAATTCCCAACAGCTGAGCTGAAATAGGCAGAGAGGGTGTGCTTCAAGCGGGGCAGGGAAGGTGAGGCTTGTCCAGGAGACTTCACCCTCGCCCCTAGAGTCAGGATTTCATCAACATTTCTCATGTAATGCTCTTCGCTTTCTGCCTTATCCATGAGCTGTTTTGACCAGTTACAGTGCCTGGTTCGTTGCTAACACTTTTGAAAAGCTGATTGTTAGTTGCAATGGCTGTTAGAGCAGCTGATGTCAAAAGCAATTATACTGAGTTTGGGGATTTATTTCATCTAAAGCAAAGTTTTTAAGTTCTAATGTCTTTTTGCTGTCAGTCAAGTGCTTTCCTTTCTTTTTCTGTTTACTTGTAGATTTTGATTCTCAAAAGTTCTTAAGGTGTTCAGTAAACGTAACAAAAATTTAAATGGCTACGAAAAAAGAAGTGTCGTAATGGCAGAATGAGGAATTAAAATTAGGAGAAACTAATGATACTAATTTTCTACAGATTTCCGCCCTTCTCCTACCCACGTGAGTCTGAGGTTCTTGCCATGACACGAGCTCAGGGAAGGAGACGGCACATGCTCTGGCTCGTTTGCCAGAACTCCCCGTGTAGGGATTGATGTGCTGCGTGCTGTTAATGAGAGCAGATACCAGCCACATTCTGCCAGCCTTCCCCTCAAGCCGCGTGCTCATTTCAGTACCTCTTCCCAACACAGCTGGCTGTTTTCACAGAGCCCACGGGAACGTGAGCGTCTCTGAGGCTTGTACCTCTCACGTGTAGCGAATGTCAAGAAACAGATTCAAAACTGGGGAGAAAGAGGGAGCCGAGAGGCAATGAAATACATTGGAAGTGCAGCTAAAAAAAAAAAAAGGCTGGGAGAACACATACCGAACTGTGTGGCAAGTTGTGGTGGATGCAGTGCTGTTAACTAAATAGTAGCCACTATTGCGTTCAGTTGCTTTCTTCTAGCAGAACCTATATTCTGTTACTTGTATAGGGGAAAGTGTTAGTGTGTGTTCAGTTTACTATAAATTAAATGCAAACGTAAAACATGCTCAGTGTGTTATATGCAGCAACATGCAGAAACCAAAGGGTAAGATGCTCAAATGATAAGAGAATGAAGCAGGTCCACGTTTCATCATTTTGGGGAAGAGCGAAAGCAAGGTTGTGGGCAGCGTTTTCCCAAGAATGACTGTCCTTTCTCATGCACAGAACAGACCTGCTCTGTTGTGTACGTGCTACCTGCCATCGAGGGGGTGACACTGGAATAGAGAGGGGTGCTTTATAATTAAAAAACAAACCAAATCAAATCAGCTCATTAAAGGAAAGGATGGGGAAGCTCTAACCCCAGTTCCTCACTGTGCCAAGGCAAGGGAGATAAAAAAGAATGGCTCTCCATCTGTTACACTGAGTGTATTGTGAGTAGGTAAAAAATAAATCAACCGCATGTGTGAGCTCCTCTTCTCTCCACATTTGTGCCTGCACTAAGCCCCTGGTCTGAGCTTTCAAAGGAATAAATACCTTTGTCTGACTGACGTACAGATGGCACCTGTGCCCAAGGGCCCTAGTTATGACACAGAATTCAGGATTGGTTTTTGAAGTAAATATGGGTACATAGGTTGGGGGTATTTGGGCAGGAGCAGGTTCTTGGGGGGGGGGGAGTGTCTTAAAAAGTACAGAATAGTTGCTTTATTGCCCTCCTGTGAAGTCCATGCTGACACAAACAGAAGATTTTTGCTGAAGTGACAGTGGAATCGGTGACAAAGCACTGTTTTTAAAGATGCAAAAGAGATGAGCTTAGATTGCATAATCAAAGAGAAAAATGAGAAACTTTGTCCTGCAGGCAAGTGCACCTACTTCTCATTCACTCTCCTCCCGTTTCCACTACTTTTTTTCCCATGAAATACATGCAAATCCCAACATGCACTAAGTTTTCCTCCAGGCATGATATACTTGTGTGGTTATTTACGTAAGAAGTGGGTTGAATGGAGATATGAGGTGTTCTTGGCAGAAAAGTCTTGGAAAAGAGTGCTCTCTTTACTGCTGTTGTTTTAAAGTAATCCAGTCACCCCTGAGAGCATTTCTAGTTAGTAAAGGGATAGCTGTCATTCTAATTATACAGCACACATATTTCCTTCTTAATTTACTTTGTCTTCTCGCAGTATAGCCAGTATTTGAGTCTACCTACTTTAAAAAATGTCTAGAAATTAAGTGTAAGCATTTTATCAAAATGATGAGTGGTTTAAGAGGTAATTCAAGTAGAACAAGAACTTGCTGTAATCAATTAATGCTTGCAAGAAGTCACAAATTCTGGTTGTATAGGACACTTATCAGTGTCTGGAAGCAGTATCTGAATGTGTGTGGTCTCCTACACTTGGCTACAAAGGCTTCCAGCTCTCAGTGGCACGCATTGCCAGCTAATATGCTCTTACCTTTAAAGGTGCCTGTGTTTGGTGTGAACAATATTGAAAACGGTGAGGTTTAGTCTAAACTAACAGCATTGTAAGTGGGAGAATTAGAGGGTAGGTGGCGGTGAGTGGGATTGTTCGGTGGTAGGTACAACAGCAGTCATAGGAAGATGTGTTTTAACCACCCTAAATGCCTTTGCAGCCCATGGCCTGCTGCCCTTCTCCTCTGGACATTCGCCTCCCACCAGCAGCTCCACCAGCCCTGTTCATGGGCTGCCAGTTCAGCCTGGGCTCTGGCTCCAGAAATGGTGGCCTGCGAGACGTGCCGCTGCCCGCCTCCGAGGCCCTCTGAAACCGCGGGACTTGGCGGGCCGCGGGGACTCGTTACCTGCCTCACGAAGGAAGCAAAACGGCCCGAGTCCCGTGAAGGCACGTCCCCAGGCAGCAGGCAGGTGCCCAGCACCCCTCGGGTCTGGGAAACGTCTTAACGGGGGGAGGCTTGAAATGGGGGCAGAGAAACCTCGGGGGCTGCCCCCGCACAGCGCGCCGGGGGAAGCGGGGGAGCAGATCGCCGCCGCGGCCGATAACGGCCGCCGGGCCGCACGCGCGCGCGCGCTAGCTCTGCCCTCAGGTAAAACCACGGGGGATAACACCGCGGGCAACCCACGGCGCAACCCGCGGCTCCACCCGCGCAACGGGAGGCGAGGAGGCTGAGAGGCGCCGGAGGCTCGGCTCGGCCACCGCTCCGCCTTCCCTTGGAGGAGAAGGACGGCGGGGAGAGAGCCCCGCCAGCTCCCGGCGCTGGGTGCGGCTGGCGCGGGTGCGCGGCCTTGCCGGTCTCGCCCCGCAGCGTCCCCCCGTTCCCCCCGCCGCGGGCCGGTTAGTGCCGTTGGCCAGGCGTGTGGAGAGCCTCTCTGCCCGGGGCGGGGGGCTTGCTCTCCCGCCGCCCCCCAGCCGTAAGCAGCTAAGGGCGGCTGAGGTGGGGCTGTGGGGATAGCGGGGCGGGCGGGGAGGCGCTGAGGGTCCGTGTCGTTATGGCCGGGAGGGTTTCAAGGTGGCTTCCAGAGTTTTCTCTCTGGTCGTTTTTGCCTCTAGTCTAGTCTGCGTGTTAGGATGTTGTGGATACCGGCATTAGTCAATTAGAATAATTATAACTTGGAATGTTTTGCTCCAGTAGTATTAATACTGTGTCTGGAATAGCTTTAATAAAGTACTTGACAATGGATTATTTAACGTGTAGCATAAATGGTAGCCTTCTTACCTTTCAGTCTGTCTTTAGGGATGTCAGCATTTCCTGCTTCAGGTCAATAGGATGGGGCATTGGTGAAACAAAAGGGTTGGTTAGAGCAGCTTAGATTAAACTGTTGCAACATGAGAAGAGTCCCACTTGCAATGTAAGATGATCGGTTCTCTCAGAAGCTTTCTGGTAATTAACTTGCAGGTAGGGGAATGCTTCCAAATTGGTATTTTTAGTAGCTGGAAGTACAAAGATATTGCCAGTTATGTTGACAGTGTCTGCTTAACACCACTGAGTTGGCATACTGATTCCTGCATGCTTTTCCACTTGCATGCTATTTTTTTTAACCCAGTATTATGTCAGTGCCTGACTTTTTTAATCAATAGAATCACTAAGAGCATCAGGGAAGACGCAGTCAGACTTTTATACTGATGCTTTAGGCTATTGGACAGAGTTTGTCTTCCCGATCTGTGTGCGTTGATGAGAAAATGAAGAACCTCCTCCCAGCTGCTTGTTACCATCCTCCTTCCAAAGTCTGCTGCTGACTGAGATTCATCAGCTGATCTGCTTGGAGGCTATTTAAACTCTTAAAACTAATTCAGATTGCTGGGAATAATGCAAGTTAGGGAGTGGTCCTCTGAGTAGCTGAACTGGCAGATCTTTGAAGTTCGTAACGCAGGGAAGAATAGGGGGGTGGAAAACCACTGAGAACGGGCCAGTAGTTTTTAATAAAGTTTGCTATTGTTATAGCTGTTCAGAGTCATGAAAAAACAGCAGAACTATTTCTCCTTCGTTTATATTCCTGTTGCTTCCTTTACACTGATACAAACATGCACCCAGTTGAGTAGAAAACTGATTTAGCCATCTGTCTACCGTTCCCCCCAAGAATTAGCTTTCAGTTGGATCAGTTTTCTCATCAGTTTAGTGGCTGGCTGTGCCAATTCCAGAGCTGGATCTTGAGAAGAACAAGAAGGAACCAGCTCTGTTCAGCAGGAGCCCACACTGATGTCAGGCTAAAGTGACTGTGGAATTGCACTCTTGGTAATGGTTACTTTGGCTTTCTATGTGGAAAGAGGTTTTACAGTACTGCCGTGCAGTTAAATTACAATGAAGGCATCCTCAGCAGATGTTTGGGATGGTGATCATAGGGCTCTTACTGTACAGTTGTAATGAAAATGTTACAACTTTTGGCTTCTGGCAAGGTGTAAATGTTTGCAAAATATGGCCTTAGATTCTTAAAATAATGTATCCAGTAATTTAAAAAAAAAAAAGAAACAAACAAAAAAAGAAATGTTTATGTCATCCAGGAGCCTGTAATCTTAACTGCTATTTTTACAAGAGAAATTTACAGAAATGTAATATGATAACTAAAACTTCTCTGTACTTCTAAAAATTTTAGGCAATGGCCCCTGGAAGCAAATTTAAGAATGCTGAATTAATATTACCTTGTGAATGGAAAGAATGCTGCTTTGTAGGGAAATGCATGGAGGAATTTTGTGATCATATTGTGGAACACGTGGAAGAGTATCTACAGCACCCGCTGGAAACAGCAGGTCATTTATGTCTCATCTGTCACACAGATTACATTGTGAAGATTATTCCTAGCCTAGAAAATAATACTGACTTCAGTTTACCTGCACTGCAGATGTTCACAGCTTTTCTAAGGCCCAGCTGCATGAAGCCCTTAGAGAAGGGCTTATACCTGCTTTTTGCTTTGTATCTGATTGTCCTGGATTTTTGTTTGTATTGATAGCAATTACTAATATGGAAAGAGACCAGAGAGGTGATGTCACAAGAACTTCTGCTGAGGACTTTTTTCTAAGATTAGGGCCTCAGCAGGTGCAATTGTCTAAAACAGATTTTAGCAAATTGGTTTTGAATGGCAGAGTTCTCTTTCAGGAAACTGGCCTGCTGCTTAAGAATTCTAAGTTTAAAGTAGCACTTGTATGAATCTTTATAGAAAAATGGAAACTTTTATTGTTTGTATGGTATTTGCCTTATTTGGATACATACACTGGTGTTATTTTATGACGGGTATTGTATTTTACATCTCTTTAATGGTATTAAATGTACTTAAAAGGAAAAAAACAAAAAAAAATCCGATTCTGCAGAAAATTATAGGCAGTCTCTGTGCATGTAAGAGCAATAATACACTAGACTTTTTAATATAGCCATTTTGGCTCTTGTGTATCCTGCTCTTTATTCTTAACACTGTAATCAAGTATAATTACAGGTGTAGACATTTTAATTAAAGGTGAATGAGTTTTAATTAAAGGTGAAAAAAGTAGAATTGGACCAACATTAACAATGTCTCTGTGACCTAAACTGAAGAGCGTTATAGTATATACCTAAGAAAATACTTACTTTTATAGAATTTTCCTACTGAACCTATGAAGTGCCTTTCTGCAAAAAGTTGTGGTTTAAGGTACAAAGCACTCTAGTATTGATGCAGTTGTGAGATAGTGGAAAATCTGTTTGCCACTGAGATTTGCCAGTTTTATCTAGTGCATTATCAGTAGATGGCAATTACCAGCTTCTCTGCTAAGGTTACTTACAGATTGTGAAGTTACTCCAAATGTAAGTACTATTAGCATTCTCACTGTTGTGGCACACGGTTGCAGATTTCATGCAGTGTTCTGTAAAATGTTACTTCTTTCTTGTGTTTAGAGCAGTACCGGTGTTGGTGGAGAAGTTGTGAATTTGGGGTGAAAGATCCCAGAGAGCTGATAACGCATGTCAATTTTCACAGTTACCACACCAAACTGAAATTCACAGGCTCTCAGTTACGGGCATTGCACCACGATTTGCCAGCGTGTTTGCAGAACAGCCGTAGCTGGCATCAGTTACCAAAGACTTCAGAGGAGTTTGTTTGCCATTGGGAGAATTGCGATGTAAGTGACATACGTTGAGATATTGCTATTTTTTTTCCTTTCCTAACTTCACCTCAGCATTCTTTGGATTTGACTCACTATTGGGAGTTTTTGCTCAGTCTTACCTCTGAACAGTGTTCCCCACTATCTTTGTAAGTAATACATGATAATTATTATGGTAGCATTCACAAAAATGTAAACAACATATTTGCATAGCATCTGTGACCTTGAATTCAAATTTTCTTTCTTTTTGTGGTGACTAAAATGATCTTTTTGACAAAGGTGAAACTTCTCTTGTGTTTTAAGAGTGTATATGCAAAACTTCAATATACCCAGTTTAATGTTAAATTAATGAACTTGGTAGTTTGTAGAGAGGTCCAGAGTGTTTATGGTTTGTCTGAAGAAAGGCAACAGAATATCTGATGTTTCCTTGGTCAGTTGGAAATTTTTTGGGTTTTTTTTTTACTAGGACAGAAATCAGACATTTGCAACAGGCTGTTCATATAAGTCTGATGTCCAAATGTGGCCAAGATTGGTTTCAACTAATAATGGTTTGTATCTTGACCACTTTTTGGTGTCCTGTATTAAATAAAATCATTATCCATTCAGTTTCAACTGTGCTATTTCTGCATCAAGTAAACCAAGATGATTAGTAGTCGCTATATTTGACAATGTTAACGTAAATAGTGTTGCCTATATAAATCTTTTTTCTGCTTCTTGGAAGTGTTCATTCCTGATCAGAAGTGGCTTCATATTTATATGACATTATAAGGAAGCACTTTCTCTGTCACTGTTGGCCTCAGAACCTCAGCTGTTATTTATGGCTAGTGAGCATTACCTTTGCATCCGCAAGTGTGATGCCTTGCAGATGACATTTTCTTACCATCTCCTTTTGTCTAGCTGTTGAGCAAGATAGTTTTCAGTGAAAGTAGTAGTGCAGGAAAACTGTCTAGCTGGTCTACATTAATTTTTTCATGTTGTATGAGTTTTTTGTTTCATTTCAGTTAAATGATATAACTGAAAACAAAATATTTTCAAAGAAGAAACAACTGCCATGCATTGTACTGTGGAAATCAGAAAAACTGTAAAACTAAACAATTTTGCAAAGCTCATATGGGCAAATCTGATGTAGGTTTAGTAATGTTGAACTACAAATCAAAACAAAAACTTTAATGTTTTTCAAAGGCCTTTGATCCTTTTTTCCTTACATGTCTCTAGGCCTTTCAGTGATTCAGGGGTTATCATCCTTAAATCCCATTTCTCTATTATCTATGACTTTTCCTATCAAAGTTGTGATAAAATTAATTCATGACATAAACTGTGCATTTTGAGGTTATAAACAAACACCAATGAGGATGAAAATATTTCCATGCCAGGGAATGTCAGACTGGTGGTGCTTTACATAGGTCTTGTATCCCTCATGTGCATCATATTGTTGAATTAGAACCAGCGTGATGTTGGAGTAAATATACTGCAGTGATGGAGTGAAATTACTTTTATTTTCTGATGGTGGTTATAGCCCATGCTCTGCTTTGCTAACCTTCTTCTTACTAGGTCTAAAGTTATTTCCAGTTTCCTCTTAACATTGCAGCTTACAGATTTTTTGTACAATAGCATACATAAAAGGTGAGTGCCTCCTCATCGGTATGTTATTACTGGACAGAATGTCTAGAAATACCTGTTTAGCTCTTTTGGCTCTGAATTTAGAATATCTATACTCATATAATGCTTTGATATCTCTCTTTTCATTAATTGTTCTTTATATGAAATAAGGAATGACATAAAAATCTGAGAGTGAAGTTTATAGAGAGAGGTAATTCTGTTGTTGAGTCAATCTGTGAGAAACTCTATCTCTGTAAATAAAGGCTTTTATTTCCTAGTGGACTGAGCATGGAAGTACCCTATTCTCTTCTTTTTAAAGCTATAAGCCTAAACATATCATACAGAACATTATTTATGATAACTTTTGGATTGCTTGCATAGTTTGATTGATACAAACAATTGTTTGTAATAAAAAATTGTTATTATTGTTACAAACAAATCTTATTGCCATTATGTCTCATAGCTTATAGGAATCATATTTCTTACAGTAGCTATTTTTGTGATTAACGCTTTTTGATACATACCAATCAGTCTTTACTTGCATACTGCTATTTCTGGTCTACTTATTTTAAAATTGAAGAGGTTCAGAAAATCTTCAAAGCCCTCAGAATTTGATTTTGCTGCATCTGTCAGTAAGCACAGTCTTTTGAAAAACATGCTTAAAAAACAGAAGAAAAATCTTCCTGTTAATTGATTTCATGTTCCATTTTTCATTTGTGTAAGTGGGCAGTTTTGGCTGATGGCATCCTTTAGTCCATAGCATTTTGCTAAATCTTTTTATACGTGTTTTTTCAAGTTCAAACTATGTTGTGAATTTTATTAATTAAAAGAATGTTTCCCAACTTAGTAGGCAAGCTAGACTAGACCCAGGAGGCGGGGTAGGGCACACTGCGAAAGAGGAGAACTTTGAGGGCAGGGAAAACTGCTTACCTTTCCCACTCTCCTGTAAATATGTTCCCACAGTTATGAATATAATTCTCTTTGAAAACACCCATACATCTTCCCCCAACTCTTGTGGTGCCTTCTACTGTGTCAGATTCAGTTTCCCCGAAGGTAAAGCTTCTGACTCAGGCAACAGCCCCAAAAACTTCTCTCCTCTCCTATTTACTTAGAAAGATATATTCAAGAAAGTTCCAGCAAAACGCGTAAAGAAATGGTGCTAACAAATTAAAATGGGTTTAACACCCATTATTGTTACTCTGATTAAGAAGTGAGGAGGCTTTCGATCAGTCTAGCTCAATACTTTTAGTTGATTCACCTTAATATGCCTACATGCTTTCATATACACAAGACCTTGGATTTCTCAGATCATGTTTCAAGCCCTTTAGAGGAAATAAGGGCTTGTCTCCCTGAGGGAGCTATTGTGAAATACACTGGAGTATGAATTTAAAGTGCAGCAGTTTGCCTGCATTAACTCCTCGTGTGAATGCTCTGTTCTGCACACAATGCCTAGCAGCTTAGTTTAATCCACTCTACTAATTAGGATGATTAAAAACAGATAATACTAAATAAATAGGTTTTTTTCATTTATATATTTTTCTTAAAAAAAAAAATGCTGTTTAAATTTGAATCAACTGTACATTATTGGCAGTGGCAATATCAGCCTAAGGACTTTCACCTGTTTCCTATTTCCTCTCCCCAATGTTTTGATTTGTTTGAAAGCCAGATCAATTCCTTGTCCCAATTCAATGTGTAGCCTTACAAAATTGTGCCAGCACAACAGAGAGGTTAAGGGGTTAAATTATTGGGAGCTGAGAGCAATACTTTGAATTGTGACTGATGACAGTATGCAGTTGAAGGACACCCTGTGTTACTTGAAGAAAATGCAATATGCAGTCTACTTTCACTCTGCAGGTGTGGATTTTTATGGAGTGAGGCAGAGACTGGTAAAGGTTTAGTCCCCCTTGTCACTTAAGTACTGACTCGTGGAGTGCTGTGTCCATAACACCTAATTCAGTTTAATCATTGTGCAGCCTTCCCATTTCTGTTGGAATTACCTGCACTGCCCTCATAGCCTTCTTGTGAGTAGGAGCAGGTGAGCAGAAGTAAAGGGAAGGGAGAAGGTAAAAATATACCAAAGAAATAAATCAACTGAAATACATTAACAGACACATCCCTGCCCCAAAGAATGGGTAGTATTCACTCCATTAGTCTAGACAAACTTTTCAACTCCTGGATGGTAGGTGAAAATTCAGGACGTGGTCTGTGTGGTGGATACTGCAGAATGTTCTACGTTTTTGTAGTTGATGTAATTGTCTCTGTGTTGGGGTGAGTTAATTAAACGTTACTGCAATATTTACTGGTGTCTGGTTTCTAAAAACACTTAATTCTATGTTCCTGTCACTTGATTTCCTGCCAAAACTATCTTGTCTTCTCCATGCTTCTGTTTTGTTTTTAGGCTACCTTCAGTAACCCAGTGTGGTTTTATCAACATGTTGCTCTTCATGCCTATGCTACCGAGGAAGAAACTGTTACAGATCAGAAGAAAGCTGTTTATTGCCACTGGAAAGGTAGTTCTTCTTAAAAAAAAAAATCTATTTCAAAAAGTATTTCACTGCAGTGTTTCTTATGAAATTCACTTAGTGCTACGTATTGTGTAGGAACTTGTGAGAGATCTTCAGATATTTTTTCATCTATCTTAAATAGTTGCAGAAACATTTCTATTTTATAGGCATCATGATTTAAGTAGAATAGTTCCTATCATCCATGGGGTTGAACTCCCTCAACTCCCAATTAGTCTAAGTTGAGAATTGCCAGTACTGAACAGGGTTGGGTTTCCTCATAATTCTGCCTGTGGTTGATAGTTCATATACCATTCAAACAGACTTTCCACTTATATTCTACCACTCGGGATCAGGGTTGTCTCCCTCACAATAATCTTTCACAGTGAGCTTACTCTTTGCTTTCCCTCATCCGTTCCCTTCAAATCGAGGGAAGTACACCTATTGCCGTCCTAGTTTTTCTCAATTCTATGGTGAGAAAGAGCATTTTTAATGCATTCTCTCTATTGCTAGCTACCTCTTGTGTTAAAATTATTGTTATGCCTTCAAAGCTGATGTTCTGCCCTTGGCTCTGTTGTAGAAGCCACATTCCATTGACAGTCTTTCATAGCAGATGCCTTGACTGAGTAAGGACTAAACTATGGACTGCCATTTGACATGCATGCCGTTGAGCTTCAGACCTACCAAGTGCATGAGCAGAACCTCTCCAGAAGAAAAGACTTTCTGCTGAAGAGTAATGAGACAACTTGCGGGTCCTGGAACAGATCATTCTGTGCTTGCTTTAACCAATCGATTTGTCTCTGTCTTGTAAAACATGTCAATAAAGTCCAGGTTTGATTGGAATCCTCTTGGTGAATCCCCCTAGATAGGTGTCTTTTCAATTTATGGGTTAAAGTAACTTTTTGGGTTAGCTGCTCACTGCAATGATGACAAAATCCCATCAGCGGATGCAAGGCAATACAATTTTGTTCCTTTTCCCTCTTGAGATTATCTGACAGATGCACTATTTTTTGGCTGGGGAACTCACTCCAGCAACCTGATAGCGTAGAATCTGTAGTCCGTAGAAGAACCAAAATCACACGTCAGTCTGACCATAGCTTTAGAAAATATGGCCCATTAGGACAGGTGAAGGGACTCCTCTGAATGTATAGCCTAAATAACAGAATGGGGAAAAAGGAAATGTGGAAGAAAAGGAATATGGTATGTCTTCAAATATGTTTAAGAAATACCCTGCTGTTAGGAACAGTGAAATCATGTTCTCCATGTCTGTGCTAAAAAGGATGAGAAGTAATGAGCTTCAGTTGTAACAAGAGAGGTGCAAGTTATAAGTTAGAAAAGCCATTTTAATAAGGTATTTTAAAATACTGTAGCAGTTGCCTGTTGAAATTATGGAGGTTGTCTGTCACTGGGGAACTGAGAAGACCTCTTTTGAGACCAAGGCATAATTGATCCTGCCTCGGAACAAAAGAATAGGTCCTGGGTTTTACAGGGTCTGTTGTAGTCTGTTATCTTGACATTCAGGGTGGTGCTATACACTTGAAAGTGACATGCAGAATCATAATGTCCAGGCAGTGAAAAACAGCTGTTCATTCACACCCTTAAACTTAACAGGCAAGCACAGGCCAGTAAGGTCTCATCTCTGTGATGGGAAGCAGTTGTCATGGAACTGGGACAACAGATATAACATGATCAGTCTTTTCCAGGGACCTTCAGTGTACTAGCTGGTGGTCTGAGTTGGTTTGAATTTGTGAGGGTACAGCAAGAGCGGGCTGCTCTGTAAGGGAAGGCAAACTGGGAATGAAGGGTGACAGGCAGGCAGGGACCACGCTGACAGGGTGCAGTCTCACAGAACCTGAACAAGAAAAACAGAGCAGGTCTGGTGGTGCTAGCCAGGGTCAGCTGCAGCCCAGTGATCACCAGCCAAGTCCACTGTCACAAGACAGGTCTGAGGTCAAGCCAGGAAGTCCAGAGAGCAAGTCGGAGGCAGGGCCCGTGAGGTACAAGGCACTCGCAGCGTACCTACCTATGGGGTGCGTAACTGCAGCTCCCAAGCCAGAGAGCACAGGGTGTGTGAGCGGAGGCCCCAGATGAGGGTTCTCGCTGCTCTTTCTCACAACTTACCTTTTTTCACAGAAGTGTGATGGAAGCTTGAACAGCATCGCCATATTAGAGCAGACCTCAAACACAGGCAACTGATATCTTGGATGTGTGGGGTGGAATTGGCTGCAAAGGAGGATTACAGAGAACGATGGCTACAGGTTGGTCAGGGCAACCAGAGGCTCTTGGTATGCTCAGGGCCCTGGCAGAGTTTACAAAGGCAGGATGTAAAAGGGAGATTCAGTCTGAGGTCTTGTATATCACGTTTTCAATCTGCGATTAAACCGAGACAGAAATCTTCATGTTGTGCTAGAAGAATAATCAGTCCTCCAGCTTCTGATCTAGACGTGGGAGCTTGTCCTTTTTCTATGGCCCCTTCTGATCAGAAGTATCCTGTACACAGTAGAGGTGAAAGAGACACTGATGATCCTGTTTCCTCATTGTGGGCAGGGTGAGGTTTTAGGATTTCCTTTGTCTTTTAATAAAGAGTTTAGAGTTCTGTCCCTTTACTAGTTATGTTGATCTGGAGCTCAGAACTCCTTTCCAGGAAGCTGTGTGTATTCTACCCATTGGAGTGGATGTGGGTTGCTATTAAGGCTATTACGTTCTTGTTTGACTTGAGAGAATGTCCTGATGGATTGTAGAAGTGGAACTCACGATGCACCTACTTGGTTAAATGAATGAGGCAAATCCTTCTTGTTAAATGAACAAAAATGTTAAATGAATTTTGTTAAATGTATTGATTTCTGAGACCTAAAGGTGTCCAACCTGTCATTGAGTTTGATTCACTTGATTACTCTTATCATGCACCATCCACAAAAGAATATTTTTATCTTTCCCTTCCTCTTGCTCTTGAATTTGAATATAGCCCTCTTGATTCTTAACAGTCTTTGACTGGGTCCAGGCTATTATTTCACCTTTCTAAAAAGGTAGCTTTCTGCATAGCTGTTATCTTTGTTAGGTAGATGAGACTCATTGCTGCTTCTCCTTATGTGAGAGGGTAGGCTATTCCTTCACATCTGTCTGAAATTTTCTCCTGAAAGTAGTTCTTTAGCTCCATTTATACCAATACATTGACCTGCTAAAGATTTTCCCCTTATTTGTCACATGTCAATAGCCAGAGCTTTCTACTTGTGCTGTTAAAACTTGCACTGTGTCCACAGTACCAGGCTGTTCCTGAGCTCAAGAGATCTGAGGACATAGCTATTTATATGCAAAGATTGTTTGGTGGATAGCTGATTGCTTGTGGTTAACCACTATGTGAATGTGTATGTAAAGATAGAAAATGTGAAGATAAAAAAAAAAAAAGGGTCAGTAAGTGGAGTTCTTGGAGATGTACAGTTGGCAGACCATGAAGTTTGCTGGAGTTCTGTGATGGGGGGGGGGGCAACAGAAACAGTCATGAATGTTATCTCTGTTCTACTATATGAGCATACATGTGGCATGAAAAACTTTGACACATGAGGGTGGAAAGTATGGCAGCATGCTCTCTGCTGATTCAAAACTGAAATTTTTGTAAGACACACACGTGGCCAACATGCCTTGAAGAAACCTGATTACTGACAAATAATCTGGCTTTGGCATGGATATTTGTGGGGTTAAGTGTCATGTGATGTTTGTAAATAGTACCAGTCTGATTTTTTTTTTCCTAGAAGCTTTTTTGTGTGTTTCTAAAAACGTAACAGTAAGACATAAGTATGTAATAGCCTTTTCTGTTTCTGCATAAGAAAGAGTACACTACTTGTGCAGCTTTTTTTCTGTTTGTTTGGTTTAGATTGTTTAGGCGTATTTAAAGGAAAGCATAAGCTATGGGATCATTTAAGAACCCACACACAAGAAAGAGTTGTAGCATGTCCTGCTTGTGGAGGAATGTTCTCCAATAACACTAAGTTTTTTGATCATGCAAAGAGACAAATTTCAGAAGATAGTAAGTGGATATGCTCTTATTTCTGTTTATATTTCTAAGAGATTTTAATTTAAGGTGCTTTGTGATAATATGCACATGTAATGTCATAAATATTTCTATTTTTCATATAAGTCAATTGCAGGAAAGCAGGGTTTACTCCAGGAAGGCAGTTGTTTTCATAAAGCATAGAAATTCTCTCAACTTTGCATGTCTGATTAATTAGGGTAATGAAAGTGAGCAACAGAACGCCCTTAGATCCATGTTTCAGCAGAAAAGCTATTCACTTGGCAGCTATGGCATCACACTGCCTCTCGTCCCTTGGTGCCCATAGCACAGCGTGACATTCCACTGACACTGGAAAACTGCCTGTGAATGGGAAAGACTTTTGATTATTGAAGAGAGAACCTCCACAAGAGCCAGGCTTGGATTACAAAATCTCTGCAAGTAATCCCAATGAGCATTTAACTACTTTCAGGTCAAAAGGCAATTTTTTTCTCTTCAGCTTTGCTTATCCAGTAAGTATTTTCTCCACCAGAACACTCCCTACCTCAACCAACTGTGTATTAGTTGGCATGCTTTCCTGCATGCTAAAGAAGAAGGGAGAGGTGTTTGTTTCTAAGTGCTTGGAATATATTTAGGAATTGTGGATGTTTTGGTGATGGGAAGTAGGTGCATTCTAGGTAATAGACAGAAGAGCTCAAATTTCAAACTGTTAGTGTTTTGAACAGATTGTTATTTTGTTTAGGATAAAATTAACTTACTGATAAACAATCCTTTTCATTAAGCCTAAACTATATTTTCTTCTAAAGAGTATTGGTAATGAAAAAGAATATTGAAACTGTCTTAATGCTGTATTAGTTTATTCATGAAACTGACAGCTATAGGTTTTCAATTAATAAATCTTTCACAAGTTATTTGTATTGCCACTAAATAGTTTCTGTTTAAATTCAGAACAAATATTTGTTTGCCAGAACTGTCAGAAACATTTTGCTAATGAAAGGCTGCTACGAGATCACATGAGGGGACATGGTAAGTCAGAGCTTTTTAAAATAAAACATACTTTTCTCAAGGTTACCTTGTACAGAACAGGTTTGATAAACTACAGAGGTATAAGAATTGTTATATCAGCTAAGAAAATTAATATACGAAACTAGGGCAACTGTGTTACAAATGTTGGAAAGTAAGAATTTCATTGCCAGTCCCTCTGAAGCATGGAAATTCCCTTCTTCATGCCTTCTGATCAAAAAGTTTAAGGGTCTTTTCTATTTTGCAGTAGCTCCTGTGCAGATGCTTATTCTTCACTTGCATCTCTGTTTACTCGCTTTCATGACTAGAGGGCAATGGCTAAAGCCAAAGCTACGTTTTAGCTTGGGCTGCAACTCTGCTCACCTTGCAGTGCATAATCAGCCTCACTCAAATACTGTAGTCCTTCATTGACCTAACCACAGCCTCCCTGAGGTCCCCAAATTATTCCCATGAGTTATACTACAACAGCTATGACTTGCTGGGAAAGAATCCCATAGCATCTAAGCACAAGGAAACATGTGATATTGCTGTCGGACATACAGGAAATGCAGAAGCCAAGAGGCGGGTGGGTCTTTGCTTTGGGAATAGGAGTATTTGAACCATGTAGCCAGACCTGGGTACCAGTCATTTAGGTTGTATAAACATACAAGTAGCTTTGTGCAGACTTGCTCAGTCAGGGTAGATTCTGCTTTCTTGTTGCATTCTTAAGGAAACATGATTTTTCACTGTCTGCCAGTCAACAGATTGATGCTTCACAACTATGCATTTGATTTGGTGCTTACTGTGAGCTACCAGGACTGACCATGTTCGTATTTAAATGGTTTTATAGTTGACATGCATCTGACTAAAATATCTTAATTTTTGTATTTTATATTAGAAAATAGAGAATTGTTTTTGTTCACTAGATTAGTTTTATTCCTTTGTCTCAAGGTGATTTTGGTTAGAAATTGGAAATAAACACAAATTAATATTTTTGTTTTGTTTTTATTAGCTAATGAGAAGTAGTTTTAAATGTGCTGTTGTTTTTTTTAAATTAAAGCATAACACGTTAAGATAGATTTGATATATTAAGTAAAGCACATGGCTAACTGAACTATTTGTTTCTGGTCACTCTGGCTGCACTTAAACCTTTGTGAACTGTACAATGTGCCTGGCTGTCCTTGTCACCTGATAGTTCAGACTGTGTTCTGCTTGCATAGCCAGGGAAAATCACAAGGTGGCTGGACCTAGGAACGAGGATGATGTGAACCTTTGTCATGTCCCAGTAAGCCACAGCAAACTGGCTGCAATGTGAACTTGGCTGAGGGAGCTGGGAGGCACTCCTGGGTCCAACTGTTTAGGCACAATCTAAATCCCTTTGGATATTAGAGCCAGTTACTTGCCCGGTTCATGATTCAGCTTTCTTTAAAAACTCTGGCAGCATACATGTCTGCATGTTAGTGCAGACTGCCAGTGCAGACATGACATTTTCAGATTCCCTACCCCAGCGTACTTGCATAATAGCTGCTGGTATAGATAAATATTGAAATTTTCTTTTAAAGAGCTTGCCTACCTATAAGAAACTATTCTGAAATAAGCTGTGATGTGAATGCAAATGCTGTAGGTATTCTGAAATCACTCCCTACGCGGACATATTTACGTGCCAGACAACTAAGTAAACTGTTGGATACTCCATTTCAAGAGACTGCTGAACTCACTGATGCAGTTTTGCAGATTAAGTATTCCAGACTAGTTTTCCACATGAAGCTATTTATTTTCGGGAAGAAAAAGAAATCATTTTTTCCTGGTTTAACACAATGAGGAAAACATGCCTATGCAGGATTGATTCCAGAATAGTTACAGTGCATTATATTTACTTCCTTTTTTGAGAAAACACGAGCACTTCAACTGCATGTTTTTGGCCACCTGTAAAGCACTGGGCTGATTAGAAGATAATGTGTTGTTTCAAAGTCCTAAATACAACAGATTTTGTCTAAATCCAAAACTTCTTTATTGAGACTCTTCCTTCTGCATTCATCAGGTTGCTGATTCATAGGCAGCAAAGGAAGCATTTGTTCAGCTTAAGATGTTACAGTCCTGCCTGCCAATCTGCCAGAGGTTCTCCCCAGGTCCAGAGTCATTAGAGCAGACCTGTGTCTCAGCCGTTGCAGTTTGAAGTCTGGCAGCTTAGCAAGCACCTAGCATTATTATGCCTTAAGCAAATTATATCCAAATGTGAAATGGAGGGGCGGAGGACAGACACATACTCTTTCTGCCACCTTTTTAAGAGTGGTAATACCTTGAACACTAGAAGTAGATTTGCCAGTGCTTGTCTGTCAGAAGGCCTCCAGACAACATCCACGTTTTAGAAATCCTCCCAAAGTGCCAAGGGCAAGACGATAATCATCCTTTTTGTTAGAGCCTAGAGAGTGAAACGTGATCCTCTACATCTTTTTCCCTTACCATCTATTTTTTGAAAGTAACTTGAAACATTGTCAGATTGACCATTATTTCACTACTCTCTTTATTCTATCTGCACTCCATCTTAATTTTTTTTTTCCTCTGTATATTTTATTCCCAAATGTATTATAATCTGTTAATTTTAATATGACATTTTTGGTCACATGTCATAGCAGACAATGTCCTGGTCAAGTTGTGATACAGAACTGAAAGTATCTTTCTTTCTACTATCTTTTCCAGTTAATCATGTTACATGTGCCCTTTGTGATATGGTATGCACAAGTGTCTCCTCACTGAAAGCACACATCAGATTCCGACACTGTGATGAACGTCCTTTCCATTGTCACCTCTGTGACAGCAGGTAAGAAAATTTGAGGCTCCTAAGTATGTGAGCAGAACTGCCAAGTTAGCGTTTTACATAGGAGTTAGTAAAGAAAGAAAAGTTTTCAGCCACAAAAATAATCAACTGTTCAATGAAGAAATCTAATAGATTCATCTGCTGTTCATCTGCCTTCAGCTGCTGAGACATGAACAGTAGTTCATGAACTTCTGGTGCAAGTAGGACGGATGTGTTGAAGGTGAATTTTCTTGCAAGACTGTGTACTACGAAATAGTCATCATGACAAGTTGAGATGTGTAGCAGTAGTGCCTTAAACTGTGGGGTTTGCCATTCTAAGTGATTGCTGGCTGTTTGCTGGGAGAGTCACAGTCGTCTTTGAGCAGATTTTTCTGCCACAGGCTTACTACCTTCTGCTGTCTTGCACTCTCATTTTTCTGTGGTGGTTTCTTTTCTGCTTTCACCGTATGATGCCACACAGCAGTGAAATAAAAAAAAAAGTGGCATTGTGATGTGATAGACCAAGTTGCGTATATAAGCATTGGCAAATTATGTTTAACTTTGCCAGAGAAGATGAGAGGTCTAGCCTTTGTATGCTGGAAGTGGGATAAAGTGAACAAATATTTAAGTACTTTTGTGTTCACACTGTGGGTGAACAGAAGGAAATAATCTGAATTTCTAGGACAGAGAGGATGAAGTGATAGATAATGGACAAGGAATTTTCTCTATGTGAACAGAAAGAGAGGGTGGTGCTTGCAACACAGTTGAGGAAAAATTACCTAGATTTGGGCATGCTGTGGATGTGTGGGAAGAAAGAGGGAATGGAAAATGAAATCCAGAGCACATCAAAGAGATGCCTGTACTATCCCCTTTTCACAGGTGGAAAAACTGAGGTAGAGAAGTGATTTACACACCTATTCCGCTTTCACTTGTCATTGTCAGAGCCAAAAATTACTTACCTCCCCAGTCCTAAACATTAACCACAAGACTACTCCTCTGTACTATTATATCTGTTATTTGTTTTACCTTGTTTTCAGTTTTAAGAACGCGTATGATCTGCATAAACATGTTGAAACACACAGTGATTCAGATGCCTACAGCTGTGATGTTGAAGGATGTGGTTTTACTTCATGGACTTTACGAACTTTGAGACAGCATTACAAGAGAGTGCATCTGGTGAGTATATTAAGTAGCAGAATAAAATGTATTGCTATAAATGAGACTAAAGTTTCAAATTTACATGCGTTTAGTTTCTTGTGAATTAATGAAATGTTTCATTTTTGCATCAAATCAAGTATTTATTTGCACACATTTCTAGGACTTTTGCAAGTATTAAGCAAATACCTGACTCATCCTCACCTATAGATTTTGTGTGCTTACCTAAGGTGCATGCAGTTGCATACGGACAGTCTTGAACTCTGGCCAAATCCCTCCCCCCTTTTAAAAAAAAAAAAAAACAAACAAAAAAAACACCCCGAAAAACGAACATGCCAGTCCTAATCTCAAAAGCAAAATATTTCAGGGATTAAAATCCAGTGTCACCTTTCTCCTTATGTTGGTACTCCATCCTTAGAACTAATATGTTACCTGAAAATAGAGAAACTATGAAGTGTATATAGCTTACATCACTTTTAATGGGGTGAGTCTGGCCACAACATTAAAATACAGTTTTGGCTGCCATAGTTTACGCACACTTGTTGCCTGTTGCTTCAACTTTCTGAGTTAGAATTACTGCTATGTTGTAAAATTAATATATTTTAGTGGAAGCTTTATGTCACACTGCTAATGGAGGTAGCTGCAGTACTGAGGGCCAATGCAGAGAATTTCCATGCTCACTGGAGTTCCCGAATCAGACACGTTCTAAAACCCACAAATTTTAAACATTTTAGGATGTTAACTTCAAAAAGGTTTTCAGCTAGCTAGTATGGTTTTCCCCTTTTCAACAAAGGATTATTTTTTTGTCATATATATGTGCAAGCCTACAATGACTCTGTCTGTCTTTCTTTCCAAGAGTAATGGCATTCTGAAATACAAATGCCACATCTGTCAGAAGTGTTTCTCCTGGAGTTATACATTGACCCTACATCTTCGAAAAGCTCATAAGCTCAGCAGTCATTCTCGTTTCAGGTATGTTACCAGCTGATTCTTGTTCCGATCATAAAGGGGTTTTTTTTAAACATTTTGTTTAAGAGATCCAGATATTTAATTAAATGCTATCTTAAGTTTGGTTCAGTTTTAAACATTCCAAGCGTGAAACAATTTACTACTCAGGTTTCACTATCACGATGGAAAACCTAGTGTAAAGATGGTTAAACCAAGCAAAAAAAGGATCTTTTTGCTTTTATAGCTTTTACCACTGTGAAAATCTTGTAACCTAGATTGTTGCAAAAAATTTTTTGAGCCTGCAAGTTGTATCCACCAAAGAGAGTACATAAATGTATCAACAGCTTCTGCAGTATAAACAAGCCATACTCTCCATTTTGGGACAAGAAAATCCAGCAAATAAAATATAATCATGAATAGGTATCTCTTATTTTCTGTTACATGTTGTATATTTGATAAAAACTACTTCTTGAAACCCCTTTGCAGGTGTCCCTTCACATAGAGTGTCTTTTGTTTGAGTGCCACCTAATAAATAGCAATCTAATTCATCTCTTAATTGCTGACATTCTCAGTTTTGGCAATCTAATTAGATGTTATTCTTATTTTCTGCTGTAAATGCTGTGTTTGTAACTTGTATTTTCAGTATTTTCAATTTTATTCCCTTAGATATAAAGAAGATGATGAGGGTCATATGAGTTTGGATTTAGCAGTCATGGGTTTAGGTCAGGCTCTTAATAATAAGATGGTAACAAATAAGTCTTCACCAAGTCAAAATAGTTTTGGAAGAGAAGGAGAGGACTCTTGTAAAAGAGACACTTCAACAGCAGAAATACTTTTCACCCAGCTTCAGCCATGGTCACAAGCTACTGGAGAAAATGTTCTGGTAGAAACAGAGACTTCTGTACCGGAGCCTGTGTATTCTGAACTTCAAACTGCTGTGCAGCTGTTTGAAAACTGTTGTACTTCCGCTAAAGCTGATGAAGCAACACCAATGAATGTGAAGGAAAAACTAGTAGAAATGGAAGTGGGCTTGGGAACTCAGAGTGCTTTCTAGAAAAACTGTGAAAAGTATACTCTTCAGAAGAGGTTTCTTTTTTTAAACAAAATATGTTTTAAAGTCTTCACTTTTATCCTTGTCAAATCTTGTATATAATACTGTGTTTTCTCAGCTTTCATGTTAAATTATTCTAATGTGCTTAGAGAATACATGCAAGATACACATAATATTATGCACATATAATACTTTCATTTATAGCCTTTTGGAGAAGAAACTTTTAAGTTCCGTATATTCATATAGCATATATATGTGTGCGTGTCTATTTATTTATTTATTAAAAATATATAGCCTGTGGGGAAAGTGTTGAGCCAATGCAGGAGACACAGTTTGAATTGGTAGGTAAAACTTCCATTTTTTATTAGCCCACTCTGTTGTTTATTAGAAATCAGATAACAGCTTGTGAGATGTATATAAAAAATATACAATTTTGGCAGGTTTCTTAGCTTTACTTAGTGACTTTTAAATTATTTCAAGAGTTATTAGAGAAACTCCATTATTATAACAGATTTTTAAGCTACAACGTATTGTTAAATGAATACATTTAAAAAAAAAGAAGGTTATGTCTAAATAAAACAGTTAAAGATGTTCATAGAGCTGACTTTAATATTTCTATACCATTTGGTATAATGGAAATTTTATAGTTATTTGTTGGGTGCTGCAGGTACAATGACAAGAAAGTAAAGGAATGATATTGGCAGCATAGCTAAATGTGCCTAACTGTATTTTCATAAATAATTCCACATAGCCATAGTTATTCTGACCTGTTAGGAAGTGCTTGGCAAAGACATTTTATTGATTCTTGTATAAAGGGCACATACAAAAAGACAGGTATCTCATCACAGTAAAAATGAATTACAATGTTTGAAACATTTTTTAAAACGTGAACTGAATGAGCCTTCTAACTAAAATATGTAAGACTTACACGCATGAGAAGTCAGCTAGAAGACTAACTTACCCTGTATTAGCTACTACAAGGCAGCATCCCTTGAGGACCCGGCGCTATTCTCTGAGAAGGGCTTGCTCTGCCACTTTGAAAGCAACTTTCAGCGGATACGCAGAGCACTGTTGCATCACCACCGCCTACTGAATATTCAGTCTTTTATGTAGACAAACTGATAGTGAGAGCCCAGGACAAGCAATCAGCCTGCACATGGGTGAGTCCCCAGCCAACCAGAATGGGAAGAGTTTGAACAAACATAGGCCATCTGAAGTGAGCTTGCCATGTAACCTCAGGGATTCTGGGGCACTTCTGTTTGGGAGGATTTACGCTGTGCATCTTCTGTAGAAAACTGTCTCCCCTGAACCAGCGCCTCATCATCTAACTGCCGGCTGCTGTTGCCCGTGAGGACTATGAGGCCATGCTGGGCCTGTGTGCGGGGCTAGGGGAAGGAAGGACTCGTTCCCTCTCCTCCCCACAGCTGGGGTGATGCACAGTGCTCTGCCCAGGGCCCTCAGGAGCGGGTGAGGAGGTGGTATCAGCGTAGGATCTGTTACGCTCTTGCACGAACTGTTCCTTCTGCTTCCTACGTTTGCTGTCACAGAGAGCGAGCCGACTGAAGGGTCTGTGCCATTTTGCTACAAGTGCATTATGAATGGGAGTGGGGCTTGCTGGAGGGAGCCCTAGGTAATGCACCTGTGTTCAGACAGCAGTGCTCACTGCTGCTTCAGCCTAATCACCTAGACCAGGTTGTCTACAACGTTTAGTAATCTCGGCCAGAGACAGAAAAGAAATTTAAGACCCCTGTCACAAATATAGGCAGATTAAAAGTGACGGCTGTAAAAATCTCCTCCCATAGCTGTCCACCTTGTTACTGCCCTGAAAGTTCCTGCTTTGCAGGCAGCTGAGATCTTTGCGCTCAGGTTTTAGTATTATTAAATATGCCGGGCTGTAATTTGCGGTAATTCAGATGATGTTTCAAGAGCAGTTGAGCCATCTGTGCAGTGGGGGCAGGCCAGACAGATGTGGGTGGCAGCCTGATTTTCATCTGCCTTTGTGCATGAATCAGAGACCCAGCATTTTTAATACTTTACAATATGGGTAAAACTGACTCACGTTTCTCTGGGCAATGAATAGGTACCACTATAGCCTCTGGGATTTCCCCTGCTAAATATCAAAGGCCTGCAACAAACAACAGAGGTGTTAATGCTTCCCAGAGAAAGAGTCCTTTATAATGGAAAGTATTAGTCAACCAGAATACAGAAGAGTCTTTTCCAGATCTTTTACAACAGCTTACCAGAAGGCTCTAATCCAATATCCAACAATTTACTCCTTTGGGCAGATCCCCATGCCTGTCTGATTGGGAGGCTGCTGCCTTGCAGGTACCAAGGTTAATTTATATGGGGCCCATTCAGGGCTTCACATGACAGATTTAAACGTGGCATTATAGATTTGTACTTGAGCTGCGGAACCACACTTGCAAGGCAAGGGTATGACCTGCAAGTTCTGAATTGCCACAACTTCGTGTGAGCCTGTTGAATACATGCTGGTTTGCATGTACAAAGCAAAATAAAATACCCATCTGAATGAAAGCACTTTGGTGAAAAGAGGCTTTTTTTCTGGTTTTGATACCAAATTATAAGTTTTTCATGATAGTTATTTGGACTAAAATAACTGTATGTAAATCTATTCAGTTTGGAAAACTAGGTTTTTGTTTCTGCTTAATTTTCAACGTGATTCTGAAGCTGCTTTCTCCCCAGCAAGTGCTGCCGAGTGCTGCCCCACAGAAGAGCCTAGAGAGGGTGCCTGCGGACGGAATGCTCTGACCCACCCTGCCACCTTGTCCCACGACACGGTGTGACATGGGGTACGTGTCAAAAAAATATTTTCGTTGAACACATACTTTATTCAGCACCTCCTAAAAGAAAGAAGCTCTATGAGAAACTAGACATTATTTGCTGGGATTTGTGGGACCCAGCTTGAAAAACAACTTCTTCCCCTGCACACCAGGTATGAGGTGGACGTGAGTCATTAGGGACTTGTTCTCATGGAGCCAGATCATCAGATAAGGTAAACTGGCACAGGTCCACTCGAGTCTGTGAAACCAGCATAATGTCTAACTGCAGCTCTGGCACGGGACCTTTGTGGATTTCGGTGGGACCGGACTAGCCCTTGGCTTTGTGGAGGCAGGAGGAGACAGCTTGCCAGGCTGACAAAGAAACCCTTTGATAATGACCTCGGAGATGGTTCCCTGCAGCACAGCTAACAGCAGGAAAAAATGTACCTAAAAAATGAGGGTGTCTGCCAGGAAGCAGAGCAAGACAGAGCTTGAGGAGCTCATGCAGAACACCTTTTTTTGTTCTCAGAGGTTTGAGAACAAAAATTTAAAACTAGGCATTCTTTTCCTTAATACCACAGAAACAACCGTGCTAGTCATTCAGTTTACAAGAATGTGATTAATATTTTTTTTTAATTGTACTTTTTCACTTTATACTGGCTCTCTGCTATCATAAACAGAGCTGATTGATAATGAGATGTATGTAAAATTGGGGTTGTTTAATACTTCTCAGTTAAGTTCCTGAAAGCAGGGCTTTTTATTATCCTTAGAGAGGAAGAATGTTAGCAAAAATAGTTCAGTAGTTTCTTAGAAAGCAGTTGTGAAAAAGCACAGTATTTGTCTTTTGGAAAAAAATTCTCAAAGCTGGATCATTAAGCAGTGCTACTATTTTGCACGAGCTTTAAAGTGTAGCATCTTGGAGAGGAGTGGTTTCCCTGATCTGGTTTTTGGCATATAATTCCAAGAAGTAACACATGTTAAAAGCAACCTGCAAAGCCTACCTAAAGCCCCAAAACAGTAATTTTCTTATTGGGTCACATCAAATACAGAGTATGTTTTGTTACTGTCTCTACAGCGAGGAGCTTATGTGATCTCCAGCAAATTACCATGTGCCTCAGTTTTCTGCCTCTAAAGAGTTCTCAGCTTTACAAGGAAGCCACAAGATTTTTATTAACTTGTGTTCTGATTTGTTCAGCTATTACAGTCACAAGCACTAAAAACACGCTGCTGAAGGCCCAAGCATTGTCCCCAGCCTGCCTTTTAATTCATGGCTTACTTCCGTACGTTCAGTTATAAAGGAACTGACTCTTGGGGTGCTGAGCAGGCAGAGCTGCCATTAACTTAAGCTCTGAACTAGCAAAAATTCATACACATGCCTGACTTTGGGCACTAGGAGCAGTCCAGCTGGAGTGTGTAGTTGACTTCAGTAGGACTACCTACACAGTACTTTTTTTTTTTTTAATTCAGTGGAAAAGTTGGTTTAAGAATTCCCACCCTCTTCCGACTGCTCATTTCCACCTCCACGCCAGCCACACTTCTCAGTTGTTTGCAAGGGTGTGCTTTAAATGAGATCAGCAAGGAATTCCAGCATCTGCTACGATGTGTAACTATGCCCCTTTCATCACCTTCTTCGGAGGTAGTTTCCTTCCAGCCTACTCACCTCTCTTTCTGTTGACATTAATGAGCATCTGGTAAGGCAGGCCAGCTTTCCAATCTGTCTGAAAACTAACCAAGGGAGGTTTTTAAGTGAGATCACTGACTTGATTTAGTTAACTGTTCAACCATGTGAATGCAAGTACAACCGTGTGAACATCAGCACCGACACAAAAGAGGGGACGGCAGCCTCCTTCAGAGATAATGTAGTTTTAGATTGGCTTAAGCCTACTGCAGTATTGCACCGTTTGTGTATAAAAACCTAAGCATAGCTTAAATGTTTGTGGAGTGGGTGAATAGACAGATTTTTCTTTTATCTTTTGGAAAGTTGCAAATTAGTGCTCTTTGGTATCAGCTTTAAAGCTATTATGTCGTTGCCATCTTTTATCTGTTCACAGAACATAGAAGCAAAACATTTTAACTCTAAGAGGCAGGACAATGGTGCCCTACAACCTGTTAAAGCTTCAGGTAGGTTGACTTCATAGACGCCAAGCAACCCTTTAGAACGATTTCATTCTAAAAAGAAAAGGCTAAAGCACTGGATTAAATCCTGTTCTCTGAAAGGACCGAGAAATACTGAAACAGAATAAGAAGAGTGTTTCTTTGTGATGCCCCTGCTGATCTACGTGCACGGGAGAGGATTTATACAAGACTGGTTACCTTGCCACAAAAGGATACATTAGGTTGGCTTCACATGATTTGTTCTCGATAAACTTATATTGACTGTTGTTTGTCAGCCTGGCTCGCTATTAGCATATTTTATTCATTTATTTATTTTTAGTCAGGGACCTGACTGCTCTGGAATTCCCTTGCCACCTTCTTTTTCTGCCTCTTGAAGACAAGCTCTTCTGGTGCCCTTTTCCAGCCTTCCTACACTTCACCAACTAAAAGCTCAGAGGCTGGGCAGCCAGCTCTCTGAGCACCTTAAACGTGAATTTTATTTAGACCTAGCCCTTTTGAAAGCACTTAAGTAATTGAAATTCTCTTAGATGAGCTCTTTCCATGGTTTGTCACGAGCTCTCACTCCTTTGTTGCTGTTTGTTGAATCCATTCTCAAATCACAGTGCAGGTAGAAGGTATACAATCTACTTCTTGCTTAAACTCAACTGCCAGCTAAGTGCAAGCTGGGTTTCATCTAACTCACGTAGTTTTACAATTTTCACCATCTTTCCGATGAAACAGGAGTTTGAATGACAATGTATCATTAGTGGAATAAAATATCTGGTGTGCTATTTGGAACAAAGTTGTGTACGCCTCCGGAAGATAAAGCGTCCAAAGCCCTGGTTCTCCAAATCACTTCGACTTAAGCAGAGTTCCTTGGGAGCACGGCAGCCTCTCCAGGATGATCCAGTCACAGCTGAAGTCTCAAATCAAAGCAAGGAACAAGTTAGGATGACGGCTAGGAGAAGGAGGTCAGATAGAGGTGTGCTGTCAGGTCACACAGGTGGCCTAAGGCCTTGTCTCTACACACAGCTATTTCTTATTCCCGATTTATTTATACATAGATGTTCTCATTCAGAGCAAGCCATTGTTTAGTTTAATCCACAGTAAATCAAGCAGGAACCAGTCCAATGTGGAAGAAAGCCCTGAGAACAGACTTGATGTCCCATATCTTTTGAAAGTAATTAGATGTCTCTATAGATACTTTTTAAATGGAGCTTTGCAAAGACAAGAGGACTACTGCTATTATCCTAGCTTTAAAGCACATTGTCCTCTATCTGTTGCCCAACCCACCAGATTAAATGATCATACGCTAACTGCCTAGAACAATCAGCTCCAGTCTGATATCCAGGCTAACAACCAAACACGGGCTGCATTAACCTTCAGCCATGCGATAGGTGTGAAGGTCACGACGCAGATGGGAATAGCCTCCTTCCCGTCGTGTCACACACCAAAGGTTGCGGGCTCCCTCCTCCCAGCTGCAGCATCTCAGCGACAGCGAGCCCCTGTCTCACCTGGTCCGAGTCCTGCGGTGCCTGCAATTAGATCCACAAAAGGATTCAGGCACCGACATCTGCCGCTGGGATCGCCAAAGCTCCTGCTCCCAGGGGCGACTGCAAACCGGGAGGCGTCAGCTCTCGGCAGTGCAGTTTCCCAGAGCCTGAACAGCCCTCTCGGGAGCGCGCCTGAGCAGCCGCCGGCCGCTGCCGCCCGGAGCAGCCCGGCCCCAGTCTCGCAGACCCGAGCGGGAGGCGGAGGTGGCGGGTCTGTCCCCCTCTGCCGGAGGGACGCAGCCCGCCGGGGCTCCCACAGCAGCAGCGAAGGAAGGACCGCGGCTGCTGGTGCTTCCCTCCCCCCTTTATGTCACAGCGCGCCCCTCCTGCCCCGTCGCTTTGGCCCCAGCACCTCTGGACACCCGCTGCCAGGCTCCGGGGCTGCTGCCACACCGGAGCTGCCCGGGGGAGAAGAGCCCACCCGGGTGGGGAGAAGCGAGGGCCGGGCCGCAACTACCCCCCGGCCGCGCTCGTAACGCTCCGCTCCCCGCGGCGGTGTCGGGGGAGGGAAGGCGGGCCCAGCCCAGGAAGTGACGCAATCCCAGCCCCCCCCTCCGTCACACCTGACTCACCTGGGCGGGCGGTGGCGGTGGCGGCGCTGGCGCTGCGCACCGCGGTGGCGGGCGGGCGGCTGAGGGGACATCATGGCGCGGGAGAGCGGGTCGCCGTGGGCCATGGGACTGCTGAAGACCTTCGAGGAGAACGAGTTCGGCAGCTGGGAGAAGATCGGTTCGGGGGGTTTCGGGCAGGTGTACAAGGTGCGACACCTCCACTGGAAGACCTGGCTCGCCATCAAGTGTTCGCCCAGCCTCCATGTGGACGAGAAGTAAGAGGGGGACGGAGGAGGGAGGGAGCGGGGGAGAAGTGGCTTTTCCCATGGCAGCGACCCTCTCCAGGCGTCCCACAGCCCTTAGTCGCCCCGCGGCTACCCGGCTGCGCATACGCGCAGCCGGGTAGCCGCGGGGCGACTAAGGGCTCACCCCTCCCGAGAGCTTAGACATATTTTTTTTCAGTTCTTTTTTCTTCTTGTTGGCCTTTTTTTTCCTTGGCTCAGCCTACACGAGGCATGCAAACGTAAGTAATTGCGTTTAACAGCAGCTCAAACGCTTCCGAGGCCAAAGGAGGCAATAAGACTGCTCGCCCCCGCTAGTGCAACACCTTATTTTTGAGAAGCAAACCAGGCAATATAGCCCAGAGTTACAGATCTCGGCAGTGTACGTGAAAAAGAGCAAACCGACCCAACCCAGCCCCGCGCCAACACGGCAGGAGAGCCGTAGCTGCAGCCCAACAGCAGCCAGGGGTACGAAGCTCTGACGAAACGCAGCGAAGAGAGCCACGCAATTAAACGTTCCCTGGGCAAACGTGGCCTTTGTCACACTTAAGCGAAGCCTGGACCAACACCTTTAGTTATATCGCGCATAATGGCCTTCCTCAAAGAGTAAGCGATGTCGCTTAGCCACTTGCAGCAGCTTGGAAGGAGCCGCCACTCGGCTGCGGTGTAGGGCTTGCCTGTTCCCTCGGAGCCATTCGGAAAGCATTTTGCCCTGCCCTGGTCGTGCGTGTATTGGCTTGCGCTAAAGCGTTGCGCCTGCTGCAGCTCCAGAGGTCATCGAAGGCAGCTCCGAACGGGAAGTGCGGGAGTGGGAATGCCGAGTGGGATCCGGGGGCTTCTCAGGCCCGCCGTGTCTTGCTCCAGCCACCTCCCTGCCTTGCAGAAAGCCAGCCCTTAGCTTGCATTTGCCAATGCATTAGTTGTGACTCCTGTGCAGTAGATGCTGGCAGGGCAAGCAGCGGGCTCAGCGTGGGGGGCGTTGGGACACGGGTGCTGCATGCGCGGGCATGCTCTCTTTCAGGACTGGGTGCTGAAAGGAGATGTGCTGGGAAATAGGTTCTCCAGCTTCGGTTCAGGGCCAGCGCTTCTCCCTGCATCTGCCCAGGGTGCGTCCTCACTGGGTAGTCCAGTGTGGAGCCGTAGTGTATCACAGGTGAAGATACCACATGCTGAGACCCCCTCCGGCTCACCTGCCCTCTGTGACTAGTTGTGCCCCATGGTGGAGGACGGTCAGGTACGCTGCGCTCACGCAGTCTGTGTGTGGTGGGGCCTGTCAATCACAGCTCTCCTCTCCTAGGAGAGGAAGGCTGTCAGACACATCTTTAGAAACATCCTTCTGTTTTGAGGGACAGTCGTGATTTCCCAGCCGGTCAGCGTCTGTGCGGAGGGAGGCGAATATGGCCAAGTCGTATTCACGGAGCTTTTCCAGCTCCACCTTGATCTCTGCCAATTCACGAGCTGATTCTGCAGTTCATTTTTTGAGATGTGGGTTGGTTCGGTCACAAAAGGTTTCCCTTGCTCCCTTGTTCCTCCTGCAGGAGGAGGGAGCTAAGTTGGCCCAAGATTGGAAACGTTTGTAAACCCGTCTTCTACAAGATTACTAGGGTAGTGGGGCATCTTGCCCATTATCTGAATTCCTGACTTTGCTGTAAGCATGGCTTTTATAGTATAGTAAATGAGATAAAATGTCCCTTTTTTAAAAGGGGAGAGGGAGAGTTTAATATATGCATAGGGTAACTGTGCTGTCTGTGAATAAAATGGAAAAGACCTCAGAGTTGCAGAGGGTGTTTTATGGGGTTAACCTGCAGGCCTTCCTACCATTAAAACTTCAAAGTAGGTTTCAGACTTGATGCTTATTGAGGCCTAATCAAAATTGTATCATAGCTGACTAATTTTGCAGCTAAAATTAAAACATCTCATAAAAATAAGCTAGAACATTTGTTATACTTTTCATTTGCAAAATGCATTTAGAAGTTTACTCAAAAGTTAATTTTCAGTCAGAGATGAAGGATACTGCCACCTATTGTAATATGAACAATTAATTTTGAGAGTTGCTACCAAATCTCCATATTAATATTTTCAATGAGCAATAGAGAACCGCCTGTCCCTCGGTGGCTATGAGGTGTGCAGATACTGGGGAGACCACACGAACATGCAGCACAGTAAACAAAAATGCCTTGAGAATTTGGGAACTTTAAGGGCGTGGGGCTCCTGCAGCTCCTGGTTAATTTTAACAAACCAATCCTGGATATGCTAATTTGTTTGTTTTACTGCAGAATTTGTGCTTCAGATGCTTAAGGGGAGCACTGAGTAGAAATTAGAAGGTCCCTGGCCTTTGAAACAGCTGCTTCTGCAAAATAAAGCTAAGCTGAATTTGTATATGCTTCTCCTTAGGTTCTCAGGCTGCTCTACCGAACCCCTTTCAGTAGTAGGTAATGCTGTCCCCTAAAGAGACTTTTCACCCGAAACTTTTCTAAGAAACTTGTGCCAAATGGCAGGGTAGGGTGGGGGGCACAGACAAAATAAAACACTGCCTCTTTAGTTTGCAGATTGAAACAAGCCTACGTAATTAGATTGTTAATCCAGGAGATTAACTTGACTAGCCGTTTCTCGGAACTCTGTGAAGCAGCAGAGTTAGAAGAATTACCAGTGGTATCGGAAACATTAACTGAAAAACACAGAGGCTTTTTCTTATTTATTTATTTTTAATACCACATTAAAACCCTGTTTGTAATGGCTTGGTGGGGGTAGTACTCTGTAGTCTCTCTTACTGTGTTTCTGCAGACAGTAAGAGATTTGGAGTGACTCCCTTGGCAATTATCACACCATAGAGCCAAGTGGCCTCAAGCAGAAGAAAAACTGAGTGTACAGCCAGAAGTGTTTTTACCTTTAAGCTCAAGCCCTCTCAGGCGATTGAGCCAAATTCCATTCCGAACACCTTATTCGCTCCCACTTTCTGTCTCCTGAGATCACATTTCCCGCATGTGACTCAAGATGCTCTCAAGATGGGGAGGTTCAATGGAAGCCTGAAGAAAGGAGTGTGTGATCCAGAAGGGTGGAGGAGCCTCCCCCAGGACTTGCAGTGGCGAGCGTAAAGTCTCTTCTCTTTACCTCCGTAAATGGAAGTATGGTCTGGAGAAAAAGGGTGGTGAGCTCAGAGAGAGCAACCTGGAAGCCTTTGTTGGTTTCTTACAGCCGAATGTGAACTGCAGACTGTAACAAGCATGAAGGATGTAACGGTTCCCAGAGAGGGCTCTTGACGGAGGTGTTTTAGCTAGTGGGGGTGATTACAGGGCATGGAGGTGGAAAGGTCTGCCTTCTTGATTGGAAAAAACTGAGCAAAGCCCTACCTCCCTCTGCAGGACCAGGATTTAGGAATGGAGTAGGACTTAGACATTGAGGATGTTTTAGAAATGCCTTGCTGTTAGCAGATGCTGCATTTATGTAGGTGGTGAGGGTGAATGAACGTCTGTTCTGGCGGTCTCTGGATGCATACGTAGAACTTAATACTCACCTTGTGCTCTTTAAAGAGCAGGGGTGAGCCTAGCTGGCTGGGTTAACCTGTAATCCTCTTGTACCTGGGCTGTGCAGCAGAGATCTGTTAGCAGGGCTGAGATCTGTGTTAACCTGAAAGAAGGGATTTTCTTCTTTTTTTTTTTTTTTTTTTTTTTTTCCCCAACCATACTCTGCCCTGACCATGCAGTGGTTTTCCTTTTCTTCTCTTACTCATGTTCCTTTCTGAGGATCAGCAGTGTGAAGGTCATTAAAGCTGTACCCTGCAGAGCAGAGGTCACCGTATGCTCTTAAACGTCTGCCGTGATGCAGATGAAAGAGCCCCTGAGGAAATTCAAGGGCGCTGTATTTTTGTGGACCCCATCTTCACTGCCAGCAGGTTGTAAAGAGGTAACTTGCATTCCCCACTGGAGAGCAGCGTGGCTGTGCAGGGCTGCATCTCCCCTGGGCTGGGAGAAGCCTGGCTGCTCTGCGTCTGGAGGCGGTTCACAGAAACAGCCCCATTACAGGTTTTCAGGGCTTTTTGAGTTTCTCTGGAGCAGCTTTAACTGCTCTGTCTCCATTAGGGAAATGCGATGGTAGTGGTGGGGGAATATAAAACTGCAGGGACTGCCTTGTGAATTTAAAGTTGTATTTTTATAACACAGTGTTATCTTTAGGGCATAAAGATTGGATACATGCAAATGTGGATATAGTCGTAATTCTTGCTGTTCTTGTGGCAGGGTTTGTGGTACAAGGGTTGGGCGCTGGTCCCTGGGGAGTGAAGCAGTGGGCAGGATAAGTCCCTTGTCTGTCCAGGAGAATCCAAAGAATGCAGCCCTGTCTGTTTGGGGTCTGACTTTGAGCAGAAGCAGACAGCTGTTTCGGGGATGTCAGAGGTCCCCCATTCCTGTAATATTGCTGATTGCTTTGAAAACGGCTGATCTGTCATTGACGACTACTCTGACGGAGATGCTATTTGGCACTGAACCCAGTGCTAGATCTCTTGATGAGTGTGCTTCTGTCTTCTAATACTATTATAGGGGAAAGTGCATGCACCCCATGATTTACATGAGCTCAGCTGTCCTGTGTGCAAGCTTTTTTTTTTTCTTTTTTAAATTTTTATTACCATAATGTTAGGATATAGTACTGGAGGGGGAGGGGAACGGAGCCAAGGTGCTTAGAGAGGATAATTCTGACTCTTTAATTGTGTAGGTGTTAAACAAGAAACTCTATTATAACAGCGGCTAGTTCCAGAGAAGCTCTATTATAACAGAGTCTGTGCCTCTTGACTGAGAAACCTCATAAGGAGCTTTTCTTTTCCTCTGCTTTGGAGGGAAGTGTTTCTTGGTGATAGTGCAGAATAATTTCTAAGCACTAAGAGTAACTGAGTGGCATCCCACCCCCCCATCCCATACTTTGATGTTAAATGTGAACTTGAGGGATACCTACAGCATCCTTTGCAGCATTAGCACTTGCGTATTGAGGTGATGGGCGCATTGAGAACACCTAAGAGTGTGCTGAGTGCCAGGAGCACCTTGTGCTAAGGGAAAATGAAAGGGAAAGGCCTTTCATCTTTGCCTGATGGAGGAGATCTTGGTTTAATGAGCTGTTTGTGTTCATATGATGAATGCAAGTGCACTCCAGCACTTGGCTAATGACTAAGTTGTACTTTGGCTCTCTTTATTTCTTTTGTCTTTTTTCCTTTTGTGTTTTCTAAAGGTGACAGGGGTCTGTATTTGAAAACTGACGTCTCATCCTGGCTATACCAGCTCACTGCCTGATTCAGTTTTGAACACTCTGGGTATGGGGAAATGCCAAAGGTGGCAATTGTTGTATAGGGGGTTTATTGAAACAGGCAAATTAGATAAAGGGCTCTTGCCTGTTAATTAGCCAGTTAATTCAGTCAACTAGCTGGGTCTGGTCCAAGCAGAAAGGGAGCTTTTTTAAATTTTGTTGAAACTGGAAATTCTCTCTTCATTGGGGAAAATGCCCCATTTCAAGCAGCTGATGCCTGTGATTTCGGTGATGCTCTCTGAGGCTGTTGTTAGCCCGGGAACTCCATCCCCGGGAGTCTAGTGGTTCTTGTTAGGCTTTAGCTGTTGCTGGGTTCTTGCCTTGCCTTGGAGGGCTCAGACAGGTATTTTACATCCCTGACTCCAGAGCTCAGCCCGCTGAAGCCTGGTGAATTATGCTGGCTGTGCATGTGGCTTGGGGGCAAGGAGTTGGTTGTGTTATTCATAGGCGCTCCCTTCCAGTGTGCCAAAGAGCAAACTGGGTACTTGTCTACAAAGGCAATTATTTCACAAGAAAGTTGCTGTAGGGAGCAGCAGGAGCCAACATGGTTAATAGAGAGAAAAGATTTCCCTTATCTTTTTTTTTTCCCCCCTCCCAGTGCGTATGTCCCTCTTAAACCATTTTTCAGCTTGATCTTGACTCTGAAATAGGTCTGCTGCTTCTTGCTATAGGCTAGACTCGCCCCTAGCATGAAATGTTAACTGCGTTGGGTTATTGCAGGCTGCTGTGGCTGGCGAGGAACAGGCAGCAGACTGCATTGCCAGCCTTGTCTGGGCGAATATCAGCTCTGCGCTTCCCACAGCAAGTGAAGCAGAGGGGAAGGGGATGGGGTCACGGGAGTGCCTTAACGTGGAGTCTAAAGGCTAAGTGATAACTCCTGAAATTGCTCCAACGTGGGAGCACTGAGGGTCCCTTGCAGGCTGTGTTTCAGCACAGGTGGTGCGTGCTGTCCCCTGGGTCATCCACGCATCGGCGGTGGGAACATATTGGAAGGAGAGGCTTCACCGTGCCAAGGTTGGACTTGGCATTTCTCTTTTTAGAAATGGAGAGTGCTTCTAGCTGGCCTTGGATTTTTTAAAAAAAAAAAAGTTTGAGCTGATAGCTCTGCTGTGGCAGAGGCTCCCACAGTGGTAACTGGCATCACTTGTTAGTGGCACGGGGTACAAACTGCGACTGGGCCAGGATCGGTCCCCAGGTGTTTTCCAGCTCTCAGGGACTGGCAGAAGGGGCAGGCCGCAGAGCTTTCTTTCTTGCTGAGGGTATGAACATCTTTCTTCTGATCAGTTGTTGCAGCTGTTGTGAATGTGCTCGCTGAGCTTTATATTTAAACCCTGACATCTTCCAGGAGAGCTGGTCATCTCACAACTCCTGCGTGGGGTGGGGGAGCATCAAAGCAATGGGTTTTTTCTTTTAAAGTAGGACTCTCTGTTTACCAGGTGTCTGTGTTAAAACTTTGTTCTATTACTTCAGGTACTGTTCTCCATTAAATAGCGTACACGCCTTGGGTACATTACAGGAGCTGTTGTGTAATAAAAGAGGGTCTGTTCAGGCAATATTACCGACCTGACCTCCCTGTGGCCTCTTTTGTGAATCGGTGGGTGGCAGCAACAGTGATGCATCGGTACCCGTGGCCCAAAGCTGCTCTGGGTACTGCCCATCGTCACTAATAATGTAGTTTTTGAGAGACTGAAGGTTTTTTTTTTTTTACCCATCATGTGTGGCTCCTCTTTGTGGGTGCAGTCAGCCTGGGGAGAGGACCCTTGTTTCCTCTTTCCAACTCGATGCCTGGTGGGCCCTCGCGGGCTGTTGCATCCTGAAGGCTGTTGCATCCTGTGCATGCAGAAGGAGGGCATGGCAATTAAGGGTCTTGACCTGGGAGGCTGCAGCTTGGACTGAGTAACGCTTAGCGCTCTGCAGGGTCAGGCTAAAGTGACCCATAAACAACCCAGGGGTGCTCATTACACGTGCCGGCACTGGGCCTGTTACATCACTGAAAATACCGTGCTGGGAGTGTTCGGCATCTGCTGGAGCCGAGTGAGCATAGTATTGGAGTTGCCAAATCTGGGTTTTGAGGACAAGGAGGCTTTTGCTGTGTCCCCCTAGCTACAGCGGGCAGCTTGCTCCCCTAAGTGCTGGGTCATGGGGATTCCTCTCCCAAGGCCTGGGTCTGTGCACAGGCAGCCTGTGCCAGCAGGGCAGCTGAAGCAGTGCTGTCTGTGCCCACTCCTGATTAACTCAGTCTTATGACTCACAAAAAGTTAATGACTTTAGCCCAAGGACTTACGGCGGTGGTAAATCTGCGCACTACATGTATCGTCCTCGTTCTTAACAGCACATAAACATCAAAGCAGGGTGATGGGCTTTACGCTAGGGATATTTGCACTGTTGAAGTGTACAACTCGCCTGTGGCTCAGCAGCTGTGAGCTGCCTACCATTAGAAGCGTAAAACAAAGTTAGTAAGTGTGGAAATATGCCTGGAGTACAGGCTGGTGAGATGTAGCGTGGTTCAGCCAAGCGATGATCATGAAATGTGGTGCTCAGTTTCATAAGAAATGTTTTGTGCATGTTTGGGGTGGGGAGAAGCAGCTACTCCATCCTTCACCATCCGTTCTCTTCTCCCCAGGGAGCGCATGGAGTTATTGGAAGAAGCCAGGAAGATGGAAATGGCAAAGTTTCGCTACATCCTTCCTGTTTACGGCATCTGTAAAGAGCCGGTTGGCTTGGTCATGGAATACATGGAAACGGGGTCTCTGGAAAAGCTCCTGGCTTCCGAACCTCTGCCCTGGGAGTTGCGCTTCCGCATCATCCACGAGACAGCTGTGGGGATGAACTTCCTGCACTGCATGTCCCCTCCCCTGCTCCACTTGGACCTCAAGCCTGCAAACATCCTGCTTGATGCCCACTACCATGTCAAGGTACGCATTGGGCACTCTGTGCCTTTCGATATTCTTGCATGGCTCCTGCCAAACTCAAAGGCCTGAGAGAAACCAGCAGCATTCCTTTTGAATTAGAAGAACGCCCACCAACCCAACCCCTCCAATCCCCAAGCTTATCTACCCGATTTATGCACCATTGTGGTACATAAATAGAGGTAGAGTTAGGGAGCTTGTGAGAACTCTGCTTATTTTAGGAGGGTGCTAGTGTAGTGAACTCTGGTTTTGAGACCTAATGGGTCCTGCTGTAAATTTCCTTGCAGTAGGGTCATGAGGCAGATGAGAACAGGGAGAGAAGAGCAGTGTGAATCTCTAAGTCATCTGTGCCACTTCCACAGCTCCCAGTGGTAACCTTGTTCTGTCTAGGTCCTTCTGGCTTTGTACGCTCCACTAAATACCCAAATCTCATTTACAGCTGGAGTCCAGAGAAGCCTTCCAGAAGCAACTCATTTTCTTCTTTCATTTGCTCAGAGCATATACAGTGAAGAAGTATTTCTGTACTGACTATTTATGCATACCAGAGGTCACTTAAGGGAATTTTTGTGGCTGTATCAGCATGAAATTCTTTTCATTATCCATTTCCAGAGTAAGCTAGCAAACTGGTTGGCCTTCTCTGTTGGAGGTTCTGTTTTGACAGCTGGACTAAGGAGGCTGTGCTTGCTTTCTGATCCTTCATTTTGGAAAGAGGCTGAAATAGATCTTTTTCCTGATTTTGCCCCCCCCCACCCCCAAATCAGTGGCCAAACTCTTAAGCTTAGAACTGCAGGATTAGTCATGCTGGCTGGCTGATAAAACTCAGTAGAAGTAGTCATCGATTCTTATCAGTGCCATCATCCATCTGCTCCCTGTTTTCCTGTCCCCCTCAAACTGGCCAAATGGCTTTGGTCTTGCTGTACCATTCTAAAAACGAAGTTTTCATTAAATGAAAACATCTCTCCTGATGTCATGAGAGGGCTTGGAGCCGTAAGAGGTGTGTGCCTCTAATGAAATCACACCTGTGACAGTCTCAGCTTTTTTACTAGGCCTCAGTGGTTTAATTCTTAGAAGGATTTTCTTTGTGAGATAGGAGGCATCTACAGGTGGTCCATGGTGTTATGACCAGAACATCAGGATCTGAACTGTTGAAAGGGTATTCTCACACATCGGTGCTCAGAGGCCTTTGCTAAGTATTTATTTACCTAAAGTTTGTGCTTGCTTGCATAACTTCTTAAATTCCTAATTCTTGACTCATCCATGAGCCAAGACATGAAGGCTGTGTTTTTCTCACACTTTCAGGAGGTCGAAATGCTGCCTGATACTCTGCCTGCTGTATAGCCTGTGTCTGGGTGGTGATGTAACACAAGGGGGCAAAGTGTGAAATGTACCAAAAAAAAAAAAAAAAAAAAGTATCTATCTAGTGAGGTCATTGCTGACATCCCTAAACTGTTGCTACTTGCTCTGTATGTGAAACACATGAAGGTCATCGCACCCTTTCCATTAAGTTCAGAAAAGAATGATCTAATCCCAACTTTTTTCCAGCCAGGAGTCTTTTACATCTGCAGGTGTCTTGGAAACCCCTCCAAGCAGCAAAGCAGATATAGGAACCTATATGCAAAATAAGAGATGTACATATTCTGTAAGGCGCCTTCCCTTTAAAAATGTGGCCCCAAACCTTCTTTTTGTGTGATGTGAAACTTGTAATTAAATTTCAGACCCTGCAGCTTGATTTAATGTGCCTTTTCTTGCTGGAAGGCTAATGGAGCTGATGATTGAAGTGTTTTTACTTTTTAAATGTTAGCGTTAATTTAGTAAGTAAGTGACCTGTCCCTAGTAGAATCGTAAGGTGAGTGAACAGATGTTGCAGACTGCAAAAGAAGAGTTTGGAGGTAGGGAGGACTTCTATAAACTGTTTGCCCTTAAGCCAGGAAACAGTCAGTCTTCCAGTGGAGCACATGAGAAATGCTTCTGTGCCATATTGCTAGTTAAATGGAAACACGCCCTTCTTCTTTTACGAGCACAATGCTTACTGTAAAAACCCCAAGTGAGGATGATGACTAACGCAGTAGCGTTGTACAGAACTTATCATCAAGTGGGTGCCTCCATATCATAAAGCTGTCTGCTGCGTATTACATAAGTGTGTGCTGAATTTTGTTCTTGGGAGGATAATTAAGAGGATGGGATTAGCCTGAGCATTGAGCAGGGATATAGACAGGCAGATATTAACTTTTTCAAAGGGACGTTGGGGGATTCCTTGGTGATTTTACATATACATATACATATAATTCTGACAGATAATCCTCCCCTGCAAGTGGTGGTGGAGCTTGGTACTGACAGGAGCCTCAGCTGGGAGCTCCCTTCCCTGCCATGTCCTGCTCCATCTCGGTTGCCTTAAGCAGTGTGGTTTCCTTGGGAGGATTATTCCATACCCAGGCAGGCTTTGCTAGCAGGGATCAGCCTGCATTTTTTTTTTCCTCAATGTCAACCTGTTACTTCTGTTTGTACCAACAATATCCTCCCTGCCCCTTCCTCCAGTGCTCCATACATGCAGCCTTCCAGTACTTACAGGCTGTCTGACACCTAGTTTTTGCTTAACTGGGCTATGTCTTATGAGCTTGTTCTTCAGCTCCCCAGCCCTCCGTACGCATTCTGGACGTCTCCCCGGAGCTCCCTGCGATGTGGCAATCGCTTGCAGGCAGCCGGCGCTGGGGAAGCAGTGCCACATTCCAGCGCTGCCCTCACCGGCTGTTAGTTTGCTTATTCCCTGCTCCGATGGGATCTCTCTCCAGGGCCCTTGGTAGGAGAATACACATACACACCCCCTCCCCCCCCCAGTAATCTCGTACCCTAACTTGTTGCCAGCTACCATGCCCACATGCACTCTCTATTGCTGCTTCCTGGGTTTCTTATCTTCAATATCTCATGGTTAAAAGTGTTACTCTTTGTTCAGGTATTTAAAATGAAGTCAGCCTGCAACTTAATACTTTCGGGGAAAAGCATTATTTCTAAGTTCTTGTTTCTTTTACTGTCCAGCCTGTTTTTTGCAGCTCCTCATCTTACCGTATATATATACACACATAATTACACACACGCACATGGACATATGTGTGGGTACACACACACACAGGCAAATCCCACCAGTTATTTTTCGTCTCCCAGATTTTGTTTTTAAAGAACTGGAAGCGGGATGAGCTGGTCTCAGCTGTGCACTGCTTTAAGCTCCCTGTAGTTGCTTTTATTTTTTTCCCCCAGTGCTCCAATTTTTAAACCAGTGTGAAAGTGAAGTTTGCTGATGGTCTTTCTTGCTAAACATGGATAGGTTGCTTCTGTGGTCTTCACCTTTATTTGCTTCAGCTGAAGAAGGGGCTGCAAAATTTCTGAGTGTGGAGTTAGAAGAAGCTTAGTCAGATGGCAAATTTGTTTATCAGAAAGCTGCTTAATGCAGGTCAGTAACGGTAGGTCAAAGTAATACCCAGAGGCCAGGCTGGTAAAGAGCGGGAATCTCTTTTTATTAGACTAGCTGATGTAGTTAACAACACAGACACTTTTTTTTTATCAGCTGCAAATGCTGTCTTGTTATTAGAAATGAGAAGAGGCTTTGCTGTGTGTCCCTTCTCCCTGTTTCCCACCCCTCCTGATCAAAGTTTCCAGGTAGGGCTGTTGTTACGTGGCTCTTTAATCCCAACCAAAAAAGCTGGTTTTCACCTTGATCAGTTCTCTAATTGATCTAATTGTGGTGGCACAGGGGAGGGAACAAGACCACCCCTGTTCCAGTAATGCAGATTTCTGATGGATTAAAATGGATGTTTGACTGTAGCTTTGGTTTCTGCCTCTTCTGAAGAGAGCATTACAAATGTCACACCTGAAACAGGTTTTCAGGAGTCAAGGTTTCAGGACAGGTTGGAAAAGGATAGAAATACAGTCTGTTTCAGAAAGACTTCTTTTTGAGGCTAACTGGAGTGTGTTTGTAAACACTGAAGTAAAGACATATGTTTGAAGTGCAGATGCTGGTTGTGTCTACACTTGGAATTAATTTTTATTCCTCATTTTTAGTAGTCCAGATCTGACCCATCTAAGTCTCTTAAAAATTTCTGGCATTTCTTAAAGAACAAAATTGAAACAACCAGCCTTTCTCCCTTACCCCCAGAAAAACAAACAAACAGACAAGGCCAACACACCCCTCCTGCCAAACACCCGAAAACCCCGTAGACAAATGTGGTGGCATTCTCAATATCCAAGTGCCCAGAGACTTTGGACAGAGACAGATACTGGATATGCCAGCAGCAATTAAAAATTAATCTGATGGCTTTGTTACCTATTTGATGAAGAAGACCTTTTGGTGAACTCTGTCCCTGAGTCCATTGCAGTGGGTTCTTGAGTCTTATTTGCAGAAAAATGACATGCAGCATCAGAAGCGAAGTGCACGCTTCAGGATGGCCTGTCAGGAGTCATCAGTGAAAGCACTTTCCAAGCCCTAATTTTGTTCCTGGGAGCTAGATCCCTGCAGTGTTTGGGAAGAGCTGACTTTAGTAACCCTTGTAGTTATATAAGCATATCTACCAGTTTAAAAAAAAAAAATCCAAAAAATAACTTGACAAACTCAAAGCATCTAAAACTTTGCAAGTGAGTGTTTTTTACAAACTAGAATGGAAATGTCCACAAATGACAGAAGCAGAGAAAGGCCTGTGTGCACAGTATGCTCGATTTAAAACAAACAAAACTAAAAAAAGAAAGGAAAAAAAAAAGAAAAGAAAAAGATCTTCAGATCTTGGAATCTCTCAGTAAGCGTTGCTGGGAAGTGGGCAGGAAAACATGTACAGCTCCCCTCCCCAGCCACTACTCACGTGTTTGTTCTCATGCAGCCCTTTAAAGAGCGGAGACGGAGCGAGCTGTCTGAACATGAACAATCCCACTGTCTACGTGGGCTTTGGCCAATGTTTTTTTCTCTTCTTCCTACTTCTTCACCGCGTGTTTTGCATGAAGCAGTCTGTCGCCTCCATGTCTCCTCTTAACTCTGCTGATATTAGGTATGCTTTTGAAGCACGATGGGATCCACCTGAAACAACTGATGTGAGGAGTGAGATTACGGGTTCTGTCGGATCGTGGGGCAGGGCAGATCCCAGGGTGGGCTGCAAGGGTTAGTGGGGGTGCAGGGGAAGAAGTGGGGAGGGGTGCTCCACTTTCACTACTTTCACCAGCAAGGGTGCCTTGTGTTGCAGAACTAGGTACCTGGCAAGCAATTTAAAGGCAAAATAGGTAAGTTAAATGGCTGTGCCTTCCACCCACTGCACAGTTCCCACTGATGTTTAAAGAAACTGCATGACTAAATACACCATGCAGTGTGGAAAATTTACCCTAAAGGAACTAATAAAAGCCACAAAAGCTGTCTGCAGAATCTTACTGTTTTGTTGCAGCCTGGAAGATAACAATTCTTCCATTTCCAGTGCTTTCCGCAGAATTTGATATGATTGAAGCTCTGCTCTACAGATGAATTTCCTATTAATTGGTATAAAACCTAGTCCTTCACAGTAGGTAGGGGCAGGTTCACCAGGTAAAGTTCTTGCTAGCCTGGGGGGAGTATACTATGTACCTTAGTTGTTTCTTGGTTTGTAGGCTGAGACTGAGACCTTCTCTATCTAGTGTGCTTAGCCTCCTGTCTTAGCCCCTAGCCATAGCATGCGACATAGCTGGTGGCTCTTGATGCAGGAGTGTCACTGTGCTGTCTGTATTTCATCTTTATTTCTTAACTTACACAGTAGGAAACCCAGTATTGTTTAGACAAAGAGGAAGGTGTATTACTTTAATTATGCCTGCATGCCGTATGGATTTCTTGAGGTGTATACAAGCCTCTGCTTCGTGTTAATCAAAGGATAGCAGTGCTTCGCCAAGTCAGATCTGTTCAGACTTGCAGCAGCCGGTTCATTTATTAACCTGACACCATGGGCTTGTGTGATGTTGGGGTTGCGCTTTTGTTCTCCTGTGGAGCACTAAGTGCCCCGAACTCATGCAGCACTTCCTGGGGCGGTCGATTCAGCTCTTCCCAGGGTAAGCTGGCTTGCGAACCTGGGTTTCTTGACTACTTACTGCTTTCCTGGACTCCAGTGCTTGGCTTGCTGAGGAGGCCAGCAATCACCCTCTGAGACTGTAGCCCTACAAGCATGAGAAACCATTCCTCCAGATGCCTTTCTTTTTTCCCCCCCCTCATTTTTTCCTCTCAAGTCATTCCCACATTACTCTACAGATTCAAGATACAGATGGACAACAGGTTGGATATACCTGTGTGCTAGGGTACAGGACTTCTGCAGCTCCTGAGAATGCCTCTGCTGAGCTCTTTGTCCCTGGGAGAAGTTCTTCCTGAAGCTGTGTGGGTTGCTTTGTTTGTTTTATGGCAAAGGGAGATTCCTGGCATTTGAAGACTGATGGCTGTGTAGCCTGCCTGTTCTCCAGGAGGCTGAAGCTGGCAGCAGTTTTCTCCCTTTCCAGTAATGGATGCATGTTACGACTAGCTTTGTGGTATCTTTAGACAGAAACTTCTGAAAGTGTAAAGTCGGAGCCTATTTTAAAAAAAAAAAAAAAAAGCTTTTTTTAATTATGCTTGTTGTTTTGAGGCAGAACTTTCTCAAAGGAGAAGCTGTGAAGATCAAAAGGGGAATGAGTCACTGAAAAACCCGAGTATTTATTAGATAAAAAGAATGTGTACGTCGTGGGGGGGGGAATCTTATCTAACATTTAGACAAAAATCAGTGGGCTGAGTGGTCCAAAAAGACTTGACTTTTCTTGAAATTTCCACTTAGCATAATAGACATTTTGGACCAGTAGGAAATAAATAAGACAAAGGAAATTCCTTGCCTATCTGTTTGCTTGATGACTGGTATGCCTTTGAGAGCAAATGAATGCATATTTGTTTGACACTTTAATTTGAAGTGGAGGTGTGTTTTCCCTTTTATAAACTTGCTGTCACTTGTTTTGTTCATTTCAGCTGTGTTCACTGCATCACTGCACCAACTTGCTGTGTCTCCCAGTTGCCAAAAAGAATTCCCTGTGTGGGGTTTTGGGGGGTGTGCCTGTTTTGGTTTGGGTTTTTTTTAACACTTGCTGCCTCTGGTGTTGGGCTTACTCCTTGTTGGCATGGTCAGTGTAACAGCGATATCCGAAAGAGCAATTCTTTTGCACTCATTGGAGAGCTCGTAGTCTGAAAACAGGCGCTCAGAACACTTGTAACGTAGCTTACAATGTGATGTTATATGGCGAAAGGGAGTGCTAGGACTGATAATTACATTAAAGGAGTTTGCACTAGCTAAATTTGACTAGTTTTAAATTACAATAAATTGTCTTGACTGTTTGTTGTGTTTTCTGTGTAATGGGCTAACATGCTGCTGCTTGCAAAAACCTGCTTGCCCCTTCTTTTTTTTTTTTTTTCAGCTTAACCATAAAGCAAAGCCTGCTGTAGCATAATGCTTCCAGAGATATTTTCTTAACTTAGTGTTTATTTATATTTTGTTGGGTCATCCTGTTACATCTGTCATTCTTTACAGAAAATTTTTTGTTAATGCCTCTGAAGTCTAATGGTAGCATGCACTTCTCTTACCCCTCTTCCTTCTCAATTTTTTGCAGATTTCTGACTTTGGACTTGCAAAGTGCAATGGCTTGTCCCATTCCCATGACATCAGCATGGACGGCTTGTGTGGCACAATTGCATACCTTCCTCCAGAGCGCATCAAAGAGAAAAACAGGTGTTTTGACACCAAACATGATGTGTACAGGTCAGTTAACTATGAAAACACTTAAAAGCATTTTAAGTAATACTGTAAAATGAGTTCTCTTTTTCTGGCTATAAAACCTAATTGAGCATGAAACTCTTAAATCTAGTTTGAGTCTCATCTTGCAAAGGGTCACGTTTGCTTTGCTTTTTGCAAAGTCTTTATAGGGTAGAGGCCTTTTAACAAACTGCAGCTGATCCTGGGTCTTGAGCATTATCATTGCAAGTAACACTTCTTTATTAGCATGGGAGGCACTCTGCCCATCTTTAATTTCCCCATCAAAAGGTACATCCTGACGTACCGTTCGAGTCTGTGACAAAATTCTTAATTATCTTCAGTGGATTTCATCACTAGGTCTTTGGTTCTTCTTTCATGGTAAGGTTATTAGGAAAAGGAAATCATGGCTGTAGATTAAAAGTTATGTCATTCTAAATGGAATCTATTTCTTTAAAGTTGTCTTGCAGGGTAGAAGTATTAAATGAAATCCACAGTAATGCTTTGCTGCTCTCTGATTTTGTCAGTGTTGGTGTGGAGTAGTTGGTAAATGTTACCAAAAACTCAGCAGCCTCTAGCAAGTCTCTGTGTTTGCTGCCTCAGGTTCCTCCCTGCAAAAACTAGACTTTCAGATCATGGTTCTTGGCTGCATCTTGCTGTGTGTGTTCATCAGCTGAATTAGATGCAGAAGAGAAGGACAAAGAAAGAGAACTTAGGAAAATAAATTATACTTCTGTGAGATTTTTGGCTTTTTTTTTTTTAAATCTTTTAAAGAAATTTTTTTTTGCATTTATTTGTAGCTTTTCCATCGTGATTTGGGGAGTTCTTACACAGAAGAAGCCTTTTGCAGGTAAGTTTGATGTATTGTGGGTTGTGTTGGAATTGTTTTTCCTTTCTCCTGTTGATAAGCATGCTTCCTGCCCCACCAGCCCCAGATATCGTCTAAATTCCTAGAGTCTTGTGTGGTAGACACTTTTAAGCCCTCAAATTCTGATCACAAATTTAAGTCCTCCTTTGTCCTACATCATGAAAGCAGAACCCATATTACCGCAGGGGCCCCTAGTCTGCACCTTTTGGCTTCTGCTGGAGTTTGCTGTACAGATCCAGATTAGTGTGTGGCCTGCACAGACTGTTTGCGGCCAACGAGGAACAGCGCAGAGCAAAGCCAACTGGCAGGCAACAGTGCTGTTTTCAGAAACACCTTCTCTGTAGAGAGGTTCTGTAGTTTATTTGTAGATTGTGGGTACAGATTTGTTCTTTAAAAATAAAAAAAACCTGTCTGTGAGAATAAGCCTTGTTCCACCTCGTAGTAAATGTACCGATCAACAGGCAGCTATTTATTCTTTATGACTTTTCCTGTGTATATGACTAGCCTATGTATAGCAAACATGTTTGAACAGGTTCCAGTCTACTATTAACTTTTCTCCAAGTGAGAGATCCCATTTAGCCGAATGGTTGACTTCAGAGTCAAGAGCCACATGACTGCACTGCTTGATTTGTGTTCTTCCTTCACCTTTATGAAAAGTTCAGGTACCTGGTCTAAATAAAAGCTGTGGTTCAGTTTTCTTACAGCAGATAGGGAAATCCAAAGAGAGGTAGCAAAGAACTCTCTGAGTTTTTTCCTTTGGTTCTGTCTTTTATGGGTGGAAAAAGAACACAGTCACTCACTGACAATTGTTTTTAACTGATATACGGGAAGTAGGTGTTACTGCATTGATGGATGTATTGTGGGAGAGTAAGACCAACTTCTTTTTCCCTGTTGATAAAAGAAAGCACTCTAAATCTAGGAAAAAAAAGGCATGAAAACAAAGTTTCAGCCTAATACACTGTTAATGCTCTTAGGCAAAAGAGAAATAAGTCCTTTTGCCGGGAGATCTTAATTTGTGTGCTTTTGCTTTACAGAGGAAAACAACATTTTACATATTATGGTAAAAGTAGTTAAAGGCCACCGCCCAGAGCTACCTGCTGTTTCCAAATCCAGACCTCATTCATGTAATAACTTGATCAAACTGATGCAAAAATGTTGGCAAGATGATCCTGGTGAACGGCCAACATTTCAAGGTAAGATTTCCTTGTAACTTGGCTGCCCATTTATTCTTCTATGAGTCATGTTATTGCTCAGGACTCTGTTAATCCTTGGGGTTAATGCTGTGAACCTCTGTGACAGAATAAATAGAGCACATTGTATGGTAGAGACAATGATACAGGCCACTTACTCATTTGTGGGGGAAGGGATTATCTGGGGACAAGTCTGACCATGACGGGGTTATGTAAACACATCAGGAATAAGACCTGTACTGAACCAGTTGATCCATTTAGCCAGAAATTATGTTCATTTCTGATTGTGTGTATCAGGGCACATGCCAAGCTGGAGTTATGGTTTTTACCACACCAAAATATTGAAGGCCCTGGCTCTTGAAATTTACTGTTGTATGCTGAGAAACTGGATTGTTTTCTTGTAACAAAACAATTTGTACTGTCATTTTTCTGGCAATAAAAGGCAACTCTGGTGAAAGGTTTGAACTTGCCCAGAGCACCTGTTATGAATTCAAACGTGCAGAAGGATGTAGCACGTGCTATCTCCAGGTAGCTTCATTTAGCATTAATGGGAGAGATTTGCCTCTTCCCTCCTGCTCCTGCCCAAACAAGGCATGGGGACTGAAGGGAAGAGGGGTCCCATCTTTTTAAAAATAAATGTCTAACTCTGCCAGCAGTAGACTGGTTCCCATTTCGCAGTCCTGCAGTGCAGCCACCATGTAACATCAGTCTAGTCTGAATGTGAAAATGAATTGTTCAGTCAGCCCTATGCACTCTTTGCTTAGCTACACACTTGTGCCTACTGATGAGGTGCTAGATGGAATAGTCAAAATTAGAGTCTTTCTCCCACAGTATCTCAAAGCTGTTAAGCTCTAATGATAGAGAAAGGCAGCAAGGCATCTCAGAAAAGTTTCTTACTAAAAAAACCCCAATCCTTCTCTTGTTTTCTTCAAAGAAATCACTTCAGAAACAGAGGCCCTTTGTGAAAAACCAGAAGATGAAACAAAAGAGATTATAACTCAGGACCTGGACACCAAGAATTCCCCAGAGCAGCAGCCGGAGGTATTTTCTCTCTCCACCTCTTGTTCAAGAGCACTGGGTTTTGTGAGGAACAGGTTCCTCTGTGGCCTGTAACTTCCCAAGCAACCTTCTCTTTGCTGCTTTTGAGCACCTTCTTGCCTGGTAGAAGTGGGTCTTGGTGAAGGACTGGAATGCAAAAGTGACAGCAGATGCATGGACCAGCTCAGGAAAACCTCAGTGCAGAACTAAATGCAAGTGAATCTTAGACTGTTGAGGGAGAGCAGGACAGTTAGGAAATAAAGGCTGGAACTATGTGGGTGTGACTGATCTTAAAAAACGCTGTAGACAGAAGAGCCATGCGGCTTTAGTGGCTGTGTGAGTACTGATGAAAGCTGCCCTCCTGCATCTGAAAACTTTCAGTGACCTTATTCATAGGTTTCATTTAATATGAACAGTGCTTAAAGGCTACCTGCAAACTAAAACACTTACATTTCTTCCTGTAGGGCCTCGTGCTCAGTTTTCTTTACTGACCTTTCTAAAATGCTTGTGTGCTTCTCTTGAAGGGGATGTCTCCATTATCCCAGCCGAAACAGGAGCCAGCTCTACCATCAGTTAAGGATTACAGTCTCTCAGAGTTGTTGTCCCAGCTGGATTCGGGGATTTCACAAACTATGGAAGGCCCTGAGGATCTCAGCCGCAGCTCTTCTGAGTCCAAACTTGCCTCCAGTGACAAGCGGCTTTCAGGAGTTTCATCTGTAGATTCAGCTTTTTCATCCAGAGGCTCCCTTTCCCTTTCCTTTGAAAGGGACAGTTCAGGTAATGGTCAGGTTTTTCTTCTTTGTTGTTGTTTTTTTGTAGTTGTTTGGACTGGGGCATGGGAGTCAGTGGGTTGGAAAGCAGTCATATAAAGAATAGCATTCTGGAAATCACTGTTAGCCTTGCTTTCTCTTGCTGTCAGCACTACAAATTTGTTTACTAGAGGTAGTTATTTAAAAAAAAAAGAAAAGAATGTGGTGGTTCCCAAACATGATCTAATGAGAAATAATGAATCTCATTCACTTTTGAAAAGAAGTGACCTGAATTCCCATCAAAGCAATTACAGAATCAGTCATGTAAAGGCTGGTGGGAAGGGAGGTCACCTAGTCAGCATCCCGCTCAAAGCGGGACTAAAGCCAATGCCCAGTCAGGTCAGCTGAGTTTGTGGCTTTTTCAGTTATACTAAGCCCAAGTCTGAGCACCTTTTTCTTTTTTTTTTTTTCTTTTTTTTCCTTTTTTTTTTTTCCTTTTTTTTCCTTTTTTTTTTTTTTTTTTTTTCCTTTTTTTTTTTTTCCTTTTTTCCTTTTTTTTTTTCCTTTTTTCCTTTTTTTTTTCCTTTTTCCTTTTTTCCTTTTTTTCCTTTTTTTTCCTTTTTTTTTTTTTTTTTTTTTTTTTCCTTTTTTTTCCTTTTTTTTTTCTTTGAGAAGACTGAAGCCACCTTCTCAGCAGCCCCCATGAACATTGTAATAAAGACCCCTGCTGTTGCACACATGCCCCTCCCTTTTCAATCCAGTGCTGCAAAAACCAGGCATCTATTTTCCAGTTAGGCAAACAATGATTAGCGCAGGGAGATCAACCACAGCACCCTTTGTTTTTCATTTCACAAGAAACAGAATAAGAGTAAGTAAGTGGGGCTCCAAATCTGACCTCCAATTGTTCTGAAACTACTGCGAGGGGCATGGGGGGTTATTTCTTTGCAGTCTGGTCGTTGCTGAAGCCACCAGATATCTTAGCCATGGACAAGTAAGGTTTGACGGGTATCAGAATTGCCTTTTTCATGGAATCATAGAATAGTTTGGGCTGGAAGGGACCTTTAAAGGTCATCTAGTCCAGCGCCCCTGCAATGAACAGAGACATCTACAACTAGATCAGGTTGCTCAGAGCCCCGTCCAGCCTGACCTTGAATGTTTCCAGGGATGGGGCATCTGCCACCTCTCTGGGCAACCCATTCCAGTGTTTCACCACCCTCACTGTAAAACATTTCTTCCTTATATCCATCTAGATATTGGTACTACTGACATACAGAAGAGGAAGCTAACGGAGGCCATTTTATCTGGAGATACCGGCAAGCTGATGAAGATCCTCCAGCCTCAAGATGTTGATATTGTTTTAGATGGGAACTCCAGTCTTTTGCACTTGGCTGTTGAAGCTGGTCAAGAAGAATGTGTCAAATGGCTCCTCCTGTACAATGCTAACCCTAACCTTACCAACAAGAAAGGATCCACCCCTCTTCACATAGCTATTGAGAAGAAAGTTAAAAGTATTGTGGAGCTGATTATGGCTAGGAAAATCAATGTTAATGCCAAAGATGAGGATCAGTGGACTGCTCTTCACTTTGCTGCCCAAAACGGGGATGATTTCAGCACCAAAATGCTGCTTGATAAGAATGCATCCTTAAATGAGGTAGATTTTGAAGGCAGAGCCCCCATCCACATAGCCTGTCAGTATGGCCAAGAGAATATTGTGCGGATCCTGCTGAGAAGAGGCGTTAATGTGAACATCAAAGGAAAGGATGACTGGGTGCCACTGCACTATGCTGCCTGGCAAGGTCATCTCTCCATTGTAAAGCTTCTGGCCAAACAGCAAGGCGCAAACGTGAATGTGCAGACCATGGATGGAAGGACCTCGCTACACTTGGCTGCTCAACGAGGACACTACCGTGTCGCTCGCCTTCTCATAGACCTGGAGTCAGATGTCAACATACAGAATGTGCTCTTGCAGACTGCTCTCCACATAGCTGCTGAAACTGGCCACACAAGCACATCGAGGCTGCTCCTTAAACATGGTGCAGACATTGAGGCAGCAACAGCAGAAGGATGCACCGCTCTGCACTTGGCATCTCGCAGTGGCCATTTAGCAACAACAAAGTTGCTGATAGATGAAAGGGCAAGTGTTCTAGCCAGAGGCCCTTTAAATAGGACAGCGTTACATCTTGCTGCAGAAAACGGGCACTCTGAAGTAGTAGAAGAACTTGTCAGTTCAGAAAATATCAATGTTTCTGACAGTGAAGGGTTGACAGCTCTTCATCTGGCTGCACGAGGAGGGCACACAAAAACAGTTGAGGTTCTTCTGAAGCACGGGGCGCACACTGACATGCAAAGACCCACGTGTCAGACCCTGCTACAGCTTGCGCAGCAGAGCAGTAATAGCTCAGTTACTGTGTTGTTAAGTGAGACTTAAGCAAAAGGTACAGAACACGCTACCTTTCTACATGGTGCAAGAAGGCTGCTGGAGCTTGAATCATGAGGGCCTTCTCCAGTTGTGCAGTGACCTGCTCGTCGGCAGCGTCAGCTGACGGACTGAGGTGCAACCAGCAGAAGCTACTTGTGTTTGAGTGTGCGAGTGAGAGCGCACGTGGACTAAGGCCAGATGTAAGGCTAAGAGCTGGAGTCTGCCATGCCGTGGTCTGGATCAGTCATTCTGTATGTGCCTGCCCTGTCTGTACATTGACATTCCCCTCCCGAGGATGTTGTGAGAGAAGGATGCAACTTGTCAGTTTCCCCCTGCTTTTTTTTTTTTTAATGTGCCAAACTAATTTAAGAACTAACATTCTGCTTTTTTATTTTCATCCAAAAAAAAAAAAAAGGATGGCGTAGATTCCTGGTTTATTGCAGTGATCTATATTTTGGGCTGAAAGCCTCCAGTGTAAAATAGACACAACACAAATCTGCTTGAAATTAATGCAAGAGATGAGGAAAGGGCTGTTAAAGATACAGTTAATCATGTTTCAGTGTCAGAAGGTACTTGGTTTAATGGAGCCATTGATTACAGATTTCCATGTACTCAAAATTGATGAGGCAGACTTACTAACAAGGCAGGATCCCAAAACTACATTAGCAGAAGTAAAAGCTTCACACTGGTATCTTCATATACAGTACCACCTTGTATGTATTCTAAGATTAGTAAGCTGAACTAGGTGCTTAGTGGTTTGTCTTAAATGAAAAAGTCAAAAGCTAAATTTCATACTGGACTGTAACTGGATGGTATATTCTAACAAACACCATTATACCAATTTGCAAAACAACGTTTGGAGGGGCTGATGACTAGACTGATATACTGTGTATATAGTATTTCTACCTGTTGTATGCTTTTTTTTCTACTGAAGAAAATAGATTGCTTAGAGTGGGTATGTTTTAATACACCTTTTAATTTCACTCTTTTCAAAGTTCAAATGTGATCTGTTATTAATAAAAGATTGTGTTACATACCTGGCTGTATTTTGTAGTTGTTAAAGCAACTGAAAACCCATTGACCAGCAGCAGCACGCAACTGGAATGTGTTTAATGATGTTGAAGCCCAAACCGTTGACATGTAAGGCTGTCCTCGGTTTTACATACCCCTTAGCTTTTATATGGCAGGTAGGGAGCTTGAGTGAATCGGAGGTGTTATTTACAGAATAAATTTATAGAATAAAACCCCACATAATCTATCCTTTATGTGCGTAACACCTTGATCTACAGCTGGGATGCTTTCCTCTTAATGCTGTAGCTGTTCAGGGAGTTCAGTTTTCTTCTGTACCTTGAAGCCAAGTCAAATGCTTTTGCATCTTCCCTGTTGACTGGTGAGCTGCTGCCCAGGCAGGTACCTCACCTCTGCTCGGCGGCGTGTTCCCACCACGCGTGCCACAGAGCAAGCAGCAGCGGCGTGCTTTGCTCCCACCTCCCACCAGGAAAGCTGCTCTTGCTTAAGAGCATTTTTGCACATACCTGATGGCAGTGATATGAATGCCAGTGCTACCTCAGTATCTGATTTTAGGAGTCAAAGTGCTCCTGGGGGAATCTAGCCCCATGAAAGTAAATACTTCCTTAAAAACCAAAACCCAGCCTCCTGTCATGGGAGATGGCTGAGGGCCATAACCAAAGGAGAATGGGTGCTTGCAGAGGGAGCAGGGACCCTGCTGCTGTCTGGTACTGTTCCTGGCTCCAAGTTGGTACCTCTATGCACCGGCACGCAGCTCCCCTAGTTCAATTTCTTGAATTTCAAGACAGTTCACTGACTGCCTAATGAAACTGTTAAAGAATAGATGGTGAAGCCATGCTCATGCCAATATGTGGAGGTTATAAAGCAATGTGCCTCTTACCAGAGCACGGCAGCCACAGCAAGCTTCCTAAAGGTGCTGACAGTGAAACTTCTCATTAAACAAACAAAACTGTAATTTTCTTACTGCTTCCTTCAACTTCTTTTGAGACCAATAAGGTTGTCATGTTTCATTAAGCTGTACTTAATCAGTCTCTCTTTATAGCAACTTCAACCGCAGCCCACTTAGTCTCTCAAGTCCTGTGCCACTGTGATTAAACACTGGGCCCAGCCTAGCACACACCATACCCTTCTGTTTCAAAGTCCTCAAAGAGTGAGATGTGAGATACTTTAATTCCAGCGGTATTTGCCTGAACTGCAAAAGAGCTGTAAGACCAGGTAATAGCAGTCTTGTGCCTCCTAATAAAGGTGGTGCATGCCAGCTAGGCGAGGGGAAAGTACACTTATAAAATGCTTTTAAAACAGCTCAAGCACTGCTTCGCCAGTACATTCCTTCAGTGCCTAATAATAATAGCATATTAGCTTCTAATTAAACATGAGGCCACACTCATGAGTCTATTTTCCATGCCATCTTTCACAATAACAGGCACAGCTATGCATCACATAGAAGGCAACACAGCTGGCGCCAGAAAAAAAAACACCAACGGGATTGCAACGACATGCTGCCAGTACTGGAGTGGGTATTTGTCCCCGTGAACCAGCCTTCCTTGGGGGCGAGGAGGGGGGAATGGGGTGTGCTAAATTAGCACTAATGCGAGCAATTACGAATTACTGTTCGTAAAGGTCTCCTGCGGGTGACTTTTTCCTGGTCGTACATGCACTCCTCTGACTTAGCTGAAGTCCTAACTGGCTGCTGACCTAAAGCTTACAGGCATTTCTTTGCCTCTTTCCAATCTTAGCCATATTCTTTAAGAAAATACCTGAAAAATACGCAGAATGACCCAATGATGATACCAGGCTTTGTCCCTACAAAAAACCCAACCAAACAAACAAAGAACACCAAACCAAAAAACCCTCTACTAAAAGAAAAAAGAAATCCCCAGACCCTACCATAAAATGCACACCTCATTTTGACTTTCTTTTCCCTTGCTTGAGCTGGCAGGTTGAACTCGGCTGCCCCAAGTCTGAAAGGAAACCTGCCCCCCCCACACTTTCTGCCAGCTTCCCTCTCTCCGCTTCAGCTCAGGCCCTGAGGAAGCCAAGGCAACGGTGCGAACCAGCTCCTAAGCCACGGGCTCTGCTCGCTCACCCGCCAGCTCCAGCCCTCCCGCAAACCCCTAAAACGTGCACAAACCCCCGCATGCTCGGGAAGCGGGTTTGAGAGGCGGCGTGAAGGCACGGAGGGCTCCGCAGAGCCGAGTCTTGCTCCAGGTCACCCTTGCTGCCTAACTGCTCCCTGGCAGCAGAAAGGACTGCAAGATGAACGTAAGCTCCTCTTGCTCTCTTCCAAAATCAGGCAGAGGTTGCTTGCAGGGTTTCTGTGTACACCGTGCTTGCCTGCTTCCTTAGGGCTTCTGACCATGGCCCCAAGTGGCTATTTCAGCCCAAGGAGTAACGAACATAGAGAAAAAAGATAGAGTGAAATGGTGTTAGTGACCATAAGCTTCACCTTTTAATCTCTAGACATGATTTTTTCAGCCTGGCCTCTGCCTGCAATGCCTGCGGTAACATAGCCTGGGTTTCTGCCAGCACCCGGCTGGTGCCGGCTCCCTGTGCAGGAGCCCCCAGCAGCAGGAAGGTGCCTCACACCATCCCCATTCCTCACTCCTCCATCCCAGCCTCCGCCTCCGGGGGATAGGCGTAGCCCCTGATGCATTACCTGTCCTTCGCAACAGTTTGTTCCCAGCACCCAGTAGCCTTTATCTTACCTTGCTACTTAGCACAGGGTGCTGCAGTGCCGTGTTCTCTACAGGCCTCGAGATGGACTCAACAAGCCTGCGGTTCAAACACGCTCGCTCAGCGGTGGCAGCAAGGGGAGAGGATTGCTGGGTGATTGCAAAGAGGGGCCCAGAGGCAAACCTCAGCCCTTTTCATTCCTGCCTCCTCTCTTGCACCACCTTGGCTCTGCACAACAGGGTTGCAAAAAAAAAAACAAGGCATGTGGAGCTGGCTCTACAAGGTCCTCCTTTAGCGGAGAGGTGTGTGAGGGGGGGATATCTGCTCTCCTCCACGCTCCTTTAACCCAGCTGGGTGCCATAAGGTGCAGACCGGCTTGCAGGTGTCCCAAAAAAACCCAGGCAAAACCTTCAAGTGCCACGGTGCTCTGCTGCTGGGGTACAAAACCAGCGGTTACCTCCCCCGGCTGCCCCTGGGCCTTGGGGAGGGGGCATCCAGCCTTTCCCCTTTCCCTCCCCTGTCCTCAGACAGGGAGGACTTTTCTTCAAGCAGCCCTGATTTTGATCTGTTTCTTTGAAGGAGACCCACACAAGCAAGGAAGAGCGAGTCCTGGGCTTCTTTATACATGAGTCCTGGGGCCAGGGGTTTGAGATGCCAGCTGCGCTTAGCCTGTCCTGTTCTTTGGCCAAAACCGCGTGCACCGTGCACCCAGGTCCTCCTGCTTGAAGCCTTTCGACTGCTTTTGCAACACCGGTTTTGTAATGGCAGAGGGATGGATCATGCACAGCACCACTCCACTCCCTCCCCTCTCCCTGCTTTTGGGACGCACTTTAACCCGGGGGCTGTGGCAAAACGCGGAACACTGGCATTCCTATCGCCCGACCCAAGCCGGGCAGAGCTTCACCAACCCAAAGCGAGTGCTGATTAAACAGAGCGTAACAGCACAGGAAGCCCCCTTTCAACAGGGAGGTGGCAGAAGGCAGTTCCCAACACGTCGGGCTGCTGCGGTTCGCTTGGCGGCTGAGCGTCATGGGCTGCTGGCAGCTAGATGCGGGGCTGGGGGCAGCGCGTTGCGGCTGGGAGCAGCGCGGGGAGGCTGTGCCAGTGGGGAGGCAGGCACGATGCCTGGCTGGGCTGGGAAGCCCTCGCTGCTGCACTGGCGAAGTCCTGAGCTTGTAGGGGACCACACGGCAGACACTTGAGGAAAAACGGGGTTTAAAAATCACTGCTGCCACCACCCTTATTTACCCTTGTGTTTTTGAAATGCTGTGGGAGAGGCTTTCAGGCTTTTTCTCTGTACAGTTATGTAGAGCAAAGACCATTTAAAAGCTAATAAAGAGCAACTCGCGATCTGCACAGAAACACCTGGCTCTGAGAGGCTCGAGTAGAAACATGCAGAAACACAAGATAGATACTACAGCTGTGCAATGACAAGGGGAAAGATGCTCCACGCTCTTCCCTGGAAAAGCAGGCAAGAGCCCATTTGCAGGTGCTGCTCCCTGGGGCCAGGCTCTGCCCCACAGGCAGAGTAACCTTTGACTGGTGGCAGGAATAAGGGCCCACGGGCTGCAGGCTCACAAGATGCACAAAAGACAAATTTGCCTGTCGAGTCCCCCCCCCCAGCCCTTCATCACCTGATGGATCAAAGAAATAAATCCTGGGCAGAGCCAGTTTTCACTTGAGTTCATGCCTCTGACCATGCCTCAACAGGGACCAAGGTCAATACATTCCTTTTTATCTGTTTAAATAGGATTGCTTTTCTTAGTCCCACTGACAGGCAAAACGTGCCAAGTCCTGTGCTGCCATTATGATGTCTCCCATGAGTTTTAAAACCTGGCTGGCTTTGTCCCAGCCATTGTCTTGCCTCCTTGCAAAGATGCTTAGCTAGGGGCATTGTAGGAGGTTAACTGACCTATAACTTGAGTTATAACTGACGTTGGGGAACATTTATCACAGCAGCTATATCCAAAAGCACATGTGCAAAGGGGGTTTAGACATTTGCAAATCAAAGCTAGAAATTTGTATGCAGTAAATATAAAGGCTGACTTAAGGCTAACCTGAAGTCACTCTGCCTGTCTCAGGGGCTCACAAAAAATCTCCAAACATCATCCTTTAAAAAAAAAAAATAAATTTAAATCTAATTAGCAGACTAGTCCATGCCAGCTTGAAGAAGATGCTAGATGCCTTGAGATTAACTTAGCCTAACCACCAGCTTCCCAAAGCAGAAAAGCCTTTACTCTCCAGTATCTTCCCATTTGGTCCCAGTTCCTGAGCAGGGCAGCATCCCTCTGCCTGGTGCAGCCGGGGGTACAATTTGTGTAGGTAGTACCTTCAGGACCGGTGGAGGTTACCAGGCTTTTCTCCTACACGTTGAAGCTCCTTGTTTTTCCACGCAAGGACACGCGAGCCTACGCCCCAACTGAGCTCCCCCGCAGGGAGCGGTAGGGAAGAAGAGGAGGAGGAGGAAGCTGTGCTGCACAGCTGCTGCTATAGTGGCAACCATGGCCTGGGGGAGCAGAGCAGCAAAGGGCCACTGACTGCTGACGAGCAGCCAGGGCTTTCTGCTTCCACTTGACCTAAATCCAGATTTGGGTACTGGTTTATTAAGGAAAGGCGGTACTGCTCCATTACTCTCCCAAGTCAAAACCGCTCTCAGGACCACCCCTGTTCTCCCCTCACCCTTTGGGCTCCTGACACATTCCTCAGTGCAACAGTTCCCAGGGAAGGAATTTGCTTCAGTGCAGCCAACCAGGCCAACCAGCACAGATACAGACAAGCTCCCTTGCCACAGCTACAACCTGCAGCATGCGTTGGCCTCCCTTTCACCAAGGCAGTGTTTTCTCTGCTGAAAAGGTCCCAGCTCTGGGACATTTCCAAAGCAAAAAGCTTTGCAGACTTGGAAACTGAGGGGCTCACTTCTCATCCTTGGCTCTGCCAGCTTCAGGGAAAGAGAGAGGTGCAGAACTGCTCCTGGCATCCCCTCCCCAGGGCCATGCAGTGCCAAGGACGGCGGCCCCAGACACAGCTTTCGGCGGAGCACCCTTTCTCTTTCCTCCTCGCAGGCCTGCCAGGACTCGGCAGCTCCGCGGTAGCCCTTTGCCCTGGGTGGCGAGCAAACCCCGGCAGCTCGCACGGCATGTGCCAGCACGCACTGCGCTACAGGTGGCTCCGGCTCACCGCTGCCTGCCTTTCCATCGCGGGAGGCTCCTGCCCAGACGACGCTGGCTGAGGTTTTCCAGCCGGCTTTTTGGCAGGGAGGCGGCGTTGCAGACACCGCTGGACTTTCTCCATTCATTTCTCCCCATTAGTAACCAAAACAGCTGCTCCAGCCTTAAGCCAGGGTAAAGCCTGACGGTGAAGGCAGTGGTAATTAGCTGTGCTGGCAGCGCACCCAGTGAAGCAAAATGGCTGGGTAGTCATCACGGCTCATAACCGGCCTGTGCCAGTGGGGAAGCCGAGGCCTCCCTGACCCTCTCCTTCCTCCCTCTGAGCTTCCCTCAACTGCCAATTAGTTGCCTCCTTCCAGGAGGAATTAAAATAAAAAATAAACTAAAAGGCCAACAAACACAGAGGAACACACCGGCTTCTCCCTGCCAATGGAGACATGTGCCTGAAGGAGGGGCACCCCATTTCCCCCCCGCCAGCGTGCACACTGGCAGCCAAAAGGCAGGGGTGAAGCAGGGCTGGCTTGGGGTCGGGCAGATGGTGCAGCTCCCTGGCAGCAGCACAGCTAGCCAAGCTCGCCCTCAGAAAGGGACTGGTTTGGTCCATGCTGTTTTGGGGGTGTTGGGACTGTGCCAGCCCCCTGACAGAGTCTCTCCAGGCTGGAGGGGGGCCAGGAAAAGCAGCTCCGGGGGAGGCTGTCATTCCTTTAATCAACAGCAACCCATCTCCAAGGGATTTTACACATCCAACTCCGATTAAAACCAGAGGGACACCGACCTAAGGGACTTGGCTAGCATTGTGCTTGATGCCTGCAGGTGTCTGGGACTGCTCCTTCAGATGCCACCTTCTCTGCTCCTTCCTGCCCTGCGGAGGGGCTGGGCTTGGGGGGATGCACCGCAGCACCCTGCTGCCTCCATCCAGCTGACAGCCCCTTGCATGCTCTCAGGCACCCAGAAAAAGCCCCACAGGGCTCAGAGGCAGGTTGTTTCCGTGTAAAATTCCCCAAACTGCGCTCTGAGGTGTGCCGTGAGGGGCCCTTGTGCATGCCACCAGTTTGTCCCCTCTGCGAGCTTGTGTGCAGGGCTCTCCCTTGGCCCCTCTCCCTCTGTCCTTTGCTTGACTGCTCCAAAGCAGCTGGTGTCACAGGTTGGCACAAGCATCACAGGAAGGCAGTACGGCTTCCCAGAGAAGGACCCGACTTGCTGATCAGCCCCATGGCAATTGCTGCTGTGGCCCTGCTGCTGTTTGCGAGCAATTAACAGGGACGTGGGACAGGGTGAGGCTGGGCGAGGTAGGAGACCAGAGGCAAGGAGGACGGGATCTCAAGCGATTTCAGGTTTTTAATGTGGCTCTTTCTTCACTTTGATCACAAGGACGGTCGGGTGCCCATGCATGTGTACCTACCTACACAGACACACGCGCTTGCCTACCTGCACACGCAGGCTCAGAGGCGCACACGTGCCTGCTCTCCGCCTGCACACACAGGCATGCACCTGGGCACACATGTTCACAAATGAGATATTAGTTTCTTATTTTCATGGTGAAAATTAACCCCTTTTCAAGGCAAGGAGCTGTCACACCACCACATCGACCAAACTCACCCCATGCCAAGCCATGTGCAGACATGGTTGTAATCCTTTGCATTCAGAAATGGACTACAAGAATGAGAAAGGAGATGGCAGTAACACACTGCCGCTCGTGCAATGCCTTGCTAACCTAATCCCACCAACCACTTCGTCCCACAGCAGTTGGCAGCTCTCCCCTTAAGCTACTCCATCCCAGCTCCCTGTGGTCTATCAGAGCATCTGGATGGCGAAAAGGTGCCTCAGGGTGTATACCTCAAGGCTGCCAAAGGTTCGAGTCACACACATCACAGCACTGCTGCAACCCTGTAATCCGCTCCCATGAAATACTGCCGCTGTCAGAAAGAAATCAAATCCTGGCTGCAAAAGAAAGAGGAATAAACATCCACTTGCAGAGCCACGAACACTGGCACGGTTGTTCCTGTTCAGGTATTACCAACCCAGTAAACACAAGCTGCATCAGACCAGCATTCCCCAAATTCAGTGTTTTGCCTCAGAGTTTCCCTTGTTAAAAGCCTAAGGAAGAATCAAAACATAATCCTGCTCTAAGCAGTTAGGAAATAAAATGCTCATAGGGAAAATGCCTTCCACATTCTAGTCACTTACTGCAGTGTTCACATTACCTGTAATAAATATTTAAATATTTCCAGAATCCTACACTGTTCTTAATAGTCACCATTTTAAAAAATATTTATATATACATACATATTTTTAATATTGTTATATATATACACAGACATACACATACATGTGTATGTGTGTATATATATATGAAAAACCTTGAAAGCATTTATTTGATCAGTCTAAAGACATGCTGCCTTTGGATTCTGCTTCTACCTCCTGCTGTGGCAGAGTAAGTCCTATTTACCTTCTCTCTAGCAATCACAGGAGAGATGTGATACAAACTCTTACAGTTTCCTCTACAATGCTACTTATCGACAACAGCTCCAGTCCCGTCCCATCCTAACAACCCAAATCCAAACCCAGCAGCAAGGACTCAGGTCCAAAATGGTACGTGCGGCTGCTGCTGCTGCTCCTGCAGGGCCCCACCATCACCAAAAACCGGAGGAGCTGGGAGTAACTTATTTACTTTTGACGTTCCATCTTTGCAGTGGTTTATTCCTCCCCCTGTCCCCCAGCTGCCTTCTTCAACACGCTTTTTAATCACTTTCTCTGCTGATACAGCGACAGCCTGAAGTTTACACTAAAGGGCAGTCTTTGGCCCATAGAGAAGGTATTTACTAATTATTTCTTACATACATTGCAGACATACGCACGCACACAGTCAGCGGTCAGTCGCAGTGCTAGACTGCTTTTACAAGCAGCAACGTACCAAGCCTCCTCCTGCCCTTCTGCTGTTTTCCCAAGCTCTCTTTGCTTTCCCAGGTTTGCTCTAGGCCCTAAATATGTTCCAGATTAACAAAATTCACCAGAGACCAAGATGCAAGGGGCAAAAATTTCCAGCCAAGCGGGCCGCAACCCCCAGCAAAGCTAGATTGATTTATCTCAGCTAAAAACGTCCCCTTGCCGCCTCCTGATGCCGGGGTGTGCCAGGGGCTCCAGGCCAAGCCCTGGCCGCTCCTCACCAGCCACACAGCAAGTGGCAGCTGCACCCCATCGATGTGCCAGAGGATTACGGCTTCCTCAAAGGTCTCCCGAGTGGCTCTAATTATCTTCCTTGAACAGATATCTAAGCTCCTCTGTCAATAGCAAGTGACAGGAGTAGACCCAGCCGGGGAGAAGACATGCTCCTGGGGCAAGGCACTGGGCTGCAGCAGGGTGCTGCCGCTGAGCACCCCCAGCAGGGCTGCCCGCAGGGGGAGCGAGCCCCTGCACCTCGGCTCCCTGCAAAGTTTAATTTCTGGAGAGGCCTATTTTGGGGAGAGGCACAGGCCAGCTCTTGCAGGATGCTAGGGCTTTGGGGGCAGCTCTGCGGCTCCCCACAAGAGGATGGGAGAGCCAGAGGAGGAAAGTCATTGCTGCTGCTGGAGAAACCTGCCAGAAGCCCAGAGCCAGCCTCAGTTTTTGGGTTTGCCCCCCCTGGTGCTTTTAACTCCTTAATGACTTTCCTGAACAACCAACGCAATCCTCCTATTTTGCCCAAAAGGCATTTGGCCAACAGCAGTGAGTTAAGATGTCAGTACAAATGCCTCTCTGTTGCCAGCAGAGTTTGGCTGCAGATCTGAGTTGTGACACAGTTAATATGTAATGAGGTTATTAATATTGTATTGTGACATACTTAAGATCACCAGGTTTCCACTGAATATGTAATTGTTGAGGAGCCAAGAAATAATCCTTTAACTACAGATTAAATTCAGCCCTATTTGACATCACATCCTTCATTCAAGCCATTAAAAGAACCCGTGCCAGGAAGCTATCCTTGTTCCTCCCTGGAAACGCTCACATCCAGCTGAGACATTTTTCTAACATACACGCAAATAAGAAGTTGTGAGGCGCTCCAAGAAATCATTGCTTCAAGCTAGTGCCCACTTTGCACCTAGGTTACATTAGATGCTGTTCCCTTGTCTTAAAAAGGCCATTAAACTGCAAACATATCTGTCCCATCTTACTTTGACCTCATTCTTGACTGCAAACTTAACCCAGCAGACCTTAAAGACAGCTCCTAGATGCCTACATTTGCTTGTCCCTGAAAGCAGCAGGCGCCAGGGGTACTGTCACCGCAGGGTGACGCGGCTGTACCTCCTGGGTGCACAGGTGTGCCTACAGTCACCGCACACGCCAACAGCCCAGCCTGCCCTTCTTTTCCTGAGGTGTGCCAGCTGCCAGTGGAAGGGTGCTTAAGCCTGCTGTCTTCACCTCCTGCTCCTCTTCTGGGTCCTGCCCTTTGAGTCGTCAGTGATTGAACACATCCAGAGTTGAAGGGTGAAGCCTCAGTGATTCACAGGGGCGGGGGGAAAATGCACACAAGGGACAGGCCATGTGTTTCAGCCCCCGGTGCAGGTTTTTCCTGCCCTCTGTATCCTGCAGGGCTGTACCGTGTGCTCTGGTGGTTGGAGGCAGCGGACGTCTGCTCCTCTGGAGAAGTTGTTCTGGCATTTTGCAGGAGTACAGCTGCCAACAACCTCTGTAACTCAGCCTACCTGTAACCCGGCGCAGTCACTGTGATTTTTTTTCCCTCCCTCCCTCCTCTGCAGGGACTTTCTCCTTTTCTCCTCTGCCACCTTCTCTGTCCCCAGAGACCCTTCCTTCACTTTCTCCTGCCATGGCTGGGCCGGGTTATTAAGGATCTCACTCTAGCAGCAGTGAAATGGGGTGAGACACAGGAAACTTATTGATTCAATGACAAGAAAGTCAACAACTCCTGGAACAGAAACATGGAGGGGGAGGGGGGAGAAAAAAAATCAAGAAGGCAGCTGGGAAAGAAAAGCACATTGTGGAATTATGCAGCATCCCTGTAACAAAATCAGTTATTCAACTACCTGTGAGGGCATCTATTTGCATTATTCATAGGGTATTAATTACACAACTCTCTTTTTTTTTTTTTTTTTTTGAGTCTTTGCCATTACAGCTCAACACCTGCAGCAGGTAGCCCAGGAGCGCTTTGTTGCCTCTGCTCCCTCCCCAACACAGCCTATTCAGTTTTCTCCTCCTGTCTAATTATGACAATTACTTTCTTATCCTCCTCTTTTATTTCCCTTTACTTGCATTGTTTGAGCCAGCTATTACAGCTTTAATATTCTTGTAACAAAGTTGTTCTCTGCAAAGACCCCACCCAAGATGGCACCACGATATCAAGCTGGTATCAGGTAACAGCACTGCAGCTGATATCACCTCTCCACCAGGTGTTTTTCTGACAGCTCCTTTAAATTAAAAAAAAAAAAGTTTGTGGGTTTATTTTGTTTTCCTCCAACTGCTGCATCTCTCCTTGGCCTCCTCTTACCATCCCTTCCTGCTCAACATGTGGTGGATGAAAACGGATGCGCGGTCTCAGAGTTTTTTTCAGAAGTGGCAGGCGTCCCAAGGAAGGGCTCAGCCAACTGCCTAAGAGCAGTGTCTCAGCTCCTCGAAGCTGAAATCCATGGCTGTCTAAGCATCACAGAGGGCTTGTGCTTATAGCCCGTTTGCAGTGGGACCAGGCAGGCACTGCCGCATGGGCTCCCCTCCCGCACAGCCCAGGTCACAGCGCAGGGGGCTGTACGCAGACCACAGTGGGTAACGTGCTTACTAATTAATTATTGAGAGCACCAACAAAGAACCAAAAGAACATGTTTGCAAGTGCTGGAAATACACGACCAAGTCAGAGACTAATAAAACAGGGGGAATAGGGCTAGTCAGCAACACTCACAGTTGTTTAGGTTATTCATTAAATATAAATTTTCATAGCCAGGTGGGATGCAGCACACCCAACTTTAGGCCTCTAATAGGCCACAAGTGTGCAAAAGCTCCCTCAGTAGTCAGTGGAAAAAAAAAGAGGAAAACCCAGTGTATTTATTTATCCCACCTTCCTCAGACACCAAGCTGTGTCTCTGGGTGAGCTGAGTGCCCTGCGCTGACCAGACAGGGAGAGCAGACTGCCCAGATGAACCTCAGGGAACTGGGCTGGCCAAAGTAAGGAGAGCCAAATCCCACCAAGGCTGCCTACACTTTGTTGTTTAAACAGCCCCAGGAAAGGCCAACGATAAGAAGCTCCTGTGACATGCCTCAAGGTACCACTGGAGTTATGAGGGGAGGTCGGTACAGAAGCTAGTCGTATTGGGCTCACAGTTGTGTGTTGTATAGTCTTGTGAGGAAGGAGGATGACTGTGGCAGTAGCAGAGACAAGTACCTCATCGGATGGGTCCTCCTAGGGTGAGTGCTATTTGCGAGAAATCGTTGTCAAAGCTAATTGTCTAATAGTTTGAGTTGAGTTGACCAGGCTATTGGGCTTAACACTAGGTTTAGGGTAATGCTTATGGACAAGGACAGAAGCAACTAAAGAACTGGGTCTACCACTGTGTTAAAAGGACTAAAAACCTACAGTAAGTGCTACTGTCTCTAGGGGTAATTGGGTCATCAACCCTTGAGCTAGCAGTGCTTCACTGAAGTGGTCTCCTGTGTTGGGATTGGGGCTTAGGGCTGCCCTGACAGAAGATGACCTGGAGTACACGGGCATGAACGCAAGTTTCTGAAGGGCTGTAGGCAATTCTGAAATTGGCTGAGGACTCCTGGGTGTAGGGAAGCTCACAACTGGAGGGTTAGGTTGGATGATCATGTGGTATAGGTGGGTCTGAGGAAGTTCAGAACTGAATCAAATGCAGCCTAAAGATGGAGGATGAGGCAGGGTGCCAGCAGGGATTATCAACATGTGCTTTGCATTGGGCTACTCTGCTAAGGCCAGAGTCAGGGTTAAGAACCACAGGATCAAAAGAAATAACCTGACCAATGTTGCCTAGAAGGTGAATGCAGGCCAATAGTAGTAGTAGGGACAAATAACTCAGCCTTCCCAGTAACACCCAACCATTTCCATTTGTCCTAGACAAAGATAATCCATCCCACGTTCCTGGCACCAGCCTCACATTCAGTGATCAGCCAAGCTTCCCACTCACTTCTCTTCACAATGAGGATAACTTCTGCTTTTCTAAGACCTAACATCTGTCCTACCCCTGCCTAGTCCACAACTCCTTCCACTTTTACACTGCAGTTTCCTGTACGCTAGGTGCAAACCATAATATCTGTTCCATGAGTTGAATCTGGCCTAGAATAATCAACACTAAATTCACACCAGGAGGCACTGGCTCTCATTTTAGCCTTACAGAAAAATCCCATCCCACTTCTGAGGAAATCAAAGCCAATTTGCCTCCACATGATACAACCCTTATCTTAGCCAGACAGCTTTGCAGATGCTTATATTATATCAATCTCTTCAGCTTCTGCTCTTAACAATCCAGTCCAGTGATGCTGAGCTGAACCTAAATGAATCAGGACCCTTTTGCCCCAGGTGATGCTAACTCTTACCTGGGTTTTACAGGAGTACAAGAACCAAACAGAAATTACAGCTCTTTGTGAGCTGGCGTGAGCCCTAACCATAAGCTTGGTATCCTTGCTTACAGACTCTGAGTCGGTACAAAATGAATGAGGACTCTTTCACCCACGTGGTAGCCATCCTACTTTTAAACATGTAGTAGGACCCAGCAGAACAGCACACAAAGTCCAAGCAATCTTCAGCCCATGCTAAGCCAAACCCTGACGATCATGCCTTCTGCCTTGTTTTTTCAAAACACACCTGAACAAATCACAGATCAATGTTTTCCCTCAGGATGCCACCCTCGCTTTTGCTTGTTTTGCCTTGCAGGCACATGCATGTATTGACCCATATGGCTGTTTAGACCCTTCCCTTTCCATGTGGTCCCTCAGACACAGGAGCCACAAACCCCACCTACACAGCACCAGCAGTAATCAAAGCCCAAAGGCAGCGGAAACGCCCCAGAAAGCTTAGGGCAGGGCCAGGGCTTCATTCAACAGGAGCTGAGGAGTTTCCTGTTTTACCACGAGGTAAATCCAAGGGCCCGGGATGAGAGTCTGTGCAGCATCCTCAAGGGCTTAATCGCTTTTCATAAGGATGATCTCTGGGAGGTCCTGTGCTAAGATGAGGGCCAGGATTAGGAACAGCAGGGTTTGAGGAGGAGGGCTCGCATTAAAAGGAGCAAGTGACTTTTGGACTATTTTGGGTTGAGGCAGGGACTCCTACCTACGTGTCTATGGGCAAACACTTAATGCTTGGGTTGGAAAAGCCTGTTTTCCTGCCGTAATTGGCCCAGTGGGAAGGCAGAATGGGAGCTGGTGTCACGCTATTGGGGTTATTTAGCCCTGCTCACCATCTCAGTGTGCACTATCTGGCCAAACTCACCATCAGCTCCACCCGTGTGGCCTTCCCAGCTCCAGCAGCAAATCTCCTTTTTCAGGCCATGCTGACTCTACCCTGCCCAATGCTAACATAGCTCAGCAGCTCCAGCATCTGGTGTCTCCTAACCACCCTTTGGCAAACAGCAGCCACTCAGCACAGCTGCCAGCAGCCCTCTATTACATATCAAAGGAGGAGGATTGGGCAGGATTAAGGATCAAAACAATGCATGGAAGATCTCAGTCTGCTTCTGAATCACTCAGTGCTTGGAGGCTAGGATTAGAGATGGTGCCACTGGAAGCCAATAGCTCCTGCTGTTTTCTGGGGCAGGGAGAGTTTGCTGGGATGTTACTCCATGGCACGGTAGTTTTTAAATACAGGGTTGGCACTTTGGCCCAAACTCTGCGCCAAATGATAAATCCTGCAGATTTGCATAAATACTGGTGTCAGTCTGGAAGGCATCTATGTAACTGTGGGGCATCAGTGGATATACAATAGCAGAAGCAAATAACTTAATAGGTCTGTTGTAAGTAAAGCCTGCTTCAAAGGCTGGAGTTGAAGTCCTGATTAAGAAAACCAAGGGATGAAGAGCTAAGCTGATTTACACATTTTGCAATGCCTCCCAAGGTAGAATGAGGGCTGCTGGTAATAGCAGCGTCTCCTGCTTTGTCTCAGGGCACAAATTGTTCTCCAGGCAAACATGGGCAAGCCTAGAACTGGGCTTAATATTAGGGAAAGAGACAACAGGGACTGAAGACCTCTTTATTGCTGTTTTCTCTTAAGCTTAGAGCAGTACGGTGGATGCTGCCCTGGCAGGAGCATCCTGATATATTCAGCACTCGGTACCTGGGTGGTGCCTTGGGTTGATCAGGGTGCTGCGGTCAGTGCTCAGGCAGTGGCATGGAAGGAACAACCTTTTTGCTCAGGCCCAGGAGGTCCATGGGGGTTAGTTCAGGTTGACACCAGCAGAGCCACCTGCCTTCACCAGGCTATCTAGCAGCACCTTTGCTCCTCAGCCCTAGCACATGGAGTCACCTAGGCATAAGTCCCCCCATTCCCATGGCACCACCCAGCCAGGCTTTTTGCCCCTTGCTCCTGCTCCCCTTTTTACCCCATGCTATTCTGCAGCCCAGATGTGTCATGACACCCACTAGGCAAGATATATCTGTCCTGGTTTCAGCAGGGATAGAGTTAGTTTTCTTCTTAGTAGCTGGTGTAGTGCTGTGTTTTGGATTTAGGATGAGAATAATGTTGATAACACACTGATGTTGTAGTTGTTGCTGAGCAGTGCTTACACCAGTCAAGGACTTTTTCAGCTTCCCGTGCTCTGCCAGGTGCACAAGAAGCTGGGAGGGGACACAGCTGGGACAGCTGACCCAGACTGGCCAAAGGGCTATTCCATACCATATGGCGTCATGCTCAGTATATAAACTGGGGGAATTAACTGAGGGGCAGCGATCGCTGCTTGGAGACATGCTGGGCATCCGTCAGCGGGTGGTGAACAACTGTACAGTGTATCACTTGCTTTGTATATTATTATATTATTATTACTACTACTACTACTATTCTATTTTATTTTACTTCAATTATTAAACTGTTCTTATCTCAACCCACGAGTTTTCTCCCTTTTACCCTTCTGATTCCCTCCCCCATCCCACCGGTGGGGGGGAGTGAGCAAGCGGCTGTGTGGTGCTTAGTTGCTGGCTGGGGTTAAACCATTACAATATCATATACAGGGAACACAGACAAATCATCAGGGAAATTGCTTGAGAGCTATAACTTCCAGAGTATGCATACTATTATTCCCCCCCACACCCCCAATAGCAGATGTTGGCCTAGGTAATCTCTCTGAATACTTCCGTTTCCAATTAATTCATTTTATAAGTGTACAATTTTTTTCAGTTAAAAAGACGACAAAGCTTCAATTACTAAGGTTATTATTATCTATTAGATTTGGAGAACCTCTGTTGACTCTTTGAATAATTGCCTTTCTGCTTCAGGTTAGCATTATTGGAAAGGCTATTGAAGCACATGCCTAACATGAAGCAATACGAACTATGGTTTATAAATTAACATTTTAATGCAGCAATCTTTCACGAGAGGTACCCCTGACTTGTTTACGTACCCCTGTCCACCTTCATGTACAAATGCAATGCTCCTGAATTTTACTAGATATTGGAAATGCTCACTGGAGCGAGAACAGACTCTTTTCACTGGCCACAAACATAATACGATGGCACTAACATTTTTTTCCACCCTGCTCATTTTTTGCTCCTGGCTTCTTATTTAATAATAAACCAGGCTGTGAACACAATGACTCATTCCTTGTTTTCTCAAAATAGTGAGAAGTTTTATTTATTTTTTTAATCAGTAACTACCTGAGAGAAAGGAATGCCTCATAAGATAAAGGCATTTAATTAGTTTGTTTGCTGTTAAGAAAAATATGTAGGTGGATGTGGGCGAAAAGCCAAGCCAAAGTGGTCTGGCTTTACTGACAGTTCAGCAAAAGAAAAAGATTAGACGTCATGGAAAAAATTACTCCCTGAACAGGAAAAGCTGGACACGGCGCATATTTCTCTTCATGGTCTAGCTTTGTAACAGTAAAAGGAACCACTAGCATTAGTGAACAGAACGTACTTCGGGTGTAAAAGGGCTAGAAAACAACAATAGTGTAGCTGAATCGGAGGACTTTGCCAATTACATGAAATTTCTTTCAAATATCTTGTTTTTCATTATTATTATTATTAATTATTATAGCAAAAGCGAGTACTCCCTCGCACCCTCAGACTGCAGAAAGGCCAAGACGTCAGCACTGTTCAGGGGCACTGTGAACACGTGGCTACACTATACACGTTTCGGAGCAGACTCAGGCATCAGGCTACTTTCATTTATAATTGAGAGTGCACTACAAAGCAGAATACTTTTTGTAACCAGGTTAGCAAACAAACAGCACTATATCAATCATCCTAATCTTGATTTTAATGCTTTTCACATTCCTGCGGACATGAAACCCTTGAGATACAATGTGCTGGAATCCAAAAACACAAGCAAACCCAGAGAGCCCATAGAGGAGCACAAGCCTGTTTAGACTTCGGCCATTCTTGCTGAAGGCCAAATTTGCAACTGGACATCCTTTGTACTCTGTTTGCAACCGGATCCTTCTGGGCCACTGCTGCCAAGGAGCTATTCCCCACGCTTGAGTTTGTGCCACATCCTGAAGCGGGAGCGCGCCCGTCTGTACCGAGCTCCTCTCCAGGGACTGCAGGGCATTTCAGACAGAGGTTTCCAGCTGGCTGCTACATCAGGGAAGTCTACCAGTATGTTTTGGATACAGTATCTTATTGCCAGTCATCCTTTACCCTTTAGACTTTTGTCCCAGATAACAACCAACTAGCTCCATACCTTTCCCGAAATCCACGATTCTTATCGTGGTGACCTGGCTTATTTTATGATCACTCAATTAACTCCCACCTTTGGATTGTTAAATCAGTTGCTATTAAACAGGACAGATACTGAAATAGCCAGCCCATTATTAGCTGCCTCCCATTTCTGAGATGAGTTGTTTCTACCGTGTTGGAGGAACCTGACTGCCTGACTGCTTCTCCAAGAGACCTTTGGGAGAGCGAGATGTCTGTTTACCGCAAGGTCCCACCCCTCAGACAGGCATGATGGCTGCCTTTAAAAAAAAAAAAAAAAAAAAATCACACCCATCCCTTCCCATACCCTAGGGGTCTGTTACAGACCCTCCTATCAATAGATATTTACCTTGGTTTTCCCTTTGCTCATTGGAGGGTGCATGACCGCATGAGTGCTTGTAACAAACTTAGTGAGACGGTTTCTTCACAGCCACCCACCACTCAGTTCAGGTGCATGCACAGGACATGTTTGTACGCAAGTCTCCAGAACAAATTGAACCCAATGGGAGGTATATAGTTTTGAAGACCAGGTCCAACATTTCCAGCAGCTGTTAGTGATGGCACAGGGACCCACTGGCCAGGAGAGGACGGACATATGAGCAAAGAACAGGAATTTACATCAGGTCAAAGACTGTGAAGCACGAGCAGATTGAAAGTTAAAAAAAAATTAGCAGGTGGATGGACTGCACCTCAACCAGCAGAGAGAAACCTGGCTCTCACCCTTTCTTCTCCCACAGGATCTTCCCTTGCATATGCTTCTCCCATTACAACTTCCACTTCCCCCGTGCCCCAGCAAGACTTCCAGCTTGTGCCCTTACACAACTCCGATTTCCCTGGGAGACGGGCCGGGAACCCTACCTAAATAGACAGCAACTGGCTCAGCACTTCTCGCTGCTGAGCCAGTAACACCGAAGGTAATGCCCACACCACAGGCTAAAAGGGTGCGACTGCCGCCTGGGAAGCCACGGCTTGGGCACCGGCGGCAGCTTGTGTCCCTCAGCACGGCTCCAGCAATCTTCCACGCTCCCAGGCAGGGTTTGCAACTTGTTATTTTACCCCGTATTGCCATTGCATCAGGACTGGTGTCAGACACTTTAAACCTTGGCTGGTTGCTTTTCCTTTCTAGGGTGCCAAGGGCACGGGGGGGCGAGGATTAGCTCTGAATTTTCTCCTCCAGGAGAAATTAAATCCTGGTTTAATAAATCTGCATTTTACCCAATCTGCCCCCCCGGAGTGAGGCTAAAGGCAACAAGTTTTCCTTACTACATCCACATGGCTTGGCCAGCTGCTGTCCTGCCAGGCAACACGGGCTCCTCCAAGTTAATGTATTCCTTCATATTTTGTGCCATCTTCTCTTGGTCACATCCCCTCTGGCAGGATGACACAACTATCATTTTGCAACACATTGCCTGTACACACACCAGTGTGGACCTCCCTCCTCTCCTGCCATTACCCTCTCCAAACCAATGAACTTCTCCCTCTCCAGCAACCACAGCTCCTGTTTTTCACCAGGGAATATACCTGTGCACGCACAACTCCCATCACACAGGGCTAGAGCTGAACTGTTTCCTTGCTAGGTTGATTTTGAAAGCTGACTCTCTAGCACAAAGGTGGGAAACCTCCATGCTGATGACAACTTCCCCAGCATAGCCTGGTGCCCTGTGAAATCCCACCTCTGTTCCCCATCCCTTCTACTGATCTTTTTCCAGTCTCCATTTCCACACCTTTGTCCCAAAGGATGCTCTGGGATTCCCGCTTCCCAACTCCACAAAGGTCAACGCCTGGCTTGGGGCAGCTCAGTGCCGTGCTGGGGCTACGGCATGCCACGATGACTCCGAGCTTAGCAAGCTGAAGAAACCTGGTGTTGTGGGGTGGGAGGTGCTGGGCAAGAAGAGGCACACAGCCCACCGGCTGTAGCCGTGTTCATATCACAGGTCTGCGGGCACTGTACGAGGTCCAGGCTGGTACGTGCTACTGCAAGAGCCACTGATAGGGTACCTGAGAGCGCTTTGTGGCCCCAGGTAAGGAAGAGGTTTCTCACCCCATTCTAGTTGAACAAGAGACTTACCCTTCCACTTTAGGTTCTGCAGTTTCCATACTCAGCCCAGCTTAATCTTCACTGCACCCACATACAATATTTAGCCACATTATTAAGCCTTTGTAGACTGCAGCAGACACACACTGCATTATGTGAAAAATACAGGAATTAATGTAATTGTTTTTAAACATGGCGCAGTCTCCAGCATCAATTAAGTACTTAAAGTAAAAGGTATGCATGGAAGATAATGGTAGGAGTATATAAATGGCACTGGACAAACAGCTCTTAAAGAACATGAACTTCTGGGTAAGGAAAAAAAAAAAGAAATCAAGAAAGGAAGCCTGAAAGTTTCCATTGCATGAAACGTCTCCAAAATAATTAGTGAAACTTTTCTTGTGAAAATTAATATAATGTAGATAGATTTGAGGACTTAAAAAAAAAATCTCAGTATTCCTTATTTTTATTCATTTGAATAGCATGTTTTGATACATATTCCAAATCATATTTTTATCTTGAAAAACCTTAAATAAACAAATTGGCTGATCAGATGTTGGAAATGAACAGAGTTAAAGGAAAAGAGTCAAAAAGTGGGAGGAAGCATTAAAGAGAAAATATTTGTCTTTGCCAATACACAAAGTAGGATATATTAAAAAGTGTCAATTAAAAATGAAACAGGAAAAAGGATTTCATTTTTGTGAAATGCATATTGACATGAATGTCAATTCTGAGCAAATTAAAAGTTTTGCCCATAAAATAACCACCCATTGCAAAAAATGTAAACCCCAGCTCCTCGCATCCTCCTCAATACTTCTGCCCTTCCTCCCCAGCGATGATGTGGAGGAGAATGGTGAAGTTCCGGGCCACAAGAGAGGTAGGCAGTGTTTTAAGGAAGTGCAATAGGAGGTGCAGTGCTGATGGAAAGAGAAATGAGAGAGGTGAGAAGACTGGAAAGTATATCCCTTAAGAGAGAAAACCTGACAAAATAAGAATAGAAGAGTACTGGGGAACAGGAAGCTGACTTTACAGCCTGTGAGCAATGATGAACATTTCCAGTGCTCGATGCTTACAGTAGCAAGTTCATGCTCAGCTTTCACTGCTGTGTCTCCCAAGCTGAAAAATAAGTTGGCTAATAACCCGCACCTTTCCTGTACAGTTCACTTGGGAACAGCATCTTATCGTCAGAAGTTCTATTTAGACGCCGAGTAATAAGCTTGTCACTTAAGTATGTCAAAGGCACTATTTGAAACACAAGTATCGATCCCAAGATATCCCCCCCCAAAAATTTTACAGTTAAATATTGACATATAGAAAAGAATCTAGATCTGGGACATTTTTCATTCTTTAAGCTGCATCCAATTGTTTTCATCCCTTATATCACTTTCTCACTGTCATTCATATATGCATATTTTTTTTTCAGCTCATCTTTTGCCTTAAAAGACAGTTTGATTTCCCTTGTCTGTTCACGTGTTGGTTGAACACAACCCTCCATATTATCCTCTGTTCCCTACAGATGTCCAGTGGAGGACTGGTCTGCATCCACTGACCTGTAGATGATAAAAACCTTCTTGCCATCAGCTGCAGCCAGGCAAAGAGCATGCTGTGAGCCCACTGACAGAGCAGAATGACTGGGCTCCTCTACACGTACACAGTCTGGGTTTAGAGGAAGAAAAAGGAAAGAAAGGAAAAAAAGCAGCTATCGTGAGGACAGAGCATAGCGGCACCTGGAGAAGGTGGTTTATTTCAAAGTTTTGCAGAACGGGGCCAGCTTGGGTGCTAAGCTTCCTGAAGCAAGGGTCAGCTTTGAGGGACCTCATTTCAAAGAGCCAAGTACGGGGGAGGGAAGAGGATTAAGGGGGGAAGAGGAGTCCTGAGCCACGACTGAATCACATCAGAAATCCACAATACCAACAGCAGCTCAAAAAACCCTTAATACTGACAGCAAGAGCTCTGAGTGCCCTCTCGCTCCGAGGCTGGGTGGGGGAGCAGTACCAGCAAGCAGCCCCGACGTCTCTGCGTGCACGCGTGCACACACGCACGCCCGCACACATGCTGGTTCGTCATCGAATGTGTGTGAGCAGTTCTCACCAAGGACAGCTTATCAGCAAGACAGCTATGAGAAAACGATAAAGGCCAATATAATTACAACTGCTTGTCTCATCGCTGGGTAAATATTGTGGGACTCATGCTGAGGAGTGCTGAGTCCCTTAAAATTCATCTGAAGCCACCCTGTGCCTCTCAGGATCTGAAACACTAGACTCTCATATGCTAAATAAAACTGATCAAAACATCTGAGGGAAGAGTTTTCTATTAAAAGAAGAAAAAAGCCCCCATGTTTTAACAGAAGCAAGATGTTTTGCAGAAATGGTTTGATGTAAGTGTTTTTAAGAAAGGAAGAGACCAATTTTTCAGATTAACAAAATGGAATGAAAAAAACTTTTGATAGGATTTTTTTTTATTGTTTTCTATGTTCTCTCTATTAAAATATGTTTACCTGTATAACAGTAAAATATAAGATGTCCATACTATCAAAATGAAAGGTTTCTGGAGAATTTTCATTAGGAATAACTGAGTTTTGTTTTGCAAGAAATATGGACTTTTTTTTCCCACACAGGATTTAAATGCCAACACTGGACTTCAGAACAGAAGTGCTAATTTCTCAGCAGCTCCACGACTAAAAACATGCTTCCTCTCATTAAGTTTCACGGTAACTCCTGTAATAAAGGCAGGAACCAGATAAAGATACTTTTCCTCAGGCAGAGGGGGAAATCTCTAACTCATACTTGCTTGGAAAAAAGTTGAAGTTTATAAGACATCTTTCCACAGTGGCATATTCCTTAGACTAGACAGAACCCATCGAAAAAACCACACAGAAAATCCATGTAACTCATACCAAACCCAATTAATTTCTCACTTTCCCACAGAGAAAACTGGCTATTGGGCGTTTTCATCTCCACATCTCCAAGTCATTATGTCCCAACCACTCACAGGATAAACTTCAGCTAATTAGATCACAGTCTCCCAGGTTTTAATCCTTGAATATGATTTAAAGTTTACACCATAACACCAAAAGCTCCTTGACACTGACAGCTTAATTTGCTGTCATTGATCGCACCACTACCACTTTAATCAGATAGGCTGCAGTGTCAGAGACCCACTGAATTAGCTACCTGTGGTGTAATCTTGGGTGCGTAATACTGAGTTTTATATTAATAAAGGCTGATATCACCATGATGCACTCCTGAGGCAGATAGGAGATGCTGAAATGAGTGGAGTAACGAGGAACCCCACCCTTTCCATATATACTTGTTAATAACTGGTTTCCCTTAATAAGGCTCTTCTGAAAGGACAGGCCTTTTCCTTCCCAGCAGCCATACATAATACTCACATAAGCATAAATGGAGACATTTCCTTCCAAAGCGTTGCTGTTATGCAATGTCAAAAGGTACATCTCCATCAAGCCAGGGGCATGTAAAGAGAAAACCAATATTAAACACAAGAAAACAAAGTCAAAGTGGGAACTGTCCTGTCTGTGAATAAGCCCTGGTAGACAAGACATTACATCCCCACGCTCTTTTCCAAAGGGTATCTCTTCTCAGAAGAGGGGCCAGAAAATGGCTTATGCCCACCCTACACCCCCTTGGGTTCACAGCGTCTTAGTACAATCCTACCGTCACTACTGATTTCAGGAATTGGGCTGGACAACGCAGAGCAGCAGCTGGGCTGTAGGTCCTCCTGCCCTCAGTGCTGCCCCACTGCCTAGACACCAACCTCCAGCAGAAAGGCAGAGCCCAGAAAAGGACAAACAGCCACAGCTACATCTCCCAGAGCTCATCTCTTGCCATCCTTGGTCAGATGCCTATTACACACAAGCAACAGAAGAATCAAGGCCAAAATTTGCACATTTTATGCTTTTATCATTAATTTCCTGCTAACTGGCCTAGAAATCCATCTTGCAGCCTCCTTTTGCTGTAAATCAAATCCTTTTTCTTGTTCCTTTGCTATTGCCACAGAGCATGACATTTTCTCTCAAGCCCTCATAAAACTTCCTCTCCTACTTGCTGTGCTAGCTTGCATTTAAGCTAATTGTAGAGAGATCATCAGCCAAGTGAAGTAAGGTCTGAACACAGCTGTGTGTCATATCTCTCTGTCTGTCTATAAGATAAAGCTGGGTGGAGCCCAGGGAGGAAAGGAGACCAGAGGGGAGCTGGCACGGGACAGGTGTGAAAGACCCAGGAGGGAAACACACAGTACAGGAGGGGGCGAGATGCATGCAGCTCCTTGCCCAGTGCGGTGAATGGGGAGCAATGGGAGGATGACGAGAGTCCCTCGTTAGGCATGCAATCCATCCCTGCAGGGAGATGGCAGAGTGGGGGGAGAGGGATGCAGAGAACTGAAAATCTCTGAAATAGAAGGATGGGAACACAGTGTGACACAGTTCATGCCTAGCAGTGTTCGTAGCACTGACATTAAGGATGACCCAGGCTACTAAAAGGACTGCAGCCATACCAGAGTCCTACCTCTCAAAAAAAAAAAAAAAAAAAGTGCCCAGCTTCTCCTCCCATCTGTATATCAAAAACTTTGGTCCAGATCCAGAAAACTGACCCACAATAAGGGAGGCAGATCAACCCCGTAAGAGTTGGTAAGAGACCAGTAAGGCTCAGAACAGGCCCTGGAGGTGGCCTTTGAGGAGTAACACTGATTTGGGGAGAGGTATGTGAAGGGCCTGATACACGCCTGCAGATCAGAGGCACATGAGAGGCCTCAGGCTGGAAAGGGCGGGCTGGGGTACTAAAGAAGCATCTCTCCACGCAAAAAGCATCTAAAAATACCACAGCTCTACCATTACTGATCTTGAGGGAGCAAAGGAGGAGCCTCAGGTGCATACGAGCCCCAGACCTGTACAAATGGAGCAAGACATGCACCTGCCTCCAGGAAACTGTGATGCGAGGCCGGGGGCTAAGGTAGCACATGGCTACAGCAGGGCTGGTGGCAAGCGCCCCGACGCCGGGTGGGCTGCCTGCTGGGGGGGAAAAGCCCAGCAGGGCTTTTGGAGAAGAGTGGGTGAAGAGCATGGCCCCAGTTGCCTCCAGTTAGCCTGCCCACTAGTGTGGAAAGGCAGGGGAAGATGAAATGAAGCGATAACAAGGACAAATTGACTGTGATCAATCTGATAGGCAGCAACCTCCACGCAGCGTTGCCTAATCGCTGTGACAATTTTGGTAACACAGTGCAGGGATGGAAGGGCTTTCAGAAGGACAACGTGCAGAAGCCCACGAGGTTTTGTCTCCTCTCAGAGAGGACGGGTGATGTCCAGGTGCCATGCCAAGCATTGCCTTGACTCAGCAAAACCATGAGCGCGAGACACGCACCCAGACGAGATCAGAAAGTACCTTGTGCTCATCACATGGAAAGCACTATGGCAACTGGAGAGGAATACAGGAGGGCCAGATCCTGAGGTGATTACTCTGACCTTACTCAGTGGGAATTTTGCCTGAACAACAACTGAGTAATGACTTTACGTGTTGGCACACACATGACACACCACTGTGTTTTATGTGGGAGTTGTCTAGATTTCTAATTAGTTTGCACTTGTCCTGGTTGTATTTTGACAAAACAGCACTAGACAAGCCTTTTGTCTTCTATCCCCTCCTGTATTTAATAGCATCTATGATGCACCTAGAAAACACCCAGGGGGGCCTAGCTCCATGCTGCAACCTGAGCATAGCTACGAAGTGCACAAGTGCAACTCACTGTGGAGGTTTGGGCATGCTCCAGGGGTGGTGGCAGGGAAAGCCCGACTCTGCTTTGGACTACAGTATGGACAGGAGCTTTCCCACCAGGCACAGCACTGTTGTGCACGGCCGGACTTTATCCACCACCTCCTGTCCTGTAAGGTGCTGCAACTATGCCAACTGAGTGCAAAGATGTCCCCTTGTGCTGTTTTTGCTGAAGGCTGTGGGGACAGCTGAGGTTTGTGGGGCAAGGAAAGCACTTAAACACCATCTGCTCACCCTGATTTCTGCTCTGCCCACAAGCAGACTTTTACCACCTAGAGTGCAGGTCACTAAGCACCCCTCTGTTCAGCTCTCAGGACAATCCGTGCCAGCACTGCCCACAGACTGACAGACACCTCATCCTGTTTGTGGTTTAATGCTTCACCACCACCACCATGTTTGGGAAGAAATCCCAAAGCAGCAGTGTCTCCGATCCGGCTCTGCTCCAAGACGCAGAGGCTGCCTGACCTCCTCCCCACCGCAAGCAGCCGCACACCCTGACGCAGGCCTGACCCGCGATGACTGTTCTCCCCAGCCCCATTTCCTGGTCAAAGTTCTCCGACTCCTCTGAGCACACATGTAAGTTATTATATAACACCCTCTAAGCACTGTAAAGTGTTTCAGCATCACTGAGACATCATTTCTGAAGACGAAAAAATAAAACCCCATCACCCCCACAGACGTCTGTCACCAAACATTATTGCAGCATTCATTCTGGTTGAGGCTGAAGGAACAAGAGTACAGTGCAAGTTTTACAAGATGGCTCTTATTTCTCTGAATAGACAGAAGAAGAGATTCCCCTTGCAGACACCTGCAATTTTATTTCTAAACCCAAAGATGCCTGTGTGTAATTATGCAGCAACGTGATTTCAGTCAGGGATATAATAGCAAGATACAGAAAAGAAAAACACCGTGTGTGTCAAACTAAATATTGTCCTGATGAAACAGTGATAACAACAGATCAAACCAGAAACGAGAGTGCAACGCATACTCCAAACAGCCCCAAAAGTCACATCGTTCTGTACAGCGGGAGTCACTGAAGCTGACGGGAGCGTGAAGAGTGGCTGAGCCCAACGTGCTGTTCAGTGTGAAACCTCCACCCATTGTGACAAGCATGTTGTTATAGGAGCTATACTGCAAGGATTTGTCACCTTTAAATCTATTTTGATCTTCAGATAAGATCAGTGTACTAAAACAAGCTCAGAAATTGCAAAGGTCTTGTTACCGGCTTAAAGGACAGCAGTTCCAGAAAAGCTTTTAAGGGCATGGGTCAAGCATGCAATGCCAAGTTTAATAGCAGCAATTTAGGATGCTGATACCTGTTCAGCTGTTTGTAACCCAGGCCTTTGCACTGCACGGCCAGCCACCAGCAAGGCTGTAAAACAGACCACGTGCCGGCACCTCGACCTTGCCAGGGCTGAGTTCAGGCTAGCCCAAACCCTGTTACGGGCAATCACTTGGCACCAAAACAGCCAAAGCACACGTGCACGATTCCTCTGCCACAAAAGGCAGACTTCTGCTGCCAAAAGCCAGCTTTCCCTTAAACCACCATGGGCATTTCTGCTCCAAATGCATTTTTTTAACCTCACTTTACTGTTTAACTGGCACCATTAGCAGTGTGTTCAAATAAAGACATAAATGGACATGCAAGCACACAAAAGCAGACTAGCATATAACACCTGAGGGCTTCCTTTCCAAAATGTGGAGGAACTCAGACTTCAAAACTGATCAAATGAATTGAACTTAAGACTCCTGCTAATTTTGAACAGTTGCTAGATTTCCTATCTAGTTCAAGTGCGGGGTGACTAACACTCCTCCAGCCTCATCAGACATATTTTTTGGTATCACCATTGGTCTCATAGAACTTGCTCTGTAATCTGGCATTTTACTGAATAAGTACGTGGATGTATACAACTTTTCTTACCTGGCAAGGAAGTTCACACTGACTCTATTTCTGAAGTTACCACATAGGGTAACTCAGCCACATTGCAACAGGATATATAAATCCCTGCACACATAAAGTCTTTGGGGAAAAAAAAAAACAAACAAAACATTACTCACTTGGATTTTGTCATTGTTTGCCTGCTTTACAGACTACATACAGGAGGCAACAAGTATACGTGCATGGTTCCACAAAAAAGTCTCTACCATTTTCATAGGTAATAAAAGACACACAAGCTTGAGTTTCCTGACCAAAATATTTTTGGATGAAAAATTCCTCTGACCTCAGAGTTTAAATTTTTTATTTTGTGCAGTTTCAGGTTTTTCTGGGCAGCTTAACACCGCCTTTCTAAGATCAGCCACACAGTACAGAAATTCAGGTATACCCTTATTGTCTTCTGCTGAGCTGAAAATTAGATTTTTGTGATATATTTTCTACCCATCCAAGCCATACAGTATTTCCTCAATGGAGATGTTTTTCAACACAGAAGCTTGATCCTAAAAGAAGAAAGGACATGACATGCCCTAATTTCAGTTCCAACTGGACACCTGACAATCCAGTAGCAGCAACTGACAGGCTCTAATCTGAAGCATTTCTGGACCAATTTTTTTAAAAATGGTTTTATATTCGGCATAAAAACATATAAACCTCTCAATACACAGGAATTCCAAGTTTCATTCAGCTGTAAATACCTACTTATCTGTTCATATCTGTAGAGATACAGAATAGTCACCTTCCCTAAGCATTGACCCCTGTACTTTTTTCAAGACATTCCTGTGCCGACAACAAACTTGTGCTTATATGGAAGGCTCCCTTTGTTTCATGTTTTTGTACAATCCAGTACCACTGATAATCAAACATTATGATAAAAAAAAAGTCTCCCCTCCCCTGAAAAATTCCAAGTATTTTAAGTGTGGATGAGTACTTTGTCTGGGAAGCAGGAAGACAATGTGTCAACAGACAAGTTACCATCCAAAAGCATTAATGTTTAGGGCAGAAAAATAGATGTGGCAATAAAAGTCTTTTGAGGGCAATTCATTCTTGAAAGTAAGCTGAGACACTTGTCAGTTGATGGATCTGCTTAGTATGAGTAGTCTCCTCTCCTCAAGAAATTTCAGCATGAAGAAGGAAAAAAAATGTAGAATGTAATGAAATGATCTCTTAAAACCACACCCCACAAAAGCATTTCCTTCCTTTACTAGTTGAAAAGTGCCCTACTACAGATTTCTTGGGCTTACTTTTTATATCTATACATTTTTTTTTTCTCACTGTGGGGTTAGCACTGAAGTAAATAATTTATCCAGAGAGAGGTTTAGGAAACAATGCGAAGAAGGAGTGGCTTGTTTGGAAACATAATGACACAGCTGAACACACTCAATGTCAACAGAGATCTCAATGCACTTGCACAAGAAGACATTATGGGAGAGGTCTGCACTGTAACTGGGTGAAATACTTCTTGTATCAATAATGTATCATCATTACAATGCAAATTGGTCTATATCAGGTTCTACCTTATGGCATCAGGGCAGACATTCATTACGAAGCCATCCTTGGTCGTAAGAAACAAGAGGTCATTTCTTTCAGCACCCCATTAGTGACTTGTCTACAAATACCTGAACTCTCAGCTCCAGCACACAGCTGACATAACAGCCTTAGAGAGGATTACTTAACTTAAGAAAAAAAAGTAAGCTATTAATTAGATTTCTGTGTTGAAAGATACGATTTTAAATCCACGTATTTCATGCAAGTTACTGAAGGTTCTTCCTGACAGACTTTTATATATGTGTGCACTCCCCCCCCCAAAAAAAAGTGTTTTTGAAATAATTGTCCTGTTCCCCCACCAAGAAACCTGGTATTTGGAAAATTATTTCTTTAACAAAGGTATTTCAAATCATACTCTGAAATCAAAGTAAGAAATCCTCAAGAAGAAAACACAGACTATTTCAGATTCTTTCAAGTTAAAAATTCTAATTATCAATGTCTGTGAAGATCATTTCTATTGTCCCATTAACTCAAGAAATGAATTAATAAATAAGTTTTTAATTGATCTTCACTTCCTTACTTTTCCTCTTTGCTCTTCACACTACTGCCCTCTCAAGTCTCTCTTTCTCTCCTCCTCCCTGCAAACAGGCTTGTCTCAGACTTTTTCTGAGCAGACTGGAGGGCTGTCACCTGTTTCGCCAGGCCAAAGACCGGCATCTCCTCCCAGATCTTGCTGTGCAGCCCAGGGTCATGCCCCAGGTTTTGCCTCAGCTCCATCCCCGCCACCACCAGCAGGGTGACTGCTGCCTTTGCTCTGCCCATGCTCTGCCCCTTGCACTCCCTGCCCTGCTCCAAGGTAGGAGTTCATGTCAAGGCTCCGTAACTTGTTGCTACCAAAAGTGGAAGCTCCTGCTCTCCTTTCTTCCTTCTCCTCCCTCCACCCACCCCGTGGCAGGTAGCTGGGCAGAGGACACCCTGACTATTGGGGTGCGCAGGGGGAGGGCAAGGGAGGGCAACCAGGGTTTGGCCTGTGGGCAGTCATCTCTTCTTCTGCTTGCTTAATACACACCTGGTCTACTCTCTGCTCTTTCTTTGTATGAGAAGCCCAATGGCCACGTAGAACTTCTCGTATTATTTAAGCATCATGCTTATCTTTGTGGAACCTGATATTGCTGCTAACTCTGGTGGGAGTTGACTCAAGTGCACCATTTGCTTAAATAAGTTAGCTTAATGCTATATTAGAAATATCCTCAAAACAAATGTAATTCAGCTTCTTGTTCATGCTCCCCACTTTGCATAACTAAACCCACGACTGGACTTTTTTTACTCTAGAATCCACCTGGTATGCAAGCAATCCCAAACTTTATGGAAATGTAGAGCCTTTCCATGGATATTAAGACTTCTTCTAAATATCTTCCATCTAAATATCAGTCTCAGTGCTGCTCCTGACTGCAGATCCAGCCTACTCTTCACAACAGCAGAAGAGAATCTCCACAAAACTCAGGACATGCCTCTGCAGGAAGGCAGCAGACCATGCAGTTTGTAAGCTTAGTTCGCTCTGGGTAGAAATCCAGAGGCTCAATGTGTGTTAGAGGGTTGCTTTGTTTTTCATTGTTTTTTAATGGACAAGACTCTAGCCCTCATTTGTTACAGGGGAGGCCTGCAAAAAAAAAAGAACCAAGCAGAGAGAGTCACACACGCCCAAGCTTGCAAAGGTCTCCAAACAATGACTCAGCAGCTAGACCTCTCCTGGCCATCTCACAGCAACCTTGGCACAGCAGAGTAACAGCGATGACAGTTCAATGTCAATATTAGTTCTTCAACAGTCTATCTTCTGTAGGTTAAGCAAAGACTGTGGTAGGTAGAAACTCTGCAGGGAGGGAAATTCAACAAGCAGGGGAAGAAAAGACACAAAAATGGAAATAAGAGGGCTAGGGCACGGAGGGAGGGAGGAAGAGAGAAGGAGACAGCAGTCAGACAAGTCAGAAATAGTAGCAACCTAAATGGCTAGCTTGTGAAGAAACCATTAAAAAAACCCACTAATTAAAGACCAGAGAAAAATTATATCCTTGCTCCCTCTATGCAAGCTCCTTCTTGACACCAGGGATTCTTCTACAGGGAGAGACAAAACAAAGACCTGACTTTAGAGCTAGTTATTCCTATAAAGGAGCCACAAATAAATCTACTGCCCACAAGGCCAAAGAGAAGTCTCCAGGCTGAGGACACCCCCCCCCCAAACCACCAGCACTGCAGTTGAGGGAGAGCAGCTGCAGCACACCTTGTCTTCCTAAAAAGCTGCCTTGTCTTCCCAAAGAGTGAGTTCCTTAGACAGAGCACATGTTTCGGAGGTAGGTGATGTGCCAACCTCCTCTGCCAGTGCAATCAGCTGTGAACCACCCCAGGGCTGCCTGCCTCCCAGCAGGAATCACTGCTGAGCTTTCTGCTCCAACTTGATGTTTGCCGGGGACTTTCAAAACATCCAGAATTGTGATAAATGATTTATCTTTCCCTAACACAGGTCGTCTCCCCTCCCACCTCACAATACCCCAAGGGCACAATTAAAGCCTTTCTGGATAACAGGAACACTCCCTGGAGTGCTAACCATGCCGGAAAGATTGTTGGAGCATTTAGAAACCTAAGGCTTATCTTCTGTGCTATACAAAAGGGGATCTGCTTCTGCAGACATCCTAATCTGCAGGATTCTATTTAAATTTCAGATAATTCCCAGTCCCACACCAGGAATAAGAAAAGGCTGATTAGAAGCTGGGTGAATCAATATGTACTGAATGGCCTAGAGAAGTAGGAACATTCATTTTGGCACTAATAAAACTGGGAAAGCTGTGGGTGGATGACTAAAAGGAACAAAGGGCTGCTTAACAGCGTTGAGCTAGGGTAAAAAGGCCAGGAAGAAAAGCACTCATAAAACTTTATGACTAAGATCAGAATGAGATGAGAAATACACGGGAAGAAGTGTTGGATCAGGAAACATGCCACTCAAAACCAGCAGTGAGTCATGTCGACTCCTGCCTTTTAGTTCAGGAGGTCTACCTTGCTGAAAGGGTCAAGTCCCCCCCTTCAATGCCCCCACAAAATCGCTGGTTTCCTTCAGTGAATTCATGCGACTACTCAAAGGAGGTCCAACCTTACATTTCAAAGCAAGATAAGCATGAAGGCGCCGGAGCCACTGGTTATTCCAGAGTTGTATTAAGATCATCAACATTAGGAAAAGGGGAAAAAATTACGCAGAGGTGGTTACAAGGCAACAGATGTGCCCTGAAGGACTCGAAACAAGGAGAAAGAGCAACGGCTTCAGCCTTTGGGAAGAGAGGCCGAGCATTCAACCAAGCTGGAAACGGGACGACCTGCAGCCAATGTTGCAGCATTTTGTCAGGGCCTGTATTTCTTCTGCCCTTGCTTTATTTGCCCCGTGGCTATACAGACAACTTTCTCCTCCAAAGTTGTCAATTTGCAAGTCTCATGAGTGTTTAACTCGCTTAATAATCTGTTTTTTGCTGATGTATATTTTGAACTGCAGTCTCTGTTCATTAAAAACAATTTTCTTCTAGAAGTACAGAATGGTTTCAATATTTTGAAACAGCAACATGCAAGGTCCCACGGAGAGCTAGTGTTCAGACTTATTAAAAAGATTACTGAAACATTCAAGTAAGATTGTTTCCTGTTGTGTTTCAAAAGCAGTATTCAATATTAAAAAAAAATACAGCACTGGAAGAGATACCTAAAGGTGCTTGGTTTTGTGCCTTGATTGCCTTCTAATAGTTTTGCCTCCTTCTTCCCCCTTAAAACCTACAATCCCACAACCTCTGGCACTGATGTGTAGTAGACCAGAAACCACACTGAGCACTGATGTTCAATTCCAAGCTCTAAGGTCATCATGCCCCTCAAAGCTTTGGTCCAGATTTTGATTACTTTTAAAGATTATTTACAAAGCTCATTAGGAACACCAGCACAAGACTGCTGGAGCTACACAGAAAACAGCTAGTGGGATTTTTTTTTTTTTTTATTTAGTAAGGCTAAATTTGGTGTTCAGACACTCTGAACCACAGTCCCTGTCAATATGTTAATTTTCTGCCTGAAAGATTTCAAACATCTTTGCTTTCTACAGAGATTTTGAACTTCTGTTATCAACATATCCCAAAAGGCAATGAACAAGATGAAATAGGTTCAGTGAACCGGAGATGCACTTGGAGTGTTCTCCACACTTCCCACCATCTCCAGCAGAGCTAAGGGGGAGACACAAGACAGTAGTAGGAAAGCAGTGCTTGGGGTATTCCTAACCCTACAGCAAAAGGTACCAAAAGACTCAGAAGAAAGCCTTCTGGTTTCCAGATGATCTTCATTTACTCAAGAGGTTTGCAGGTTCAGGTAAAATTTGGTTGCATACACATGTGCTTGGATATTTTCAAACTAATATTGAGGTTCCTTGATGGTTCATTGATTATAACAGACCTACTTATGCTCCAAATGAACGCAAGATTCTTCAAAGCTACTCTTTAATCTGGTACTTAAGATGGACACAGTGATCCATGCATGTGCAAGTAGACAAGACGTCTACAGTGTATGTCAAGACATATTCAGAAGAACACATTTACTTTCTTACATTTAAAGGAATCTCACTGTAGCATGGAAACAGTGATGAGTGCTGTGCTACTGACACAGGTATGCTCTCAGGACCAGAACCGACTTTCAGTGCTGTTTTGCGGGCATGTGGAGGAAGAAGCCCGTAGCCTTCCAAACCGCAACAGGCTGCTCCGGCTTGGTTTCCCACACCTCAAGATTTCAACTCTCCTATGAGAAATTGTAACTTCTCAGGTCAAATTACAGACTGAGGACACCTAGTGGGGTTTTGCTTAAATAACACCACCACAAAAATTTTCTTCTATCAGAGAACACTTTATTAAAAACCATTATTACCATTAAATCCTCTTTAAAAAAAAAACACCACAAACTTTTTTTTTTTTAAATTCAGTTACAGATGCTATGGAGGAAAATCCCAGTCTATTTTCCCAAATGTTCTCTAAGCTTGGTCATGCACACTGCTTCAGCTTCTTTCCCTTTCCGCATTCTTTGCTTAGACTGGTGTTTCTCAGAGTGTGAGGTCGACAGGTCATTGCTGTATTTTTAAAGTGTTTCATGGACCTAAACCCACCAGTAGAGTCAATCAGCACTAGCAAGTTCATCAGCATTACTGGTTAGAAGAGCTCCATGACCTCAAACTACCAGCAGAGCTCCAAACTGCAGGACGACAATCAATAATTTAAACTGGGGGCAGGCAGAACTTTTCATTTTTACCCGTTTGTAATAGCTAGAGTATTACCCAGTCAACAGTAAAACAAATAAATACTTGCATAAGTCTTTTATTGTTGAGTCACTAATATATTGAGCGCAAATAGGTTATTGATGCAGTTGGCAGAGTTTTTGCAGAAGACATTGTAAAAATCAGTTCACAATTTTTATATTTTTTTTGAGCAGGAATAACAAGATGAAGACATTTTAGGATGTAATCTGATCCTTAACAGACTTTTTTTTTTTGTGGGCTAAAGCACTTCTATCCTTTGGATTTCTCTAAGCTGAGCGCTTTTGTTTTGGAGTACTGCAGCTGTGTGAGAGGTTTTTTTAAAAAAAAACAAAGTTAAATGCTGTGTGTCGCTTTGGGATTCTCAGTCCATCTTCTGCTTTAGTCCTGGAATTGAGCTTTTATTAGATCAGAGATCTGGAAAAGCAATTTCCTGTTCTCATCTCCTCCAGAGTATTGATTTAAAGCACTATCTGAAACCATAAGACACGAGCAGGTAAACTAACAACTTTATTCACCTAATGAGACTTAGTTAAAAAAAAAAAAAAAAAGTCCCCAGACAACCCCTCTTCAATGCCCAACAGATAGGTGCCAAGTACCCACACTGTTCTTTCACCTCTCCAGGTAGATCATGCAATGATTGATAACTCAGACTGTGCTCCAGCCTGCCCCTTAATTGCCTTAAATACCTGTTTCGTCATACTCTCTCTGCTGGTTCCCATGTTTGAGAGGCACATGAAGCCAGGCAATGAAGATGTTTGAAGGCTTCAGAGTAAAATAGAGCCAAACAGAGACAGGAGAACCTCTTCCCACCCCTCCCAACCAAAGCTAAACATACTTCAGTTTAAGAGCAGATTGACTGGGGAGGGCCATTTCTCCAATGATAACACAAAGCCAAGACCTCCCCAAAGAAGCAAGCACCAGCCTGAAATGGGTCAGAGCACCCGGGGCAGAGGGGGGGAAGGGGAGGAGGAGTGGAAAAGCAGCTCTAATATAGTCTAATGACAGAATTCACAATGGAAAAGCCAGGATAATTTCAGATCTCTTCCTAGTATGAAAAACCATAGGAAATTGGTAACCGGACCACTATTTAGTGTCTCTCTGGGTGAATTCACCCCAACATGCAGGATAATTTGCAGGTACAAGAGAGTACTGTTAGTTTTTTATTGTGCAAAAATCAAATTACCTTCATTTTAAGTGCTGAGTGTAGGGAGGGTACAAGAGTGTACATACATACTGAACACAGCAGTATGAGGAAGAGAACGAGGTGATGGGATGAGCCACCATGATGGCTTGAACACTGAAGCCCTATGGCTAAAAAGCAGGGTCATGTCCCTGACTACACAGCAATCGCAAGATAAGGGCACTGCTCCTTTGGGGAGTTGAAGGATGACGCATTTTCCATTCACCTGGGTGCTGAGTCAGCCTTTCTGAACCAGAAGATTTCCTTTCTGCCCACACCATGTTTGGTGCTGTCTTACTGAATGAACTTCCATTATCAGGTACTGATAAGAGCAGGATACAGGCTCCATCATTACCCCAATTCTTCAGTTCTTACTGAGATTCGTGTTACATTAACCGAGTGTGCAGTTCATGCTAGGAGAACGACACTCTCTGGCCATCCTTTCAGAATAACAAGCTATGAAATTCAGAGCTTCGATACAATAAGCAGAGGTAAGACAAGCTCATCAGAGCATGAATTAATACCTCTCAACACTGCTGAACACCACGAACACGAAGCACAATGCTGTTTCTCTGACTAGACGTGTCTGTTCATGAGATGTGTGCTTTTGTGCTGAAACAAGAGTCACAGCAGTAAGGTTTCACCAGTTTTCTTCCCAGCACTCAGTAACACAGTCAGCTCTGTGGCAGTAAAGCTCACCTGTAATTATACTATAATGCAAAACCAGAGATCAGCTGGCTTATCTCCTTTTCAGGTTTAGTGTAGTCAATAGCTCTCCAAGACTTTATTCAGTGTTATCTAAAACACCTCTGACAGAAGAACTTTTACTATCTCCCTCTTTGAAGATTAGGACTTTTCCATCACTCTTGGTGTGAGGCACTAGGGTCCTTCAGGGAAAGGGAGCGAGCCTTGCCCAGTTCCTTGTTCTGAGCAAGTAATGAATCATCATTTAAACAACACAGACCGATAAACAGACAGTCATGGTCTCAACTTTTGCCCTGAGCCTTGTGGATTCTCCATCTGCTTGGCACAGGGCAGAGTCTGTGCTGGCACTACCCTTGCCCCGAAAAGTGCACACACTTCAAATCTGTATCACGATAAGGAAAGATTATCGACAGGTAAGGAGCTGGGGAGGGGAGAAGATTAGCCTAGTAAAGACCATGAACACAAGGCAGTATTGGTGGTTGAAAATTCACATTTTTCTGCACTTGCAGTGGGTATAGGTGACCTATAATCCTCCCTCTGCGACCGCTGGGCACTGCAGCTGGCCATCCATAATCCCACAGGGTTTCATCATCAAGAAAGTCTCCTGACAGTCAGGCTGTTTTCTTCTCCTTTGCAATGCTTCCCTACCTGGCTTCGGAATTTAAATGAGTTGCCAGTTCTTATGATTTTATCACAAGTGTCCCATGTTGGTTTTTTTTTAATTAAAATCTGAACTCCCAAAGGCAAGCAATTATGCAGGAATCTCAGGTTTCATTAAAAAAAAAAAATCCAGACCTCAGAAATGCTAAGAAAAAGCTTGAAAATGAAATAATTATATTCTAAAGGTTAAAAAAAAATCAAATGAGACACAGAAAACCAAACTTTTTTTAAAATGGGATCAAGACTATTCATATTGCAAACTGTTCCTTTTTTAAATAAAATAATTTTTCCCCCACCTGGAGGGAACAGAACAGGAGGGGTGAAAGTTGAGTAAGTTTTGACTGTCTGGGATTACTAATACTGAATTTTACAGTTAATTTGACAAATAAAATCTTATTAGTCTGCAGAGGTCAAATAATCCCATACACGAGGAAGAAGGACGATTATAAAACTTGTTTATTGTTCTAATCCCCGTTATGAATGTCTCAGATTAATTGAAAATTAATTCTGCTTTGTTTTTGCTATTGTTTACAGAGCACGGAGAGAACATCAGACACTTTACAAACACTGGAGGCTGACTTAAATAACTCAAATATGAATGCACAACCTTTATGAGGGATGGAAACTGAGCATTCTTTAATTATGTTCTCTGACTGGTCCCAGGCTGTAACTTTTGCGAAGCTGAATAGCATTAAAGATACAAAATGCATGCTTTGTGGAGCACTGGCACCAGAAGAGACAGGCAGATTCAGGTCCACAATAGCTTTCCTGTTGCTACAGGACAGCTAGTGTCTTCACTAGCAAAATGCTTAAATATCATCAATTCCCTGCGTGTGCCTTTCCTCTGTTACAGCCATATAAGCTCTCACACAAATGCATCACTCAGATTACCTCACCTGATGGACTCTTTCAAAGAGTTTATTTATTGCAACCCTACAAGAGCACTACAAACCTTCAGGTGAGGACACCATTACACAAGGCACCATCTAAACAAGCACCACAAAGACATGCCCTTCCACACAGGACCCGAAGCTCACAGCCTCGAATTCAGGCAACGATATCCCAGGCGAGAAAGTGGACAAACAGGACTAGGTGGAGAGAGCAAATTCACACGCTGGTCTAGACATAGCAGCCACTAAGGAGTTTGGAATTTTATTTATTTATGTATTTATTTAATAAGATCCACTGAAGAGGCGCATTTGCAAACTACCATAAGACCTGAACCCCTTCAGCTCTGTAGCAACGCCATTCACTATTTCAATGCATAATATCCAAAGGCGCAAACATAAAGCTGGTTGGATCAGAATCAGGCTCTCAAAACGAGACTCAGTCAAGGGAATTCTCATCCAAGAACTCCCTGAATAAGATACAATTACAACCTCGGTGTTGTATTTACTGGGGATGGGGTGGTTTCAATATTCCATTTCCCTGTTAAGCAGTCACGTACTAATATGTGAATGCCAGACACTTAATGACAAAGGTACATGGAAAGCATGCAACATCCGCATTCCCATGATCCCTGTTGCAGATTTTTTAAAAATCATCTCCAATCTATGCAATTTAAAGTGAAAAAGTGAAAGAAAAATGCTTTGCATTCAGAGCCTGAACCACTATTTGCTCCAGTGGCCCAGATGAGGCTACCCCAACCCAGCAGGACTGGAGCCCCTGAGATGGAGGCCAGTGCTTTTTACAATATCTCCCTCGCACTCTGCACAGGATGAGCTCCAGAAAGCCTGTAAATGGCCCCGAAGTCTATGCAAGGGCAAAGGCGCTTTTCTCGAAGCTCAGGATCTGGACGAAGAACTCATGTGTACCACTCAAGGAAGAAAAAAAAAAAAGCCCAAAGGAGGTAGGAATTTCCTCCATGTGGAATAATGGCAGGCAACAATGCTTTTGTCGTAGTTACTCGGGGGCCTTCCATTTTCTGCTGCACCCTACCCTTTCCCCCACAGGCTGCGCAGAGCTGGCCGCAGCAGTGGGTCCCCAAGGGCAGGAGTCCCGGTGCCTCGACCTGTGCTCTCCCTTTGGGAGAAGGCCCCATGAGCGGAGGCCACACAGGACAGCGCCCGAAGGGGAGGGCAGAGCTCGCCCTTCCCTGCCCATCAGGCTGCCCGGCGGCCCTCACGGAGCGGGTGTTTCCTCAGGGAGGGGAGCGGCGCCGCCGCTGTCCCGCCCAAGTCACCTCACCCTTGTCTGCACAGGCCCGGGCTCGTCGTGAGGGACCACAGAGAGCCAGGCCCATCTCAAGGCAACAAGGGCACTTATTTACGAAGCCAGAAATAAAAATAGGAAACGTGCTTGTTAGTTTGGTTTTTTTTTAACGTTTCGATGACGCGGTTCCGCACCCTGCACGGCCAGGGGGGCGAACGGGGGCACCGGCCCCTCAGGCCGAGGTGCCGCAGAGCTCCCCCGACACCGCGGGGCGCCAAGGGGACAGCAGCGGCGGCGGCGGGCCGGGGCTCTGCCCCCGCCCCATCGCCGGGCCGGCGGCACCCTCTGCCGGCCGTGCCCTGCCTCCCCGGGCCGGGCCGCGCCGTGCCGCCCGGCAGGCTGAGCCCGGGGCCGGGCGAGGGGCCGCGGCTCCCCGGAGTGGGTGGCGGGGCTGGCCGAGGGGCAGCTGATAGTTCACAGGGTGGTGCCCCCGCCTCACCCCTCTTAAAAATCGGCATAGGCGGACGGCATTAGCAACCTGCTAAAAGGTAGCAAGGAGGCTCCCCCCTTCCGCCTCACACAAAGGATTCAAAGTTATTCCTTGGAAAGAGAGGGTCACAGCCAGCCATGTTCTGGGGCAAGCCTGCAGGAACCCTGTCAGGCTCCCCACCAGAGCCTCGCCTTTGTGGCATTACTTGATTGACAATAGCTGGTCAGAGTTTGAACCTCAAGTATATTCTGCACAAAGCATTTCTCTGTAGCATTTCCCTTCCATTTACCCTAGCCAGTGAATTCACCAGCTTTCACACCTGCGTCTCTCACATCTCTACACCAGAGCAGGGAGGCAGAGCACCCTGAGTCCACCTGCTCTCCTTTGGCTGCAGCTCCCTCCCTTCCTGTGGCTACCAACAGGCAGGCAAAATCATCAGACAGATCACTGAAAACAAGTAATTTCCTTTTACTAAAGCAAAACTCAACCCTTTCATCCACCCTTTTGCTTTGAAAGGAAGGTGTCCACAGGCAGGTTCATGGTGAAAAGACAAAAAGCAAGACCAAGAAAACAAGAAGGAGAATAACCATAAGCTGCTTTCATTCTCACCTGCTATCTCATGGACTAGTCCTCCAAGATGAGGCCTCTCCTGACAGAGGAAAGTTGCAGTAATCACATCTCTTGGCCTAAAAGGTACATTGCCTTTGTAAAACAGCTACATACACAATCAAAAACAGCAAAAGAAAAACTCCCTGAAACTTGCTCCCTGCCTTACATGGATTCTGCAAGCACTGAAAGGGAGATGCAAGGCACCTGGGAAGCCTTTCAAAATCACAGCTGCAGGGAACTTTCTCACATTGATTGAGCTATAAGAGTCTGGCTCTGCAGAAGAAAGTGTTTTTCAGCTGTGTTTTATGGCAAGTCACGAGCTTGAATAGGGGTTGTTGCTGCATGGCAATTTTGTTCTTCTGCAGTCACCAGGATGGGCCTTTTGCAGTAGGGGAACAAGTCAAAACGGCTTTCAGGGTTGTCTAAATTAGCACGTGGAGATACAATGTGTGTCCCCTCCACACGCGCTGCTCTAGTGCACGATCTCTCTTGGTACAACAATTAATGGGACTTATCTGGCACAAAAAGAGAAAGGAGCAGCTGGGAATTTTTTTGTGGCAAGTGACTGATGTAAGGTGGCACCGCAACCTGCCCTGCTGCTTCCAGCCAAATCTTTTGAAGTAGGAGGGCTATGATTTCTTCCAGGTGAGCTGAAACATTGTCCAAAGTTAGAGAGACAATGAGAGATGATCATCCCAGAATAGCAGACTGCAACTAACCAGGCATCCTAATGGTCCATAAAATGTCACTTATGGAAGTTTGGGTTTTTTGTCTAGCTAAAGACTGGGGTCAGTTATGCTTGATGAAGTATTTGGTCTGTAACGTTTTAGTACTGATAGGTGAAACAGCCCCCTTGTTTGAGAAGTTATAGACCTGCTGTGGGCAATGACTTAATTCCTCTATTCCAGACCTACTTGAGACGGAGCCATTTCAGTCTCTTGTTCTGTCCTTCCTTCTTCTCTGCATTGCTTCACAGCCACCCTGTTATGTGCACACATCCTTTTCCAGTTTCTGTCTCCTTTAAAGCATCTCCCTTTCAATTCACATGCTGCTCCTCCACACAACCACTTCACACACAACTTTGCTCCCCTTGAACGTTTCTCCTGGCCTTCAGGTGAAACTTGCTACTTGCCTGTCTACCTCCTTCTACCATCCCTATTGTTTGAAGCCCCTCAGTCTCCAATTCCCATCCTGTCCTACTCTCTCTGCAGTACCTGTGGAATTGAAATACTTGGGGCACGGGTTATTTAATTCTGAGGTGAAGGGTACTCTACAGTTTAAGACATGAGATAACTAGCTTTTAGTCAGATGAGGGCAGTGTTACAAAACATGTTGGTTCCCAGTGCCACACTTCACTGCTTGTCCTCCAAGTACAACTACTTACGCCTCAGGTTTGCATTCTTGCATGATCTAGGCTGAAAAGAAATAAGCTAAAAAAAAAAAAAAAGAAAAAAAAAGAAAAAAGAAAATGAGGTATTTATGCCAAATCATTTCAGGATCCAGTTTACAGCAGGGCCACACTGACATTTCTCCAGAGGAGGCAGCAAATGCTGTGGCTGGGGAGCGAGCAGCCAATGATAAGAAAAGTTTCTCGAGCAGAACTTCTCTGCCAAAGGCAACGTGTTGCTGCAGCCAAAGATTTCTGAACTTCTTTTTAATCCTGAAATTTAAAATTGAATTGTTTTGGCCCCTGCTGCACATTAGAGTTACTTTGTGCATACATCACTCTCTTATCTTACTCTCTAGCCCCTTTCCGTTACTTCTCCTAAATTGGTTGCCACAAATCCTTGGACCTACCATAGAATGGTAATTTCTTTCTTTGAATAGGCAAGTGACAAAGATGACAATTCCTGCCTCAGTATAGAGGCAGATGCCAACTTGGGGACGAGAGGGAGTAGGTCAATGGAAAGTCCCCTCATCAAATCTAACTGAAAGCAGTCTTTGCTGAGGTAGAAGTAAAGTCATATGCATTTTCAGGAGCATTTCTTTTTTAAAAAAGCCCATTTATGATTTAGAGTTCATTTTCCGTGCAGTACGCTGAGAAGCAGCCATGGGGTTCCCACTGGTGGTAATATAAATGCAGTGGCTAATTGCATGGGGAACATTCTTCTTCGCCAGGTTAATTCAGGCTGAGGATCTTTAATTCTGCCAGTCTAGTTCTCAAGTGGCTTATTCTACAGATAAGGAACTACAACATACTAAGAACTGCCCCCAAAACCAATGGGTAACTGGAATACAAAATAAGGAGGATGCTCAAACTCATCTAGCATTTCATGCAATGGACTACAAGTTGGATTAGTAGGGGCCATGGCTGCAGAAGGATCGCATGCATGATCTGCACTGTACAGGCCGAGGCTATAGGTCAAGGCTTTACCAGAAGCTGGAGAGGGGTCCCTAATCACAATCTTCACATACACGAGTACAGAGAGCATGATGCTCATTTCAGTAATTGAGTGAAATCACTGCCAAACATCTTGTCACAGTTTTTCAGGGAATCAGATGATTCAGACAATTCTATTTGGAGATGGATGTTGAAACTTAGGGACTACATTGGAGATATTTTGCCCTTCTACTTCTAGATGTGCCCACAGAGCACTTCACAACCTCCTATAGTGTAATTAACTGTACAACATGAGAATCTTATTAACTTTGTTTTACAAAATGGTAAAGAGACATGCCCAGGCTCACAGAACATCTCAGTGGCAGAGTGGGGAGCAGTGTTGCAGAAGATGAGGTGATCTGCTCTCTGTTGCAGTCAGACACATGGGAAGGGCAGAGCACGGCTTTCTGTCACCTGTTGGGAGCACTGAGCATCAGCGTGGCTTAGTCCATGGGGTTCCTTGCACCAATAATTACTAATTGGGCTGGTATGTCATGATTAGCTGATTTAATAGATAGCTGGGCCTCCTAGATAAAGCCTTTAGTCTTCCCCTTTCTCCCTCTTGCCTTTATGCCTAGCCCTGTGCTTCAAAAGTCAGTCCCAAGCCAGGGAAGCAATCAGTGCCTGAGTTTTTAGCAGTGTTCAATCAGTTTATCTTAATGTCAAACTTAATCTCAGCGTGCTTTTTCTTACACAATAGCAGCTACTGAATGCTATTCCCCTGGAATTCAAATACCTTAACATATAAAATGTATATGATTAATACTAACACAAATATGAAATGAAATAACAACATAGTTGTTAATCAGAGGAATTTTTACTTAATAGTTTACCCAAAGGCAGAAAGTAGTATCTGTAAATTACGAATAGGCAATCTATTAACAATATCTCCTCCATGAAATACAGTAGTGAGATAATTTCTCAATCATTTGTCAGGTCGCGGCCTGTTTGCACTGGCGGTGGCTCCAAAGGCTGCCCAGCGCCTCTGCAGTTGCTAGGGAACGACTCCATAGCTCAGAGGAGTGCAGGCCTTGCCATTGTTCTGCTGTCATTCACCTGCACGGTGACATCATTTAGGGTTTATAAACATTTATGCAGTTTGTGTGCTTTCAGAAGAGCAATTATTGATTGAATACTGTTTGGTCTGCAGATTGTCTCCAGGGTGTGTACATCAAAGAAATAAAAATGCACCTGCTTTGGATGCAAAGTCCTAAAGTGATGCTGAAACTACATATGTCGATACAGTTCAGAAGTGGTTGTTAGAATTGGTAATTTCCCCAGAAGCTACTCCACATAAATTCTGTGAAAATTGCCTGTGAAATACCTTTTGTACCAGAGAATCTAAATTCTTGTCCCAGATCAGGATCAGCTGTACTTAGATCACTCTTGACAGATGTTTGCCTGGTGAGGTCGATTAGCTTCCAATAACTGAAGTGTGCAAACTCATGTTGGACCGTCTATTCCTATTCTACTCTAACACAATTTCCCTAAATGTCTGTCCTAAAACTTCTGCCATATTCTGTAAATCCATTGGTGTGGAGAACATGCTCTCCAGCTCCTATGCACTTGCAGAATTTACATTCCTCCTCGACTTAATCTGCTTTAAGCTAAACAATACTACGATATTTCCTTGGAAGTCCTGGGAGGGAGGTTTTGCTACTGATCTTGCCCACTGCTCTCCTCTGGGCTTTCTTTAAATGTGCTAGATCAGTTCCTGAGATGTTGAACCCAAAACTTCAGCCTCACCAACGCTAAAGCAGGGAGGAAGGATTCCTCCACCCATTTGCAGGCAATCCTCTCATACTTCCAAACTGTATTTATTTTTTTCACAAAAGCATGACATTGCCGCCCAATGCTCAGCTTTAGACCAACTGTAGCCCTAGAAGTCTTTTCTATGGAATTTGCCACCATTTTGACACTAAACCACTGAAAACTGCTCTCGGGGTACAGCTGCCCAAGCCAGTTTTCACTCCCGCTCTGCTGCAGTAGATTTATCAAGATTAAAATATTTCACTGACTTACCTACAGAAATGTAGTCAGAGAAATGGTTAACAATAATGCAAACATGCAATGAAATTGTCACAAAAAAGCAATGCTGTATCTGTCTGTTACCCTAAAGCAGGATATTACCCTTAAAAAAGAAGAAAATAAGAGAATTATAACATTCAAAACTGATTTCAAAAGCCTTACTCAGGTTAGGCCAGAATGCCAAAAGGAGGGAATCAGCCCCAAATGCAGGTGTCTTAATCTCACGTTATTGTCTAAGACTCCACTATACAATGAGCAGTATTGGGAGGGCAATTCATCTTATCCTAATGCAGAAGCTTAGCTCACATGAAGTCATCTACACTCCAGGAACCTAAATTTAGGCATCTGGAATTATGTCCTACCCCTGTCATTCTGTCTGTCTGTCTGTCTATCTATCTCTGTCTACCTTCTCTCCACAAAACCTGTTCCCCAGTCACAGAAGGAAACTAGACTGATTTGTCATGCAGAAGATCTCAGATGTGCTGAGTTGAAGGGTGGGATTCTCTTTCCTAAAAGCCAATCCTGTTCCCTCAGAATGCCAGGCAAACTAAGCCGGTGCTGAGCCAGAAAAAAGCACAAAACCAGCGATAGAAACACCACCAGCTGATGTGGTTTTATTTATACACATACCACCCCCATTCTTCTCGCTGAAGACCCTTCCTTTTGTTCAAATCTGGAGCAATCTCAAATGCAGATGCAAAGGGATGCAGTGTGAAGGCAGGGGAGAAGGTGGAGAAATGTAAATCCCCAGTTAACCCTCTTCTCTGATTAGTGTTACTGGGAAGGGGGAGAAGGGGGAGGGAAGAGGCTGTGTAGGTTGAAGCAGGAAGCAGGATTTATTGCCTCCACTAGGATTTAATTCCATTAATCATTAGCTAAGGGGAGAATCCAGGCACCTCCCTTGGCTGTAGGAGCTCTCCAGAGTCACAGAAAGAGGGAAAACATGGGCCCCAATCATGGTTATGTCTCCAAAGTGCATGGATATGGCTCCATACACAGCTGGGCAAAACTGAGGAAAAGAATGGCATTTTGAAAATTTTATAGCTGTTTTTTAAATAATATTTATGTGTTATTATATATTTATAGTTAATATTTGCAGGTATTTTTATAGCTAACCTGCAGTTTAAGATAACGTGTTTTGCTCATTCTTATGCTTCAGAGATTATTAACTGTGCTCCTTGTTCTCCCAGTTGTGACCAGAAAATTGAGCAATGCAGAAGGAAAGGGAGAAAAATGGAGCAGAAGAATGGAGCAGAAAAAAGGCTGATGCCAACAGTACAAATGCATGTGATAAATTATAACAAGATATCTCTAAGCTTCTTTACCCATTTTCCCACACATCGATTTAGATTAAAATACGGGGGAAAGCAACGCTTGATGGATATCCCGTCTTCTTGAGAGAGTGCACTGCCTGTACAGAATTTCTGGATGAGAGATGCTGACATACATCCTGTTGATCAATAACTGCTTGTTGGCAGATTGGCCACATTGGTGCCATGCAAGCACCACAGCACAGGTTTGTGTAACATGCATGTTGTTAGGCCAAGTGAAGCCAAATTTCTTCACACCCTATATTTCCCCTTTTTTGCTAGAAGACCTAGCTGTTCCTTATTTGTATAAAAGATAATCTACCTTCCCTATCTCAGTGTCTGGATGCTGTATTTATTGCATTTATCCTCACAAAACCAGGCAGGCAACTACTGTCTGCTCCCATTTAATAGCTGAGAGAAGGAAGCCAAGAAAAAATGAGGTCAAGTTTTGTAGAGCCAAAGTACCCAAATCCAAATTTTTAATACCACTGAAGCCCCTCCAGGTCCCCATCAGCTGCTGTCTATCCCTCTGTACCTCTTAGCTGTGTGACCTGGAGCCCTTAGTCATGCCGAACTGCGGAGATGCCCAGGAGCTGTCCCCTGCCAGTCTCGCGCAACCCTGGCACGTGTTCCCTGGGCCAGACCGCACTTTTGCAGATAATCAGATCTAGAAAGCAGGTACGCCCAGTCAGTAAGATGGGCTGCAGGTTGGGAAATGCTAGCTGGGACATGACAAGGAAGAAGGCTCCAGTCTGCCTCCCATCTGATTTGTGGCCATAACTTGAATGTGGATCTTCTCTATGCCAGGACGGTGATTACTCCACAGGTATGAAGGGTGCCCATCCTCATATCAGTGACCTTCCTTAGGGACATCTTTACCATCATGCCCAGTGTGTCTTTCCTTTAGACTTCTGCAGAGTCCAGAAGACTCCAGTTATACCTGCCTTCCTTCCTGGTTTCCTATTAAAATGAAGACAAGTGGTAAGGAGAAGAGAAAGCTCAGGCCATACCTTACACCCCTATGAAGGAGTACCTCGGCACACACACCGGCTCCTAGGGTTGTCTCCAAATATACAATCCCATGTTTTCCACTTATATTTGTACAGTCCATTTGAATACATTATTTCCTCCTAGTAACTATTTCCACAATCCCTTTGTTTAAAATGCTTGTTGTATGTTAAATTTGTTCTCTGTAACTTGAACTCCTGAGAGTCCCAAAACCCAGCACGTGATAGGCACAGTAGACTGGCTACAAGCCAGAGAGGAACAGAGTTGTGCAACTACTAATTATAAGATTATAAAATAATAGCACTCTAGTAGCAAAACAGCCCAATGGAAATGTTACTATTTAAAGTTTTGACTTATTCATATTATGAGGCTCCAAAGAGCACCTTCAACTCAGCTTTACGTTTAACTGTTAATATCCTTTATCATGTTAGGGTAATTCCTTAGGCAACCAGGCAGATGTGAAAAACATATTCCCTTCCTTATGACTGATTGTGAAATTACGTGCTCTAACATCAAACTTCAAATAAAATGACTGTATTGCATGTGTAAGATAATATGCAAAATAATTCTACTATCATTAGGTTTTTGTTTAACTTTGTACCAAAACCAGGCTGCTAGGTGCATTGCTTTCTTCATTAAATTAATTTGGACAGAAAACTGAACAGAAAGAAAAGCTCTGGAGAGACCGTATGCTAAAACAAGATCTGCTTGGATCCTAAAAAATTATAAATAAAGAAAACACAGAGAAATAGACCTGATATTCTCCCTGAAACTCAGGTTAGGTTTTCCTCCTCTTATTACACTCCACAGATATGTCCTTGCACCAAGCTATGCAAATAACTCCTGTCCAGGCCTTTGGTACTCTTTTCTCTTGTCTTAGAATTGTTTCAAATTTGTGCTCACTTGGCTACGTTAATGACAAAAAGTGAGACAATATTTGGACAACCCAGAATATAGGAAGAATCATTAGGATCACAGAATAATTGAGGCTGGAATGGAGGTCATTGAGTATTATCTGCTGCTTATAGGGGGGCCAGTTGGCTCAGGCGGCTCAGGGCTTGTGCAACTGAGTTTTCAGTGTCTCAGGATGGGGATCCCACAACCTCTCTGGGTGCCAGTCTGACCAGCCTCATGGTGATATTTTTTTTCTTCATATCTAATCAGAGTTTCCCATGTTTCAGCCTGTGCTCATTGCCTCTTGTCCTATCACCCTGCACTTCTGAGAAGAGCTGGCTCCATCTTCTCTGCAACCTTCCCTTAGGTCCAGACAGCGATAAATTCCCCTTCAGATGTCTCTTCTCCAGGCTGAACAGTCCCATCTCCCTCTGCCTCTTCTTGTATGTCCTATGCTCCAGCCCCCTGACCATTTTGGTGGCCCTGTGCTGCACTTGCTTCTGTAAGTCCATATCTTTCTTGTACTGGGAGCCCCAAACTGGACACAGAACTCAAGATGTGGCCTCACTAGTGCTGAGCAGAGGGGAAGGATCACCTCCCTGGACTTGCTAGCTACACCCTTGCCAAGGTCCCTCTGAATAGCAGCTCTGCCCTCCAGTGTATCGACTGCTCGCACAGTGGAATCTTGCAGTGCCCTCTGTCCCATTGCCTTGGTCATTAATGAAGGCATAAAACACTACTGGTCCTAGTACTGAACCCTGAGGCACACTGCTGGTAACTGGTCGCCAGCTGGACTTTGTACCACTTGACGCATTACAAACAACCCTCTGAGCCCAGCAGTCCAGCCAATTTTCCACCCACCTTATCATCCACTTATCCAGTCCATATCTCACTAGTTTGGCAATAAAGATATTGAAGAAAACAGTTTCAAAGGCCTTGCTGGAGTCTAGGAATATGATGTCCACTTCTCTCCTTTCATCCACAGAGCCAGCAGTATCGTCATAGAAAATGTTCAGGCTGGAAGGGCATGATTTGCCTGTGGTAAATCCATGTTGGCTGTTCCCAATCAACTTCTTGTTCTTCCTGTGTTTGGAAATGGCTTGTAAGAGGATTTGCTGCGTGACCTACCCAGGGACTGACCTGGGGCTGACCAGCCTCTAGCTCACCAGATCCTCCTTCTTGCCCTTCTTGAGAATGGGTGTGACATTTGCCTTTTCCCAGTCATTGGGAACCTCACTGTGACCAATGACAGGGAGTGGCCTTGCAGTGACATAGGCCAGCTTCCCTAGCTCCCTAGATGCCTCCCATCTCGTCTCATGGACTTGTCTATGGCTAATTAGCCCAAGCACTCACTAACTGTCTCCCTCTACTCTGAGTATGATTTCACTCCCACAGGCTCTGCTAGGAGGCTGACACCTCAGAGGCCAGAGGGCAAACCTGACCAGTGATAGCCAAGGCAAAACAGGGTTTGAGCACCTCAGCCTTTTTTATACTTAGGCATGAGATACCCAGCCCCACGAAACGGCTGTCCCACATTTTTCTTAGCCTTCATTTTGCTGCAAATTTACTTACAGAAACCTCTCTCGTTGTCCTTCACATCCTTTGCTAGATTCACCTCCAGCTGAGCTTTGGTTTTCCTAACCCCATCCCTGCATGCTCAGGCAATGCACCTCCCAGGCAGCCTGTCCCTGCTTTCTCCTTCTGTGTAGTCCCTTTTTGTTTCTGGTATCTCCTTGAATTGGGACCACTGTACTAGTAGTTTGAGCTTTAGACTATTTTACACAGGCATCCCACTGCAAATTCATACAGTCAATAGACCCTTTTCATCCTAAGTTCCTTTAGAAATAAAGTTTTCTGATTTCTTTCCGTTCCATTTCTGATTACCTCCCATCTTCATTTCATTCTATTATCTTTAGCTCATGTCTTTATTTTCTCTAATCCTCCTAATATTACGTCTCCCCTGATTTGTGCTGACACCACCTCCAAATTTAAAATTAATTGAATTTTTTTTTAAAGTAACATCCATGTACTCTCTTGAATCTATGCTGAACCAGTGTAATTGCAGGGGACTGAAAAAATATACGTATGTTATGCTCCAACTAAATCCTTGTGTAATTGCATTGCCTTTAATTGGTTACGCCTGGGTTTCATTTCATTTAGTTTCCAACAATATGAAATTACTACATTTAACTGGATACATCTGTATTAATAAATATATGTTTTTAAAAGCTTATGATGCCATCCAATCTGATAAGTTGTTACCAGCTGCATCTTAATATCTAGTGAAGGCTCTTGGGACAAGGCACAGAGGACTGTATTTTCAGGTATACAATGCATCAAGGTAACAAATGAGATTTTCCTCATTCTGCTCTTTAAATCAAAAAGAATACCACGTGGCTATACCATTTATTCTCCCTTACTTGGAATTAATGAGGTGATTAACAGATTTGGCTAAGTTTCCCAGGGAAAAAAAAAAAACAAAACAGTGAGTGGCTAGTCAGAATCTGGTTTTTAGGTGAGCCAAACCATCTCCATCTCTACTGAGACTCAAGGGGCCTTTATAATTTCAGTACCTTTGGAAGGCAGGAACCTGGTCCAAGGAGCTTGTCCTGTCATCACATAAGCAGGAGAGCAATGCCTGGTACAGAAAGGACCAGGGAATTCAGCAGGATTACTCAGCATAGTTACTCACATGTATCAAGGTGTGCAATTTTGGCCTTATAATGCTAGTAAGTTTCTGATGATGTTACTAACCGCACGTTTTGGGGGAAGCAGGAAGTCCAAGTTAGACCTCCTCGTCCCAAAATCCCACTTCACTGTTCTCTCACACACCCATAAACTAAAGCAAACTCTCCTTCCAATATTGCCTATGGTGGTTATTATTCTGACATTTGTGATTCGTTCAGTTTACTCATGCAATAGCATGCACAAGCATTTGAAATGTAAATGTACCAATCTTATAAAAACTATTGCTTGGTAATTTAAGGACTTATGGCCAAACAAAGGATCTACAGCAATAGGAACGGTAATATGCACTGTTCTCTATGCATACAGCTCCATTTTCAAATAACCATAAATAGTATATATAACAATGAAAGTAAAACTGAATAATGAATAAGAAAATTCACACCTCTTGCTGTCATTTTTATCACTAATTTCTATTTACTATCAGGAGTTAGGTGGAGGCAAACGCACATACTTTCACCCTTTCAATTTTCTTTAGCAGAATACCAGCTTTAAGAAGGTATACAGTACAAGGTATACAGTACAAGATATACAGTACAATTACGGGTTTTTTTTTCACCTTTATGCAGGAAAGCTCTTTTACTAGGTAGTATTGAACAACTAGAATAGCAATAATTTTTGCAATAAACCCACACACTTATTGTCTTCAGAAACATGGATCTGTCTATGTGTCTATTTATGCATCTATCTATCTATCTATCTGTCTTGGAGTCAAACATGCAAGTCTTTTGTCCTCTCTGCAGCATTTTTTCATATTCAGCCAAAAAATTGACTTCACGTAACTTTTTTTTTTTTATGGCTTTTCAGTTTCTACTCCCTTTGAGTAATTTTTAAAAACCTTTATCACCTTAGGTAAATCTTGGTACTGGTAAGTCAAACAACCAAGAAACAAATTTCAGGGAGAAAAAATGGAGAAAATCCCATGGTATTTATTGCAGTATTTAGGAAAGATTTAAATTCTATTAAAAAGATTACATTTCCCAGTTACCTGATTGGGTTTTGGATTAAAGGGTGAAGATTTGACTTTCTGAAAGTTCTGTTTCTGAGAGTTGAATCAATCTTGAGGGTTTTGGACAGAAAACAAAGGGGAGGTGGGAAAAGATAAATGAAACTGAAGTTCTTAATTTTGCAAATTATGTTCTTCCTTGTAGCAGTTGAGTCAAAACACTTTTCTGAAGAATACTTAAATCTTGTAAATAGCCTGAATTTTTTGTTATGGCCTTCATTAAGCTGTCTCCTCCCCAGATCATTAATCTAACCCCTTAAATGCCCAGCTCCACTTTGAATCAAGCCTTTTAACAGTGATTCATTGTGTCTTCAACAGTGATTTTGGTTTGAGCACCTGTGGATTTCTGCATATGTTCATGATATGAAAAACAATGGCCGCCCATCTTCTGTACACCACCTATCTGTAGCTTAATGTAACCTGGAGTAGCACAGTGCCGGTACAATCCCACCATGCCCGGAAGGTCTCCCAGCTCCAGTCAGAGGAATGTCTGGGACCTTATCTATACTGTGAAAAAATGCCTGGGGTTAGAAAGCAGAGGTCTCTCCAGGCTCACTCTATTGCCCTCTGCATTCCCCACCCACCACAGAAGCAGCTCTCACTGCAGCAAGGGTTGTCCAAGTGGAGCGTGCCTCGGGGGCAGCACCCCCAGCAAGGGGCCCTCAGCTCACAGCCTCTGTTTGCTCTTCGAAATTTCAGTTCTTAAAACCAATAGCCAGGGCCACGTTGCAGGTATTAACTGTACTTCACCTGTGTTGCAATCAAGGGCAAAAATGCGCCTTTGCAATCTTAAACTTGTGCTTTTAAGCAAGATGTTCCACCAGATTAACTGCAAGAGGAAACAGTCAGTTATAAACTATGCACACTTGTCCACACTGAGCTATGTAAGGTCAGCCTTTGTTGATAAGGATGAAGGTACATTGTATTCCTTTAAAAACGGGGTACCTTACTTAGGGTACGATGAAGAAACAAACTGGATTTTGAAGGAGCTGGCTATTGCTGATTATTGTCAATGTATTAATTTTTGTCATTTCAGCACAGTCTATGAGAAGCTGAGTGCTCGTTGCAGTTATATAGCTGATCATATGAATAATATCTAAGATTTAACAGTAAAATGTTTTTATTCAGTGATGAAAGTGGACTTGGCAGAAGTTCACAACAAAATGCAAGCGAAGAGGGTTCTGAAACCTTCTCTCTTATTGACAACACACTCAGAGAGAAGGGTTCCCCTGTCTCTTGTGTTAATAGGTGGGTTCTTTTTTAGAAGTACATTTTTAGAAGGGCCTGAATGGAGCAATGTGATGGTCTTGCAAATTTAAGATCAGGAAAACATGGCAGGAAGAGAAAGAGCTGGGGCAAAAGAGGAGGAAACTGCACAGGTCACCTGTGTTCATTTTGCTGGAAAAGCAAAAGATGGATGTGGATCGCACAGCCAGGCACACATGGAAGTGAGGCGGATGTTCAGGTCAGCAAGTAGCTCATGTCCACATCTAGGCAACTCCTGCCAGCACTTCTCAACCTGTGTTAATATGACCAAAACAGCCCTCGGATTGCTCACTTCAACGGTATAAGAAGGAAGAGACAGCTGCCAAGGGGGACACCTGTGCACTTATTTGCTGCTTGGGTCCATGTCACAATGATACTGTCAAGCAAGCTCCATCTCACACAAGTGAGGTTAAAAAGTAGGTCCTCTACAATCACCCTAAAGGGTGGGAATAACAACCTGAAGGAAAAAATGAAGTGAATTGTAGTTTACATTCATGGAGCTGAACAGAACAGGTAGAGGAATGCCAGATACAGTGCCTTCTATGATACACAAACCATGCAGGGCTATGTCACTTTATATATTAGGGGTGAAATCCTGGTTTTATTGTAGCTTTCACAGAAATAAATTTTCAGAACTGATTTAAGGATTTTTTTAATTGCAGGTTTTTTAATTTAATTTTTTTATTTATGGACATTAACATTTTGGTGAGACATGATGTTTCTATATATGCACCTTGCCAGCACCTACATCAGCAAAAGCCTCAAGCCATTTGAAGACAAACTAGGTCTCACCCTTATAGGAGGGGGGAAATAAAATAATAAAATAGCAAACTATCAAAGCCTCAGTTCTCGTGGTAGATTTGTTAAGAAAAAGGGAGGGAAGAAAGCAGCAGCTAACAAACAGAAGGCATGACTAGGGAAGCCTCTTTTTTTAAAGAAACCAACCAGGATGGGCAGAGAAAGAAGGGAAGGGGAGGGCAGGAAGGCAGGCTCCAACAGCAAAGCAAATCAGATCTCTGGGTGAATGAATAGCTGCAGCTTGTACCCACTGACTATTACAATATATCAGTACTTTTCCCAAGGCTGTAACTTCTCAATTTATATGTGGCCCCCTTTTCAGTTCACCTGTTTGCATGGCCCCAAAGGCCCCAAAGCATGTAGAAATTCCTGCCTTTTCTTAAAAAAACCCTTTGTAGCCCACTTTTTAACCCTCTTGTTATCCAGGGAAGGTCCCAATCCACAAGCTATATATAGCTTGTCAGGCCAGTGTTTCTCAGTGGGTTGAAAGAACTGCTGACCATGAGGCTCGATGCTCAGGTTATCTGCAGTGCTGGTCACAGGACAGCCTGTGGCCCCACTGATACCTACTGGTCAAGCCTAGAGGCCTACAAATAGGTCAAACCTTTTTCTCTTCTGCCTCAGTCTTTGAAAAGAGAAGAGCCAAGGATGTGATCTGCTCCTCTGCCATGGGCTTCCACAGGAAAGCCTAGGCATGCCTCCTGTAAATTCAGTTAGGAATAAGTGAACACTACTTACAGTGCAGTATATTTTAGGGATAAATATTTATGCATGTATTATTTCAACTTGAATAACAGAGGCAGTCAGTGGTGGGGCATGAACAGGATTTGGTCTACTGTGGTGTGCTAAATGCTGCGTTAGATCTAAGTTCCTCTATTTCCTCCTAAGGGATGCATGACACTAAAAAACCCAAAGAACGAAAATGTGTGCAGGCACCAGTGGTACATGTTGTCCTAGTATCTTACACCTTAGAGAAAATTGTCTGAGGAAAACCTATACAAAAGTGTGTCCTACAACCTTGACTTATGTTTAGCAGAATAGGTAAGACATGCACAAGTTTCTGAAGCACAAAAGAGCACATGTTAGCTTTAGACTCACTAACCCACATGAAAAAAAACCAGAAAAAATCTATCGTGTGACAGAAAATAGCTGTCTTTCTCTTTGTTTCCCACACAGCTTTACTGAAACAAGTCTTTCAAGTCATCTTGTGGCAGACTGTTTTATGCAATACTCCATTAAATGTTTGTCAGATGAGGATTGTTTCTACATCCCATTTTTTCTGAAGTCGGTGCACTCCTAGTGTGAAAAGCCTGTTCCAACTGTCTGCCCCTTTGAGGCTGATAGAGCCAGGCTGCCTCCCCAAGAGGGTATCTGTCCATCAGTCAGTCTCTGGAGAATATGGAAGATTTTTTTGTAGTGAACTGTTTATCTTCCATCTCTCAAACCATCCTGCAGGAGCCCTATTCCCTATTTTCACCTTTGTATGTTGCTTTGAGTTCAGATGGTCTGGGGCAAAGCCAAACAGAGGACACATTTGATGCAGGCAGTGTCACAGAGTCAGCAGGGCTCTTCCCTGAAAAAAAATTTCTTTCTATTCAGCAGCCCAGGACAAAGTCAGTCCCCTGAGCAGGTCCTAATGGAGCAGTTTGAAGAGACTGCAGGAATAGATGAACAGCCTCCAAGCTCTGAAGTGCAGGGGTCTGCTCTAATCCTACTCAGACTCCTTCTTATTGAAAGCTGCTGCTGCTCTGCTGCAGGATGGGATGTGGGGGAGTGGGTTGCCGGTGTTTGTCAGAGGTGCAAACAGCCTACCGCTAGCTGAGATCTGAGCCAGGTCTTGAGGGACCTTTCCTGGCTCAGGTCAGCAATAGCAGAAGGAGTTACTTCCTTAGAAAGGATGATAGCACTCAGGTGTGTCTTCCCAATCTAGTCATGACACCTTTAGATACAGCTCTGTGTATTTAAAGATCCATGTATAGGTCTGATTCCCATGCACTTCATTGCTATATTCAGCCCTCATTATGGATGTGAGGTCCATTCTGGATGGTCTTCTCCACCCACCTCTTGAGAGAATAACAGATTCCCCCTTCCAAAGCACTCATTTTTGTCACATATCAGGATTATTCTTTACTGGAGGGGCACAGATTTTTTCCTTCAAGATCCTGAAAGCCTTTTTTTTTTTTTGTAGTGGTATCCGTCATGGAGTCTGTCACTGCAGCTGTGGAAGGCAGCACAACATGAGATGGACCATCAGTAAATGCCCAGGGGGAAAAAGAGGAACATACCTGCCTCTTTATCCTGAGGAACTGGGCTTTGGAACAAGACAACTGCTTTGAGAAATGCCAGGCTGCACTTGACAGTTCCCTTCAGGAGAGCTTGGACATTGGCTAGTAGGGCACTTGATCAGGCTGAAGCCCTTGTTTTGCAGTGAATGCAGAACAGTCATCAGGAGCTACAGGTAGGACACACAGTGCCATAGGTGACTGTATTGCTTAAAGAAGTGGAGGAATACTAAGAACAAGGTGTCAGGATGAGGTACATTGATCTCAGACATATCTGTGGATCTCTACACACCAAATAGCACCTGTGACAAGAAGAATTTCAGAAGATCTTTTCATTAAGACAGGGATCATAATGTACCTGACCTTTCCCAGGCATTTTAGTAACTTCTTAAGACAGGTCTGAGTAAATGTCGAACTGGCACATGATATTGACACTCCTGAAGAAGATGGAGAATGGGGACCAGCTCTGCACTTGTCCTCAGACTGAACATAGCTCTTAATTTCTGGAAATACTTCTCAAGAAGCCTCAGGGGCTTTACAGTCTACACCTCAGCTCAGAGGTTTTCTGGGTGCAGTAATGAAAACATTGGTAAAGATTTCACACAGGTACAGTGAGTGCTCTGTCTGCACCAGTAAGGAGAACCAGCTCCTTGATTTGGCATGGATTTGTAGTCCTGCATAGCTTGTCTATTTTGTTTTTCCAGGCAAAGTTTCAGTAGGTCACATAAGATATTTGGCAGGGTTCTTTTATGCTCACTTACAAGCTAACATAAGCCTGCATGGACCATGCAAGGTGAGGGAGGGTAGGGGAAAGCTCTTGATTTCAGGCTTAAAGTCTAGCTGACTCTAAGCTCTCCCATAACAGTTCCATTGGCTAAACTAGGCTTTTTACAAATCTGCCATGCCTACCCACCAGCCTTTGAACCTAAGACAGAACATATCTGAATACCTTTTGGTGTGTTAAAAAGAAACAGCTATTACAGATCTATTTTTCTTATGGACAAACATTCCTAGGACAGAGTGTGGGGAAATCCCATCGAAGCCTGTGACATTTCCTAGGACCATTAGCAGCAGTTAGTACCATTGCTATACATTGTTCCCCTCTAACTTTCAGCATATATTTTATAGTTCAGTCAAAACACCCTACTGATCCAGAACCTGTGGGTGGTAGCCAGTCACCCTGGGTGGCTCAGTCAGCAGGCCTTTTTGTGTTTTATGCAAAAGCCAGAAGGGAAAATCAAGTTTCTGATCCATAACCCCACTAGACAATAGCCTCAAAAAAAGGTAATTTGCAACTGCTCTGCTCCTAAGGGACAGAAATACTGGCCTGAGAACAGTATGTGCTGTGAGGACCATAGTCGTACACATAACCAAAGGCGCATTTCAAGCACTCGCTGGAACAGTGTTCCTTCCAGTTGCTTCAGTCAATACCCACATTTATGAGGTAGGTCCTGACTTGGGCAGTCTGGAGAGAGTAACCTAAAAAAGCTTCAATGTTCTTGTGGACACTTGGACAGAAAGAAAAAAAGAGAGAGAACCTAAAAAGCATCAGAGAGGAAGCAAGGTGCCTCAACTTTCTTTTTTGACCCTGCGGACTAGTGACTTGCACAGTGACTCTGCTGCTCTGGAGGCCCTGTAGAGCACAGCCATAAAAGCTGTTTCACACTGTGAAGTTGGCCGAGATGCTTGTTCTTTGTGCATCACAGCAACCTTTTTCTGAAAGTCCCACCAAAGAGATTACCTTCTTGTGGGTTTTAAACCAATCTGTGGCCAAGCGTGTGTCTATGGGTCCTGCTCTTAAGGAAGACTCAATCTTTCAGGCACCTCTCAGAGAGGTGTACAGGTTTTTTTCTTTAGTCTTCTCTTTTTGTGCTCGCTTTCCTTTTATTCGGGTGATGGGAGAGCAATCGAGACATCTCTCAGTTTCAAGAGCACTCTGAAAAAGATGCCAGTGTTATGGGTGTTACCCCATAAAAGGAGTGACAGACTGCCTGCCTTTCACTTTGTGGTTTTAGCTTTGGGGATATAGCTGTGAGCACAACAATTTCTACAAAAGTGGACACCCAGTTTCAGGGGTGTTTCACAGGACTGCTCACCTTCTGCACTGGGACACTGGATGCCCCCCAGGACAACAGGATATTAAAATTTCCTAGCTGAAAACAGAGAACTGTTGCTCCTGGGAGAGAGAGACTGTTTCGGGGGTATAGATCTGACCTTGCAGAGCTTTGCAAGGTTGCTTTCCTCTCTGAATTACCAAATCTTTCTGGATCACTGTGTGCTTGCTTACCACATCTGAGAGCAAAAGACACTACACTGTTAGTAAGTACTTGCACCATTAACCTACCCCTGTTTTAGCTTATGCTACGTTTCACAGAAGCATAGTCCATATGAGGCCTACTCTGCCCCAGGAGGAGCAGACTAAGCCTTCCATCCTCAGCCTGCTGGGTATGGGTCACATCTTCCACTTACCTCCGGACAACCTCCACCTGGGCTTATCAGAATAGTCTGCTTAGGCAGATGGACAGATACACAATCCTAACTTATTGTTGTATAATCCTAACAAGTCCTTCCTGGCTGTAAAGGCTGATTTGTGTGCTTATGTCCTCCAGGGACTTGGCATTTGCCCCTCCTTCACAAGACAAGCCCACTAACCTCAGCCAACTGAAATAATTTTTGCTAGCCTACTTTCTTTCTCCAGAAGGGAGCATCTGAAGAAGCTGTTAAAGGATTATTGCTGGTCCCTCTGGGAGCCCTTTGAGGATGATGGTGAAGGGCTTCCATGCAGAAACACTGGCACTAGGCTTCCCTGTTCACATGCAATTGTGTAAAATCTCACCACAGTCAAAACCTGCTCTTCTTGCCCCATTCGGAGCCTGACAGATAGCCTGGGCGTCCCATCTAGGTAACCGTCTTGGCAAAGAGCCCTCTTGTCCATGAGACTGTTAGGACAAGATTGTCTCTCTCTCATGGGACAAGAAGTGTGTCTTTATAATGTTTCCTGCTTTCACTGTTTTTTGGTAGCTTTTGTAGCCCCATCACATAGTTCTACAATTTTTGGGTTAGTGCAGATGGGTTGCATTCAAAATACACACGATTGAGCTATTCTGAGTGCACAGGATGCAGGAGACCCTGTGGCCTCCTTGAAGTCTTTTTATAAGTGACTAACTCTGAATGATTGAAGGTCAATCAGTTTGTGCTGAATGAAATTGTTAATAGGCATCTGGGCTAATTTGTCACCTTTAGCATATCTAAGACAAAAATTCCAAGTCTTCTCAGATAGGGCTCAAACAAGAGGTGTATTGCTGAAGTCCCTAGCTCCATACCTGCCCTTCTGGGGCATGTAATGGGCTGCTAAGGGTCTGGCTGTTTTGTGGATTCTTTGCCTTAAGGTCATCTAACAGTTCCCAACTCTTTCAGGGTAAATTCCTCTCTGAGTCTCAAATCTAGTCTCTGCAAGGATACCAAGAAAATCGTGTTTTCAGGGTGGAATCCTACAGTTCTTGTTTTAAGTGCAGTCCAATGTTAAAAGCTTGTGTATTGACTAGGTTTTTCTAACAAATCTGCCTGGTATCAAGACACACAAACAAGAGCAGAATAACTTTGTAATTTTACGAGGATTATTTTGTATTTATAAACCATAGGAAAAATACATTAAAAACCTCTATATGTTATCTAGTCCACCCAAGTGCTGCCAACATCTATGACGTGCACTGTGGTGAGGTGTCTACCTTGGCTGTTCCTGCTGCCCTTTGAGAGATTATCAGGCTATCCAACCCATCACCTGTTGAATTAGTTTCGAAGGTCTGAATCTTCATGTGTTTACCAATTGACCCTCCCAGCTTCTGCACTGGCACTCTCTTGATAAGCCGGTCTCCCCGGGAGCAAGCTTGGAGAGCTCAGGAAGCTGCAGGACACAAAGCATCAAGCTCTTGCATCACTTGCATCACTTCTGAAGAACTCGCTCACCCCTGAGCAGCAACCTGAAGTTATAACTCTCTCTCTCCCGCTTCAGCACAGCCAGTTTAAGAACAGGTTAACTCCTTGTTTTCATACAATAGGCACCTTGCAGCATTCGTGCTGTGTTCAAAGGTGTAAAAATCCTCTTCATCAGGCTGGAGTAGTTCTGTAGAACTAAGTTCACTGGAAACAGGGCAGAGGATTGTTTTGTCTTGAAGATACAACAACAGAATGAGAGAAAATAAAACAAGGTAATGTTTTCACTTATAGTGAATATTAACAGTTGCAACATGTACATAGACACGAGTAGAAATTAAACAAAAACAGAGCCATTAATAAAGGGGCAAAATAAGTGAAAATGACCAAAAAAAAATTATCATTAGATATTTACAATGTGCCTCCCATAAAATCTGAATAAGGGAGAATGATCTTGAAGTAGACTTTAAAAAATAAAACAGGAAACGGAAATACAACTCTCCCAAAACAATTACAACCCATTTGGTTCAGATACTTGTTATCTATGGGATTAGGTAGCAACAGAACAGCAAAAAAAAAGGCAATATTAATCCAGTCCAGATATAGGAGCATCTTGTCTCACAGACAGTCTTTTTACTCCTCAAGGAAATGTTCTTGCAATATTCCATGCGTTTCTGGGTACTGCGGTATCTATCTCTCATACATAAACACTATTAGAGAGAGGATGCTTTGCATACAGTAGGACTAATTGAACAGAATCATGTGAAAAGTGGAATCTGCCTACAAATATAGAAAGATGGAAAATACTTGTTTGAATGACAGAAAAAGATGGGAAGAAAGGGAAATTTGGTCTAGCATAACAGGCACATAAGCAAAATGGTAGAAAAAAGTCTGGGAACATGGAAGATTGTCCCAGGCAGGAATTTTTTCATGGGAAATGGACCAAGTAACCTAATTTTTCAATCTTTTTCCTCCATAACTTCTCTGCGGATAATAAGAATATGCAGTCTGAAATCTTGTTTGGTAAAACTACATGAGGAATTGCTATAAAGCAAAACAACTGCTTACTTTTAAAATTTTAAGTACAAATATATTAGAAGAAAATATGGATTGGTAGGAAGCAACTAAACTTTCAAATAGCTATAGCTGCATGCAGACAACTCCAAAGCAACCTGAATTTTAATTAGTAAATTATTGTAAAGATACTTACTTAATACTTAAAAAAAAAAAACCAAAACCAAAACAGGACAGGAGAGTTAGATTTCCAAGTACCCCAAATATTTAACAGTTCCTGCAGCTTGTGTAGCTTTCCAAAATCACATGGTCTGCCTACTGTGATTTTTTCATATGTTATTATTTCAGTTCTAGCATTCATGTGTCTCTGATGATGCTAGAGGTGTAAAAAAAGACCCTGAGTACAAACACAACATGTTAAAATTATTATCAGTTGATCTACTTCTGTTACTTGTCTTTCTTCTATGCTATCTATTCTGTTTTTTTCTTCAAAACCTGTGCAGGCAGACAGCAAGATAATCAGTATTTTGCATAGAAACTCTAAAAGCCCCACTTGGCCAATTAGTAATAGTGGTACAGTGTTAAGATCTAAAGCATAGGCTTTGTCAGCTTTGGATATTTATGGAAATACTCATTTCCCAAGGCCATTTTCTACAGTGAACCTGCAATGTTGTCCAAGTGTTTTTCATTGTACCTATACTTTGAACAGTTTTAAGCAAAACAGCAGCAAAGATGCAAGCCTTAGCTGGTATTTGTTTTATGAGGGCTGTTGCTGTTGTTACCACAGAAGTATTTAGGAAAAGAGGTCCATCACCAGCAGAAACTCGGATTCGCCAGCTTGTACTCCTTTCTCAGGATGGGTTCAAATTACCTTCTGAAAATTACTTAGGGGGTGGTTGTACAGGAGTGTACAGGTATTCATCTGGAGTACTGTGTGCAGTTTTGGGCACTGCAGTACAAAAAGGATACAAAGCTACTAGAGAGTGTCTAGAGGAGAGCCACAAAGATGGTGAAGGGTTTAGAGGGGAAGCCCTACGAGGAGCGGCTGAAGTCACTTGGTCTGTTCAGCCTGGAGAAGAGGAGACTGAGGGGAGACCTCATCGCAGGAGGGGCAGGCACTGATCTCTTCTCCCTGATGACTAATGATAGGACCCGACTAATGATAGGACCCGAGGGAATGGCAGGAAGATATGCCAGGGGCGGTTTAAGTTGGACATTAGGAAAAGGTTCTTCACCCAAAGGGTAGTGGAGCATTGGAACAAGCTCCCCCAGGAGGTAGTCATGGTGCCAAGCTTGACAACATTCAGGAAGCAATTGGACAATGCCCTCAGACATATGGTATTATTTTTGCGGTTGTCCTATGCAGGGACAGGAGTTGGACTCGATGATCCTTGGGGGTCCCTTCCAACTCAGGATACTCTATGATTCTATGATTCTATGAGTGTGATGACCTATGTCAAATCAATCCCAGAGAACACAAATACTTCCAGCTAGCTTCTTTTAGCTTCATATGAAGCTTTGATGTGTTTCAGTGTGGTTGGGATTTGATCCCAAAGGAGTTACAGAACTAGTAAGAAAAAGTTTGGTAAATGAGCAGTTAAACTAGCATAGGAATTTCCTCTTCAAAAAGTTACATGCTTAATGCCAAAGTGTTGGCAATTAAGTAAAGGTAGAATTAAAGCATCAATCTTTCACCTCTTAGAGGAAAATAGTAATGCCGCAGTTCTCATTATTCACCAGAAAGGATCTGTTTTCTCCTGCCACCTTCTCTAAAGATAAGAAGTATTTTGGCTTTGTTTTATTTGCACCTTCAAACACAAGACTTCTTTACATAGGCAGCAGGCAAGCAAACACAGTTCTTTCTTAAGGAATTAATGTAGCCACTGAACCAGAATAAACCAATGAAGAGAGTCAGAGCTAAATTAAGAACGATGAAGTAAGAAAAAGAAATGTAAATATATTCTAGTCATTAACGAGAAAAATGTAGCAAGCAGTAAGAGCGCCGAGTGTGTGATGTTCTACTACAGGTTAATAATTTTTATACTGAGATGTGGAATAGTGGTAACTGTGATTCAGAAATAATTTCAGAAGTCACCATTTTTTGTCCACTCCAAAATATATTCATATTGCAAACAGGGCTTTGCTGAACCACTTCAGTTAAAATTAAAAAAAAGCCAAGAAAAAAACCTGAACATATTGGAGTCAAACTGTAAAATCTCGCCTTACTCACAACCATAGAGTTATCCTGTTAGGGACAACGCATCCAGCTGCTTCCATGGAAAGCACAGCTTCCTGAATATCAAGGAACTGCTGAAGTCTGCTCTTTAGGAGTATTTGTTCAGAAGTACAATAACAGAAACTGAAATCTTTCATTTGCATACGCAAACAGCACTTTCTCATAATTGCAATTAAATATATTTTTTCCTGAGTTAATTGCTGGCTTGATGAAGAATATAAACACGTGAAACTGAACTGCATTTTCACTTGCTTATAGCATGCCTGATCCAGTGAACTAGATCAGTATTTTGTTTGCGGCCGATTGGCAATTTACAGTTTTCTGACTTCATCTGCACAATTTATCATGGAATTAAACCAATGTCCAATTGTTGATAAAAATCAAGTACTTACTTATACCTGATGCAGGAACAGACCATAAAAGCTTGCCTAGCTGCTGGTAAATATAAAGAGGACACTTTGTTGTTACCCTTTTCTAACAGGTTAATCAACAAGTCTCCAAGCACTTTTACAAATATTTGGTTAAATGTGAAAATAGCTACGTTCCTCCTGATAATGCATAGCATTAATGCCCTTTTACAGAGCAGGAAATGGAGGCAGATGGAAACAAGTTCACCAAAGTTATACAGCAAATCTGGAGCTGAACTAGGATTGAAAGTGAAAAAACCCCTAACTCTTTATTATTCAGACAAACAAAAGGCAATTCTTTTCAGATACGATTTATCTCTGGCTATCTTATGCAGGTATTCAGAAAATTCAGCTGTTCAAAAGATCGTGTTCCCTTTTTTTTTAATTCTGTGGCATAGAATTATCACCAAAGAAATGAAAATCAGTGGTCTTCCTGAATCTATAAAAAATGTTATTTGTTGATATAAGATGTCATGAGTAACAGTCAACATTTTAAAAACAAATTATGATTAAATGATCAGTTGAAAAGATCTGGCTCCACTAAACCAATGCTAATTTTGTCCAAGATTACATTGGATCCAAAACACCACTTTCGGTTTCTAATTGGAAAAAAAAAATCTTAATTTAAGATTTATTGTGGTTTGTTTCTTTTTATTTTCCCAGTCAGTATTCTTCCGTATGCATCAGCAAAACTAAATATATTTGATTCTATTTTCTACTGAAACACAGTTCTGTCACTAATTGTTTAAAGAATTGAGTAATTTTCCTTTTGCAAATTCATATTAAATAAAATATTTTAAAATGTAAGTCAAAATGTATTTGTGTAATTTCTTTTCCTAAGAACAGTGAGATCTGTCTGCATCGAAACCCATATTCGCTGATGCATTGTAGTTGCTTCAGGCCTGTTTGCTGGCACAAGAGTAACTATAAACCTGGTTTAACTGGCTGAGTAGTTTGGATTTATGGCTGCTTTGTGTTACAAGTGCAAGACAAAGCTAATAACCAGATCAGTGAAAAAAAAGTCCTGAGTATCAGGAAAAAATTGTAAAATAAATTAAAGTTGTCATTCAATTTCTGTGCCACAAGAGTAGCATTATTTTAATGTGGATAGGAGGTCAAATTTGTAGGTCAAATTCTATTCTGATGTAGGAAAATGCAGCTGTATTTACATGGTACACCCAGAAAAATCCAGCAAAGAGCAGTATGTGAATTTTTATTCTCTCTTGTTTTACAATCACAGACAAGAAGCCCATTGAAACAACACGCACCTAAAGGAAAGTTAAGGCCACTTATTATTCCTGACAGTTTCTTCCCTCTGGGAGAGAGCAAAGAGTTTCATAACTCTGAGACTTTCTTTGTCTCTATACTGGAAAGCTAAACTGAGAGGAAAAAGAAAAAAAAAAAAGAGAACCAAGAAAAGCAGGGGCAATTTTCTGGTTTTCCATCTATGTAGGGCTTGAAACTCCTAAAAAAGTTTCAGAAAGGCTGGGAAAGAAGTGAGAATGTTCACAGGGGCACACCTTTCTAATCTGCAGGCGCGTAGTTTCCAGATAACCAGGTAATGGGTTTAAGGAGTTGTGTTTTTTCAGCATATTTAGTTAATACCCTAACAAAGGACTACCTCCTGTTTCACAGGCATTCAACAGTTAGAAAAAAAGATGATTTTTGAAGATGTCTGCCCATTTACTTTGATTTTCAACTATACCTGCAGCAGGTAAATTTATCTGTGTGTATTCTTGGTAATACCAACAGATGCAAATGTACTTCCAAAGTCAACATACATTTAGCTGAAGCTTAGTTATTAGATGACTAATTAAGTTCCCAGGTTTGATGTAGTTTTATGGGTGAGTGCATAACTGTATCATCTGTAGTAAAGTGTCAACAACAGAGCTCTCTCTCATGGTACCGATGAAAAAAAAATGCATAGAGGACTTCACCGCAGCAGGGCATAATGAGATATCTGGTGTGGAAAGCGGGGCTGTGAAAACGAAGGAAGTGGTGAGTTGGGTGAGCCAGTTCCTCTTCTGATTTTTTTTTTCCCCCCCAATTGTGGGCTTTAGCACCAAACTCCCCTGGAGACACCTCTACTTCTAGTTCTATTGGTGTGGTAAAAGGAATTCTTGTGCTGAGCTTGCAGGGTAAGCTCATCCTGACATGCTTTGAGTAAGTACTGTGCCATTTGGCTTTAGAGAGACCTTATCTCCTACTCCCCTGGGTTTTTGATTAGACACTGGAAACACAGGCAAAAATACAGAAGTACAAAAGACAGTGGAGCAAATGATGTGTTGGGTATTAACAGAGTAGAAAATGAACTGCAATGACAAAGTGCCGCAGAAACAAAGCGAGTTATGATTGATGGATGGGCAGAGCTACCTTAAAGAATGGAGTAAAGGAGGTGTCATAGGAAGCCAAAGGTATCGTGTGGTAGCATGTACAATGGTAGGTGATGCCAGACATTTAAAAAGATGAGTTTATTTTACACGCTGAAATTCAGATGCTTAGCACCAATCTATAGAAACGTTAGCTTGTGTGCCTGTAAAAAAAAAAAAAGAAAACATCCAAACATCCTTCCTCTGCCCCGCACACGCATAAATATGGAGGAGGAAGTGGTTCACTGAACATTTAACTATTAATATTTAAGTGCGAGAAAGGTGTTTGGAGTAAGTGCTGAGATGAGCAGCGTTAGGCTGGGTGAGACATCTGGAATTCTGGGCAGTGAACTCTGGGCTCCTCAGCAAGAGAAAGTCCCTCTCCCGCAGAGAACTCGCCTGCCCCTCCCAAAGCACGCAGCCACTCTGAAAAACCAACGCCTGCCCTCATCTCTCCTTTAAAGGTTGCTTATAATCCATTAATAAAATGAATGCTTAACATCCCGCTCTGCGAAAGCCAGCTTGCATAATTAAACCACAATAATACGTACATACAACTATTTTGGAAGAGATTACAGGACCACGAGCTCAGTCTTCGGCTAGAAAAGACAAGCTGAACAGACCTGACAGCTTCTGCTGCCAAGAGGAGGCAGTGTCCCCCTCCCCACCTCCACCTCCGCTGCTCCAGCTCTCCTCTTCCTTTGACCTTTGTTAGCAAGCTAAGTTAACCTTGGGGAATATTAACCCAGTAGGGGGAAAAAAAAAAAAAAAAGCAAGCTTCTACCACGTTAGAGATCTGAAAGGCCAACCCTCTAGTGAGCCAGACACCAGCCTGAAGGAAGGGAGGGAAGAATTGGGGGAAAGAAGGTAGGACTGCGCTGTTCACTGACCAGCTCAACCTTCTCTGAGAAGAAAAGGTGTTAACAGGAGTAATCAGCGAGCTGCTGGCTTATGCCCAGATCTTCAAGTCTGTAACTAAGCAGAGCACCAGTCGTTTTAATGGAGCTGCACTGAATCCCCCCAGAGCAGGTCTGGTATTATTTCACAGTGCACAAAGCAACGTGGGTCTTCCTAAAGAGTTTAAAACGTCTCTGGCAGAGGAGCACACTGCTCCTCAGCACAGCATATTTGTTACCTGCTACTGTGTCCTTCTGCCCAATTTTGTTTATAACACCTGAATTGATGTAATACCTTAGAAATGACAACATCAACTTACAGAGGAACCAGCCAATATATTTTACATCTCCCTTTCTCCTTATCTGTAGCCATTGTGCAAGACATTTGGACAAATCCAAAGGGAGATCCAGGATATTCTAAAGCTCAAAAGAAATACCTTTTTGAAACAGAAATTGTTAGGTATCCTAATAACTAAGTGAACTTTGAGAGAAGAACTAGACATCATCACTACAGGAGTACATGACCTCCAAATGACTTTCAAAGAAAACAAGATGTTAATTTCCAAAGCAGAGAAATGTTCAGGTTCTCCTGCAGACAGGAATAGGTCTTGAGGGATCTCTCCTTGTGGCCATGATGCCAAGTGACAATTTGCAGGGCCACTTCACTCCATCTTGGTAAGGAAACTTAACAGGGAAACCTTATGACTAGATACCCTGCTTCAAACCTAAAATATCTCTAAGCTCTGAAGGCCACTGACAGAGTTACTGTAGACTGAAGACAAGGACATGCCACACAGGCAGACATGTTAGAGAACCACAGAAGGTGACAGTGCAGTGCATTTTGGTTGTGACTTGGGACGTTACGTTTTACTTCAGGTGAAATTTGAGGTCCAATTCCTGCAACTGAATCCATACTGGCAAATTATGGAATCTCACTGATTCCTTTTGGGAGAGCATGAGCAGAAATAGCCCTACAAAAAGGTTCAGCTGAAAAGCCTAAGCTGAAGTTTAAAGATGTTTCAGCCAATACTCCTTATGGTTTTGTACTAAAGGTTCTGAAGGTACATAGTTCACTTTGAATAAACACATAGAGCTGGAAAAATACTGAAGGTATGGTCTTGGCTTCTTGGCGCACTTGATGTAATTCCTTGATATGCATTTGAAAATATAAACAAACCCCAAACACTTATCATGCCAAACTTGTGTACTTTGCCTTATCTGTAGTCTCAGTACAGAGATGTTAAGTGTAGCATGCAGCAGTATCGTAGCTAATTTGGAACTCTTATTGAAAGTGAGTGGAATTTCTTCAAACATGCACTTCTCCAGTCTTACTCTGAGGTTTTGGGATATAAGTGGATTTTTTTTGCAGTGGAGCTCAGCTTTGGCAGAGAAAAACCTCACTCATTTGTAGATCTGCTTTACAGGAGAGTTCCCACAAGTCACTAGAGCATTATAAGTAACGTGGCAATTGAGATTGCAGTAATTTTTCAGAGTGCCCCTTTATTAAATGGCCCTAAAAGAGAAAAGAAAAAGGAAATCATTTTCCCGGGCTGGGTATTTTATGAGGAATCTTTATCAGCTCCTGCCCTGCCCTGTTCAGGGACGTTGTGGCTTCGCATTTGCATACAACAGCCCGAAATGCAGGCTCACAGAGACTGGTGTCTAAGTTAAAAGAAAAAAAAGGCACGGCCCCCCCCACCACAGCACGCTTAGGCGAGAGCAGCAAAAGCAAAAACCGCGACTGGGCCGCCGGTGGAGTGGCGGCACCTCCGGCCCCGGGGGGGTGGGTGCCTTATACGGGGAGGCAGCGCCACCGCCGCGCCCCGCGGGGTGCCGCGGTCCGGGGGGGCTGCTGGCCCTTCCCGGGGCTCCCTTTGCTTCCCTCCGGCTTGTTTGTTTTGCAAACATCCGCGGGAGGAGGAGAAGGAGGAAGGGGGGCGGGGGCTGGGGAAAGGGGAGCCCCGGTCCTGTCCGGACCACACCCGCGGCGGATCCTTGCGGCCGCGGGGTGAGCGGGCGGGTTGCGGGCAGCGCCTTCCTCCCCGCCGGCGGCGGCGTGAGGCAGGGGCCGGGCGACGCATCCACCTGGCAGCACTTGCTCTTTCTCCGCCGGCCCCCCCGCCCCCGCCGGGTAACTCCTCCCCGGACACAGAAGCGGCTCCCGGCTCCGTGAGCCGCGTTTCGTCCGTCCCGTCCCGCCTTGGCTCCGCTCCGGCTGGGGCAGCCCCAGGTAAGCCCGGCGCTCCCCGCCGCCCGGCCCGGCCGCGGCCCCGTACGGGCTCTTCCCCGAGGCGAGCGGAGCCTCCTCCGGCGCCGAGCGGCTCCCGCGGGCCGGGGGACGCCGTCGCCCCGCGGCGGCCCCGTCCCGGCCGCTCCGAGTTGCGCCTGCGGTTTTTTGGCTTTTAAAAGTTCCTTAAACTTCGGCTTTGCTTTGGGGAGGTGCGGAGGGACTCCGGAGGCGTCTGAAAATCCCCGTCCCGCGGAGGCAGGGGGGCCGGGGCTGATAAAATCGAGGGGGCACGTAAGCTCGCCCCTTTCAGCGGTGTTTCCCTCTGCCTTACGGGTTGTCCCCTTTCCGCAGCCGGTTTCTCTACCGGTAGCTGCAGCGCGAAAAAGCTGCGCTTCCCCGGGGACCGGTCGGTGAAGGCAAGACGGGGGCTGGAGGAGCACAGTGGAGGTGAACGGGTGTTTTGAAGTGAATAACGCCGTCCGACGAGGCACAGGAGGAAAGGTGCGGAGTGCTCTACGCACGCCAACGCGGTCCCACCTCGTACTTCTCGAGGTGGAGGTTGTTCGTTTCTTGTCGCTGTGGTGAAGGGAGACGAGATGCTGCGACATTAAGCAGCTTTTTCAAGGTCGTGGAGCGAGTAGTCGCTCGTATGGAGAATAAACTAGAACCGCATCTAGTTCTGGGGTCTCTTCATTGTGTATTAATGTCACCACTGCTTTGGTTTCTTGCAAAAGCACTAATTTCTCATTACAGTTGCCACAACTTGTCAAATAATTTCGGCAGAGTAACTTTGTTGATAGAGTGCCTTCCCACAGGAGCTGTATCATTGAAACTTCTGGGCCAAAGCTTAGAATGCTGAAATCAGCCTGGCTCCGCACCTCCCCTCAGGTGGCTTTACTGATGATCATAGCTTACCTGGACCTCGAATTTCACCGCAGGTTTCTGGGTGTGCGCGTGGATTTCAGTGAATTTAAGAGAGCATTCTCACATTGTGCCGTTGACGTAACCCTGTTTGCCCCGAATAAAGTGATACTAATGCCTTTAGTGCTTTAGAAAGAGCCAAAGGAAGCAGCTTCACTTCTGAAAGGATGATTTGCATCAACTAAGGCAGTGTGAGGCAGGGGAAGAGATGGATGTTGTGTGTGGCATAGATCAATGAAACTGGAAAACGATTGCAGCTGTGGCTGTTACCTGCGCATATCAACATAAATGTAAAGCCAAAAGGCAAGTGGACTAAGATAAAATTTGGTGTCAAAGCAGGACTTAACATGTCTTTTTTCCTCTTTCCTTTCATTCTTAAGCTGTTAAAAATTATACTGGTACATGGGAAAGTCAGCCTAGAGCAAGTCTACCATGGTAGTCTAGCCTGAAAATGGAAATAAGTTGAAACTATATTCCTGGATGTTGATGGAAAAACAAAGTGATACAGTATTCTAGGATGCTGGTCAAAATATTTCTCTTGGAGGTGTGCTCCTGGAGATATGGGCTCCTCCTGCTCTGTCAGTCAAGGGTCGGTCCACGCTGAGTAGTTGCTGCATCCTCTAGCAACACTGTGATCTGTGCACATGAGGTGGTGGGTGCTGTGGGCAGTGGCTGCCTCTGCAGTTGTTGCCTGACCAATAGGTCCATCTCCTACCATGCCAGCAAATCTGGTTTTTCTGGGCTCTTGGTCCTCTGTATTTCAGAAATGGCTTTTTTTTTTTTGTAGGGTCTTCTGCCACTCATCATCTACTCAGCTAGTCAACAGCTTTTCAGCCTCCTTTTCCACCCCACCCTTCCTAACAAAGGCATGTGATGTACTTCTGATAGGCTGAGTTTCATGGTAACATCTATTTTCAGAGAAGACAAATAGATGATTATTTGTAGTAGGAATACAGCATCCTATAACTGTTTAAAATAAGACTGCTATGCTCAGAGCTTTTTAATGCTTTTTTTTTTGCATGTGGAAGTAGTATTAATCTTGGTTTGCTGGCCTTGGGAATACTGGTGTGGACTTTATTTGAGCTGTTGGTGGTGCTTATCAAGAAGCACTGTTTTTTGGCACCTATTGATAAGTAGTTCTACAGTTTAATGATATTTTAGGAGCTAATCTAGAATAGCTTCAAAACTATTTCTTAGGAGATCTAAGAATGCCGAGGCTCTATTTGTGGCAACGTTTCACATAAATACTTACCTAGTCTCGTGTAGTTCTCTGCAAGATGTGTAATGTTACTGCATAGGCACATTGAGTAGAGCTTACCTCTATTGAGAAGATTAGCCAAAAGGACAGGACATTGAAAGAACCTGATTTTGATGACTTTGAGACATTCAGTTGCTTGTCAATTTGTCTTTGATCCCTTCCAGAGGATAAATTTTACCTGTGGAGTAAATGACATTCACTTTTTTTAATCATAGCAATAAAAATATTCAGTACTACTTCCTCAAGAAGTATCAAAGAAATCTTGTTAATGAAATGAGGTGAAAATTCTTATTTAGTTCCTTTCCTTTTTCATACGTAACTGGATTTTTTTTTAACCTTTCTATACTTCATTTGCAAGTCATGATAATTTTTAGTGCTCCTTGTTAAACAGGAATCTTGACCATGTTTCTTTTCTCTTGTCCAGGTAGCAGAAACAGGAATTGCCCAGTGTGTGAAAAGATCATGTAAATGAATCTGGAATCACCTCCTTGCTTGTTTTCTCTCTTAGTTTTTTTATTGCCTCTTCTCCCTTTCCTCCCCACCTTCATATCATGGTTACATTCTGTTTAAGGTTACACTACCAAAACTTCTAGGTTGTCATAAAACAGTTAGCAATAAAAAAAAATGAAAGCATACTTTCTTTCTAGCGTCATCAACAAAAGCTGTAATTTGTTGGCTTGCTCTTTTTTAAGGTTGAGCTTTGCGCTGGAATTACTCCTTTGCTATCTTAATGAGTTTTGCCAGTTTGTTCATTTGCATGTGCTGCATTTCTTTATCTGGATAAAGGGAACTGCTAATTTTTCAGATGTGACACTGTATTAGTGTTCACATAGAGTGTTTGGATGATTTTATGCTTCCTCCTTTTAGAAGCTGAACTTGTCTTCATGCATTTGGCTTTTAACTGTTCTGTCCTCTCCCTTCTTCCTTGTTTGCATGTGGTTGCTTTTACGTAGGTCTAACTGTGAAGAACTAGTTTGGGTTTTTTTTTTGGTGGTTGTTTTCAATTGTTGATACCTATCATAGCGCTTAGCAAACAGCTCATGATATTTCTATTTCAGGAAACAGCACAAAATATGTATGGAAGTAATAAGTAAATGCAGGAAGTATACTGTTGCCAATATACCTCTGGCTTTGTTGGCCAAATTGAATTCACGGTGTTATATTAGGATGTCTGAAGGTAATCATTCCATCCTATTGACTTAGGCACCTAGGCATAGAAACCACATATAATGATCTCTATATAAAAGCTTGTGGAACCTGATATAGCTAGCGGTACTTGTGGAACTCTATGCCTCCAAAGTGTGGTACTGCTCTTAATTAACAATTATTACATGGTATGTACTAAGGAAGTATCGTTATTATTTCTTGCATGGAGAACCAGGGTAAAAGCCAGGAAGTCTGGTTTCATTAACAAAATTGTGGTTAAATCTTTAGGGTTTCTTTGCCTTTCGTTCTTTCTGTTGTCTTTTTGGGATGTTGGCTCCTGGCTAGCGAAGGACAGGCACAGTATAAAGGAGTCATGACCTGATGCTGCTGTAAGGAAGCAAAAGCAGAGGCTCATCTTCCCCCAGCAGCAGCGAGGTGAGGGGCTTAGGAGGATGTGGCGGTGAGGACCGCTTACAGCTGAGCAGCACGACTGGGTGCTTTTCCTGTCCTGGGGACAGAGCGGCTGTCACTGTGGTAGAGAGGAGGACAAGCCTTTGGAGGACTAATAGTCTAGGAAGTCTATATTAAATTAAGTAGTATGTTATCAAATGAAGTACAGACCAACTCTACTGCAACTTTTGCTTAAATAGAAAGAACTGATTTGCAGAAATTCATAGAAAAAACTAAAAAAGCTGTTGGATTAAATTACTTTTGAATTAATCTAATATTTTCAATTTTTTTATTATTGTTTGATTTGTTTTTCATTTGGACAACTTTTATTGAAAGAAAATATGCATTTTTTTAATCTTAATGACACAAGACAGAACTTTAATTATAACACTCCTAAGGTATATATGAGAAGAAGCTAAGATATTTCAAGTAATAGCTGCGAGCTGTGAGGCAGTATGTTTCACTGTATTCATCAGTATACTATGTCAGTGATGGCTATACGTTTTATACTCTTATTATCGCCTGTCATTAGAAACAGTAGTGTTATTTCTTTACTTTCAGAGTTATGAAACAAAAGCACACTCAATTTTGGACCTTCTGTGCTGCTGGAGGTCCAAATGCTGGTTCTGCTCCATCCATGCTGGAGTAAACATGTTTTTGAAAATCAAGGGCTTGACTGCATATGAGTGATGGGTCCCTTTCATTATTTGGGTATAGTGTTTCCAAAGCTAGAAGGTGTTAGCAAGCTGACCTGCAAGGATATGGCTCCCTGGGCCCTGTCTCTTGTACCTTCAAGCCTGCTGCAGGGGTGAGCTCCATCCCTGTTTCCTTGCCTGGGGATGTCTGTTCACTTTAACTCCACCAGCTCACTTTAAAGGACTCTTGAGGTTTGTTTCTTCAGATGTACCCAGTAAAGTGCCATTATAGCTCAGCAGACATCAGGAGGAATGACTGGCAGTGGGAGGGAAGGATGGTTGTGCGTTCCCACTAAACTCTTCAGCACCAGAGTGGGTTTATGATACTTTTATGTGGGATCTGTTTAAATCTGTCTGATGTGTGAGGTGAGTTAAAGGCCAAAGTATTGGACTGAGATAAGACGGACCAGTCTTTTCTAGCTCTATAGTTTTTGGGAGGGGGAGTGTTTGACAGGTCAGTTTTTCTTCATGACCCAGCTTCCTTATCTGTGAAGTTGTTGCAGTACCCTTGATGTATTTGTAAAACAGTTTTAAGTGTATCAGTGATGTGTGTTTAAGAAAACTAGATTATATCATTATTGGATGCTATGCATCAATTTTTGCCTTAAACGTTTGCAAACTAATGGGAGCCCCATAGTTTTGGTTTAATCTGCTTTTAATACACTGGAAAATGTGTATGTGCAATACCACAGAAATCTGCATGTACCTATGGCTTTCCTGTGTTTTGTAGTGTGATAACAGAAAACTGTTATTAATCAGAAGCTGGGTGGGAAATAGATTAACAAGAACTAAATTGGGAGTGATGGTTGGAAGGCAGTTAAGCAACAGAGATATTTTTTCCCTAAGTTCATTTAAAACAAACAAACAAAAACCAAAAAAAGAGTGAGGAAGACTGTCATCTGCCAATTTGCAAAGCCTTTCAAATGGTAATGTAAAAAATATTTGGGTTTTGATTTGGTCATAGTACCTGTTGACTTACCTCAGAATCACCACCTAGTATTCTTCTGTCTGCTATTACTAAACCTCCTAATCCTTTTTTTTTCCCTCCTTTTCAGAGAACAAGGAACAAAAATATCTTCTTGTGACCTGTTACTTGTCCTCTAAGTCTGGGCAGAGCTACACTTCCCGACTCTGCTGTGAAGAGCTGCGTAAGAATGGATGCGACATAAAGCAGAAGTCCTGAAGCCTGAGTCACCAGAGTTCAATGGTGCATTATTATTTACTTTTTATGCTAGTGCTAATAATCAAATACCAGAATCAGCCTTCCTAAACTGTCGAAAAGTATTGGCATGCTCAAGGTGCCAAGCTGCTGTTGAAACCTGCTTCAAAGACATTTGTGGTTCAGTTTTGGGTGAGATGACACCTTGGCACAGGTTCTAAAACATAACCTTATACTTCGGACTGAATTATGCTGTGTCTTAATGCAACTGCTCTTTCTAGTCATGGCTTTCATCAGGGGTCACAGCAGTGTGCCTGTGTGCAGGGTACTGCTCTGCAAGCTGGAGAAAGGTATTTCTCAGTGCATGCCTGGGGCGCTTCCTAGGCTTTTTTTCATGTAGAGTAACATTATGAGAGGACTCAATAGATTAAATTATTTATTAAAATGATTGGTTGTGGAGGTGTATAAATGCCTGTTTTAGAACTGTGGCAGCAAACACTTTGTGTTTCTTATGTCTTTGCTAATCTGTGGTTTAACTTAATGTTAATGTTTAACTTTAAAATAAACTGCTATATGCTTGAAACATTGGATGTAGCTCCTCTCTTTTACTCTATTTGAAAAACTTTCGTATTGGTTTAGCATATTTTTTCCCTGCTGTGCTTCTCTCCCTGTTTTTGATGCGGTGGCTACAACACACAACCAAGAAAACAGGTGTTTGCAACACAGAAGAGTGAAAAAGATGTGGCTTGTGGGGCTGCTAGCTGTGGCGTTACCAAATGAGTTAATCAAATTTGTATTTCCTGATGCTTTGTTTGTGTTCTCATTTCTGTGTCATAAACCTCAGAGCGATACATGAGTAAGTGTTGAGAGAGGCAGGAGGACCTGAATGTGGTACTGAAACCATGTGGGTTGCTGCCAGGGTATTCTTTGATTCTCATTCTGTCAGCAAGGGTGAGCACTAACTTAATCTTCTTGGTTTGTGTGGCGCTCGTGTTGATGAATAGTTGCCACTGTATAGTCCTCAAGGTTGTATTGAAAGGCTATTGAGATCCGATTTCATGCTGCACCTTAATTTTACCCTCTCTTCAAATACTTCCATATTTTTTTCCCCCAGATTTGGCATTTTTCCAAAGGAAAGACCGACAAGAAAGGTGGACAAAGCTTCTGGTTGTGATTGTTTTCTGCTTTTTTTTTTTTAATATAGGTTCATGCTTTACTTCCAAACACTTGAATTGTTTTGGTACTGCTGACAAAGGAAAGATGACCTCTACTGTAGTAAGTAAACAAAATATTCAAAATATTCCTCTCTGATTTTTTTTTTAATGGGGTTTTATTTCTTTACAAGTAACAGCCTATTGACTGATGTCCTGGTTAACAAGTCTTTTAAAATGTGGAGTGTTGTGTTTTCTTTTCTGCAAAAAGGGAAAGATATACTGTGAGGCAGGTGTAAGAGGCTTGAATTAACTAGTATTTCAAGTGCTCAGATACTCCTGGGAGAGATTTATGCTTTTAAACCTTATTTTGAAAGGATAGGTTGGAATGGCTTCTAACTAGTTCTTAAAGCTCTTCCGGGATTAATATTCCACAACCTGTTGTAGGCCAGTGCAGTTCAGAAATAGCTTAGGTATACCTGGTGTTGTCATAGGACAAAATGGGGCAGTAAGCATTTATCCTAAACCTGGACAACTGCACAAAGGCTGTTATTTGTCAGTGTTTCTTTCGATGACGGTACTGCCTAAAACTGTCCTTGATGCTTATTTCTACCCTGTCAAATGTTCCAGTGTAATGGTTTGTGTGGCCAGCTGGAGAGCTGGGCTCAAGAACCCTTCTTAGGTTGAGTTACTTTGGGTCAGGAAACTGAGCTCTTCATATGCCTTCCAGCCTCACTCTCTGTTATTTTTATTATTCAAAGTGCAAGGTATTAGGTATGTACTGTAAATCTCTTTCTTTGTGTTAATCAGAGTCACTAGTATGCGTGTGCATGCATGGTATACTTGTGCATTGGCAGAATTACTTAGTAGGGTTCTGAATGTAAATGGCATCTGAAACTTATTTTGTCCTAATTGAAGACTTGCCTCTTGTTTTTCATTTTCTCCTGTGTCCTTCCCCTCAACATTATAATTTAGGGTCCACCGCCATACTATGAAAATCACGTCTTTCAGCCAGAAAATGTCTATTCTGCCAGACAGCCAGTAGGTGCTAACCCATATCCACAGTCCTTCTCAACAGATGCTCCATCAGTGCCAAGCTATGTCCCAAGGGTTGCTACCCATCAGTCGAGTAGGCCAGTAGCACATTCATCTGGGAGAACATGTGCATCAAGTAAGTTTTGTCGGGATTTCTTCCAATTTTAGACTTAAGGTCTTCCAAAGTTAAGATAACAAATAAAAGGGATCTTCCCTTCCAACTCCTGTATTGAAGGAGCCACCTCCCCATGGATGAAGAAGTAACAGCTGGCTGGGATGCCGGTGTAACTGGACAGGAATGTGGTCGATTTGGAGGAAGGGTGGTGGAATGGAGAAAAGTCTGGCAAAAAATGTTTTTAATGTCAAGGAAATAGGTAGTGCTGGTGGCTGGAAATTACCTTATTTATGAACCTAATTTCTCTTTTTCTCCTTGCTCTCATTTCAGGTGTAAAGAAAACCTTAGTCATTATATTATCCATTTTACTAGTCATTGGTTTTGCAATTGCTGGTTTCTTAATCTGGTATTTTGGTAAGAATTTTTTTGTTGTTGTTTTGAAAGAAAAGATGTATTAAACTTTTAAAGTTAGAAATATACATTCTTATCTTCCATTTTATGCTGAATTAAGAACAGGAAAGTCTTTGTTACCTATCTCCTGAGAGATGAACTAATATCGCTTCCTAATGTCTCAGTTTTGTTTGTGTTTTTTTTTTTTTCTTTCTTTTTAATGAACAATGCTGCTGTCACTTTCCTTTCCCTTCATCCAGTAAATATGTTTTTGATTTTAAGTGATGTTGTCAGCTTTTTGACTCTTCTGGAGCAGCTTATTCAGGTGGCTTCTCTGGAAAGCTCCAATCTATCTGGCAAAAGCTAGGGCAGTACAACTGTACAGCACTGTAGCTGTTAGTAAAGAGTAGTTTGACCTCTTGCAAGGCTTTTTGCAGTGGAGGATAGCTGGCACATGACTGTATGTGGCCAACACATTGTGCGATGCATTTCATTAGGGAATTCACTGCTTGCATCCTCTCTGAAATGGAACTCTGTTCCAAATTTGAACTTCACTCAATTTCAAGTGAAGGAAGGAGAAGGAAATGAATTTGTATACCTTAACTGCAAGAGTGTAAACAGTCAAGGTATGTTTTATTTTGGTAAAGTGGGATCTCTCTTGGAGCAGAAGTAATTCACATCCATTTATTTGTTTCTGTGAGGCTTTTGCTTTGAAAGTGTGTTAACGTTGTGTGAGCCCAGCCTGTTGCACCCCTTTAAGCTGTACCACAGATTATCCATTCGCCTTGGAAGTCATCTCCAACCAGGGTGACTGAGCTCTGAAGCTGGGCTAGAGCAATTCTGTTCGGCATAGGTGAAGTTTGTCTTGTGCTATCTTAATTTCCCTTTCAATGAAAGCCACTTTTCAAAGGAAACTAAAAAACAATTTTATGTGTTTTTGGGAGCCTCTCCTTTCTGTTCTGTGAAGAAGAAAAGAAAGGAAGAGAGAAGAGAGTTCATTTAAAACTGTTAGGATGACACTTTGTGTTCTTAGGGTTTTTTTCTGCTCACTTTGATTTATGCAGGGTGAATGTAATCTTGTTTTAAATGGCAGTGAAAGCAAAAAGATGTAATTGGAGTAATTGCTTTCTTCCTCCTTTTCTGTTTATAAGTGTTATGCTTTGTCAGTGTAAAGCTGACTCCTTTTAGACAACTTAATGGTGCTTGCTTATTCAGGGGAGGCAGTGGACAAAAATCCAATCAGCTGCATCAGTGACTTAATCTGACAAGCAATGTAAAGAACAGAGCGATACATCTACTGTTGTGTCAGGCTAGGTCTCCTCCCATCTCTGAGTTTAAGAGCTCTTTCTCATGTTTTGCTCTGTCAGAGTGGAATATTCCTTAAGATGAGAGGTGGCAGTAGTCGCCTGAGGCTAAGCTGATGTTCAGCCTAACGGCTGTGTTGCTCTCTTCTCCCCACAGTACAGAATCAATGTATCATCTCCTTAATAGAGTGTGGATCTTCAGGAGTGTGCATACCATCCTCACAGTGGTGTGATGGAGTGAGCCACTGCCCCAACGGGGAGGATGAAACCCGATGTGGTGAGTGCTGGCAGTCAAGGCAGGGACCTTCAGCCAGCTGCAAGAGTTTTTGAGCAAATTGCCTTGTCCAAAGCTTGCCTAAGTTATATCTCTAAAATGGTTTAGGATGTTTGAGTGCTTTGAAGCCTATATCTAGATATTCAGTTTGTTTCCAGTCTGATTGAAAAGCTGAAACAAAATGACTGACTCAGGGGTTTGAGCTGGCTTAACTTTGAATCAGTTTTTAAAATACTACCTTTTAATTTGAATGGGGTTTGTGCAAAACTGAATGTAACGTTGTCTCTGGAATGAACAGTCATTGCTGACTTCTTAGTAGAACTTCAGGTGATAACATAAATCTGGTGGTCTTCAGTCAGGCTTGTCTTTTTCCACATTTGGGTCTCTTCACCCCAGTAACAAGTGATAGGACGAGAGGAAATGGCCTCAAGCTGCACCAGGGAAAGTTTAGGTTGGATATTAGGAAAAACTTCTTTACTGTAAGAGTGGTCAGGCATTGGAACAGGCTGCCCAGGGAAGCGGTAGAGTCTCCATCCCTGGAGGTATTTAAAAGACGAGTAGATGTGGTGCTTGAGGACATGGTTTAGTGGCAGACTTGGCGGTGGTAGGTGAACGGTTGGACTTGATGATCTTAAGGATCTTTTCCAACCTTAACAATTCTATGATTCGATATTTTGCATTCCTCGTTCTCCCAATAATGCTTCAACTACTTCATAACTCCTTTGTATAAGAAAGCCTGGTCTGATCGGTGTTTCCAACTGAAAAGATGCCAAGGGAAGCTTTCGTGCAGAGCTGAAGGTGGAAGGTGGAAACATCATCGATTTGTCCATTCCAAAGGTGTGGCATCTTGTTTCTAACACCTGTGTTGTGCCAGTGCCACTCTGGAAAACTTCACCTGTGCTCTTGTCCTCTCTCTGGGAACTTTTATTCTGCACATACCTCATGCAAGGTTGGCATTTACTGGCATATGCTCTAAAGCTGTTCCTCTCCATTTGATTGAATAATAGATTTTTGGAGAAGCCTGTTCAATCTGTTCTTTTGCTTGAACTATTTTATATTAAATTCTTGTGCAAATAAATACATAATGGGGCATGGAATGTCAGAGCTAATTGCTCCTTGTTACATTCTTGCTCTACAAGCACTTGTCTGAAAAAAATTGGTGTATTAAGATATAACATACAAATATAGTAGAATAGATTATATTTTGTTTATACACAATATATGATATATAAAGAAATGTATCGTTGTGTAGATAAAAGGTAAGAAAAGACTGGCTATTGCAATCTTGCTCAGGGGTAGAATGTGAAAGAGAATTTTGAGCATAAAAGCTGAAATGAAAAGATGAACACTATATTGCAAACTTGAGTTTTTAAACTGGTAGTTCTTAAATTGCCTTGCACAAAATAAAGTCATTGCGATATTTCTGTCTACTTGATATTTACTCAGAATTTGAGTAGAAGGCAGCATTAAATTAACACCAGTTCATACATACAAGCAAATATTACGGGGACCAATACTTCTAAGTAGAGAAAGAGCAGTAAAATAGCATGTGGTGTTCATGGGGGTTTTGTTTTGTTTTGTTTTTTTCTTTCTTCCATTTCTGGCAGTTAGACTTTTTGGACCAAACTTTATCCTGGAAGTTTATTCACCTGTCAGCAAATCCTGGTACCCTGTTTGTCAAGATGGCTGGAATGATGATTATGGGAAGATTGCATGTCAAGACATGGGCTACAGTGTGTAAGTCTAACCTTCATCAGCCTTTGCACATACATAGAACAATTAAAATTTCCTTCTTGCCATTTTTAAGAACGTGTACCTGAAACAAAAAGCAGTTGGTGATCTAGTTCTTGTGAACCCAGGTGGGTCTGATTTTAACAATGGTAGCTGTTACAGAATCAAAATGAAACGTTGCTCCAAGTAACAGGATCTGGCACACGTGCAGTGGTTACTCAGTGGGGTGACTTGTATCTAATACATTCCCTCCAACCGTCTTCCAGAGCTTGCTTCAGTTAGTAGCAGATCATTATAATTGCTCAGTAACATCTGGTCTGACTTAGCCTGTCATCACCAGTATTGCATGGAAAGCCGTGGTCTTCTAAGGAGACAAGTAACACCAGCTCGTGTGGAAGATCACCATAAACATTTGTGGCCATAGTGCTGCCCATGTTCTCCCCACGTAATGCCGTAGCCCAAATTCTTCTGCGGTTGAAATACTTGATTTTGCCTCTCTGTGATTCAGTTGGCAAATGCTGTCTTCTGGTATGCGTGGAGTAACGGAGTGGATTTACTGCCTAGGTAGGCAGAACTTGTGTGTGCCCACGCTGTGTTGTGGTGCTCTAAATTAAGGTCTCTGAACCGGCAATGACCCCAGTAGTTCCAATTACAGTAATACAGCCCAGAAGCAACTACACAGAGCTGGTCCTCAGCTAGAAAGCCTGGCAGAACAGTAGCACTTGCTACCTCTGTTGTTGTCCCACAGAAATGTGACTGTGACCACTTACTGGACCTGAACTCTGCTATGCTGTGTGAATGTACCAGCAAAGGCATCTCTTCATCTTGCCCTGTCTCATGAAGCTGAAGATTCCTACCATGTATGCATATTAGATAAAAATATTATTTTAATCTAGTAACTGTTTGATGGGAGATGGAACTTGACAAATGTTTAAAGACTCTGAGTCTCTGGCACTGTACTGCAACACTGGTATTTAATTAAAAAAAAAAATCCTATTTTTAGTGTTATTCATGTCAGAAGCTTTAGCTTGGCACAGTTTATTGCTTGTTTGAAAACTGAAGCTACTGGGTTTCATAATAGACTTTCTGTTTTGCAGAGATACATATTACTACAGTCGAGGAGTAGCAACTGAAGTCAGCTTTAAAAGTTACATGAAGCTGAATACAAGTGCTGGGAATGTAGACTTGTACAAAAAGCTGTATAGCAGGTATCTTTGTTTAATACAAACTTCTTTCCTTTTATCAGGGGTCTTTTTAGCTGTTGTAAGAAGTGTAGCTTCTGCCCATAGCATAATACAAGCACATCTTTCAAAGGGGATTGTTAGAGGAAAAGACACTTTGTTTTTAATCTGATTGCAGCAGCTGCTCTCCCTTCTCTTTAAAAACACAGCTGTCATTTTTCCATCCTTCCTTTCCTCTTTTAAAAGAGATGTCCCATCCATGCTGTCTAGAAGGTTGCCGTGTCAAAGATACTTTTCTAAGGCTCTTTGACCATCAACAAGAGCTTCTGTGTGGTGACAATAGCTACCAGCTGTAACACATTCACAGCAGCTAGTACAGCTTTTTTTTCAGGCACATGAACACACAGCATGCAAAATGGATCTTTCACTGTGCAATGTATCATTTTTATTCTCATTAAACAGCTCTGAAGTGTCTAGTTTCTAAACCTGTAGAGTGCTGTGCTTGCGAAGTTCCTGTGGTTCCCTTGTTTAGGTTCTTCTACAACTACTTCATAAATCAGCTCGACTTTTTCTCATGCTGTTCTTCATCTTGCTCCTCAATAGGCTTACAAACCTTTTGCACTGGTGACTGCAGGCTTCCACATGATAGTTTTGGTGAATGCAAGAAATGGTGGAGGCCAGATGGTTGCTGGTAGGGTAGCTGGAGAGAGTGAAGAAAGGAGGGAACCCTCAGCAGGAAGATGAGGGTGAAGGCAGAGCACGTAGCTGGAAAGGGCAGGAAGCAGCTGGAGGGTGAACTTTGCCTGCCATTTGCTTCACTGTGTGCCTAAAATCCTGTTTGTGTTTTTTTGTTTGTTTTTTTTTTTTTTAATTTCTATTGCAGTGATTCCTGTGCATCAGGAAATGTGGTTTCTCTGCGCTGCATAGGTAAGTGACTGTTTCTCAAACTTGTGCTTGTTCATGCTTTGAAATGCTCTGGCTGGGAAATCCTTTTGAATCTGCATAAATAATTGCCGTCTTTTGATGGGCAGATGATTTAACTCTGGTTCCCAAGTTTCAAATGGTGCAGTTTAATGAGCAGGGTGGGAGAGGAGACAAGGAGGATGTTGGATCCCCAGTTGCTTTTGTCTTTGCTGCCACCGGTTCCTTTAAATGACTTGCCTGCAGTGAAGCTCTGTAGCCCTTGCCCAGCAGCCACAGTCGGACGACTGTGGCGCATCCGCTCTCCAACACGTGGCTGTTGGGCAGGCAGTGCGTTCCTGACGCTGATGGCTGTCATGAGGCAGCTCCTGGCTGTTGTCTGTTTTGTTGCACAGCCCAAAGGCATGTGCCTGCGTGGCTTGCCAGAGATGCTTGAATACCACACCCAAAGGTGTAATGAACCACTGGCTTATGGTTTGTGGTGAACCGAGGGCAGCAGCTACCAAATACTCATCTTGACGTTTGCAATGCAAAGGGGGTCTGGGCTATGGGACACTCACGATCTCGGAGTCCAGGGCAGGGGCTGGAGCTGTGGCATATCGAACGCCAGCAGTGCAGAGGTTGGACATGGTCTGCATTCCCCTCTGCTAGTGAAGCCTGAGCTGCAGAAGCCATCTTCCAGACCAGCTCACTCTTTAACTAATGCCTCTGTGTGTGTAACTGACTCCTTAGAGTGCGGCCTGTCCACCAAAAGCGTGAGCATTATGAACAGAATTGTGGGTGGCAGCGGGGCAGTGCTGGGGCAGTGGCCCTGGCAGGTCAGCCTCCACGTGCAGGGCACCCACGTCTGCGGGGGCTCCATCATCACCCGGCAGTGGATAGTGACGGCGGCACACTGTGTGGAAGGGTGAGTCTCGCCCGTGTGGGCGACAGAGCGACCAGCTCACTTGCTTGTCTCTTGAATGGTGATTTTTCTTGCTTCAGGCTGAAATGCACAAATTTACTTAAGTCTCTCAACTTTCTGCTTTAAAACTGAATTAAATACCATTCCTCCCCTCCCCGCTGCCTTGAATGCAGGTGCTAAGTACAGTATTTTGCCTATGTAGCAGTCTGTTTTTCAAGTATTAAGGGAAAATTTGTTCTGGAGGAGGCTGGCTGCAGATCATTTGTCTGCTTTCTACAGGAAGAAAATCTTATGTTACTTGTTAAAGGTGGAAATTAAATTAGAAGGTGGTCTTGGGCACAGATACCCACCCAACTTAAGAGGTAAACTCAAGGCACCAAAATTAATGCCAGACAGTACAATGTTTTCATGAAGATGTTGAATTACACTGTGAGGAAAAACAAAGAAAAGGAAAAAACAGAAAAAAAAATCCCAAACCCTCAAATATCATACAACTGTAGATATGATCAATTTAAAGATGCCTATACCATTTATTTCCTCCTATCTTCGTGACACAGGGTAGTAAAGCCCAAGTGAGTATTAAATGTAGATTTATACCTGTCAAGGAGCACTTTACATAGGCATCAACAAGAAAAATAGCTGGTGCTTTGTACATTTTTAACCTATAAAGGAGAGTTGAGGATGTTGTGGTACCTTGTGTACAGTGGCAGAATATGTTTAGAAGTTGGCCGCTTCTATTGGAGGGGAAAGCCACTAAGCAAAAACATTTTAACGGTTGGTTGGCTGGATCACAGTCTGAGGTTAAGCCAAGGAAAAATAACTTTGACCTTAACCTTGAGAAAGGAATGCAAGTGTTTATTTTTATGTGATCTTATCCCTCCTTTGTTTTCTGATTTGAACTCTGTAATATGCAAAAGCTTTAGGAATGGTAACCAAGCTGTAGCTGGCACAAAACTGGTTTTCAGTCTTGATTTTTTTTTTTTTTTTTTTGGGGGGTGGGGGGAGTGATCTATAAGCACTACTGCCTTGGCAGTTCTCATAGAGGGAGTTTTAACACTTGTGGGAAGTTTTCTGTTGAGCATTTGTAAACTGTGCTGGAGCACAAGAGATGACTTAAATTACATCTAGCAAGCATGCTTAACATTTAAAAAAACCTACCAAAACCAAACAAAAAAACCCCTGACGTTTTCAAGATAGTGAAATTCCTTCACTAGATCACATTTTTACTAATTCTGGCTTCTGCTGCCCTTGTGGGCTTTGGAGAGTACACGCGAGTGATACTACTGACATGTGAGACCTCAGAAATAACTGCTTGATCCCTCAGCCATGGAAATCAATAGACTTTGGTGTTGCAGTCTCAGACTGTAATTTGCTGTGCTGAGTGACTAAGGCAATAGACAGTGATACTTAACCCATCTCAAAGATTTTTTGGACATATTTATGAAATTAGAGTCAAGCTTTCCCAAAGTTAGATGTCTTGCAATTTGTTTACCTTGTTCTTCAGAAATGGTAGTCAAATGCATGTGCATTCTTGGTCACACATGCATTTGACTACCATTTCTGAAGACAATTTTTTGAAGGTCACAATCCGTGACTTGTTACCAGAGAAGCAAACCTTCTAATCTTTCTTTTTTCTGTAGAGAATTATCTGCCCCGTACATTTGGAGGGTTTATGCTGGGATTCTGAATCAGAATGAGATGCTCTTAAGAAATGGATACAGAGTGCAACAGATAATTTCCCATCCGGATTATGATACAGATTCTAAAGACAATGATGTTGCCCTTATGAAGTTAGAGACACCACTGAGTTTTACTGGTATGTATTTTGCTCTTCTTAAGGCAAAAATCCAATAGCAACGAGCACATCTTTTAAAACTTCAGTAGTTCATCAAGAAATCCTTGTAGATACTTATGGGAAGAACACAAAATGTGGGTAGAGACACCTTAGAGACAGAGACAGGGGCGCAGTAGAGACAGAGGGCACACCCTCTGATTTTCTTAGTAGGATTTATTTACATCTAGTATGTGGTAAAGGATTTCGAGCTCATCTCAAATATGTACTTTTACCCCAGAATGCTGGTCTGTGCCCAAGTATTGCCACTCCTATATGTGCAGACTCAGGATGTGGTGGTGGAGCAGCTGACTAAACCCTAAACCAAGTTACCTCAGATAACAATTGGGAAAAAAAAAAACTCAACCGCAAAACCAAACATTAGAACCTCCTTTCTTAGAAGTAGATGTAGGTTGTTTATAAGCAAGCAGTAAAAAATAGAGGACAAACCATGATTTAAACTTGAAGTGCTTTTTGTGTACAGGTCCTTTGTATTTCAGTGCATCAGTTTAAAGCTCCTAGAAGTAACCTGGAGGGGCTCTTCTGCTGAGAGCAGGGAAGTTGTCTGTTTACCAGGATTTTGTGTTTCACACTTCTTGTATGTAGGTGTTGAATCCTGCTTGCATTGTGATGATTTTCAGCAGGGTTTTGCAAAAAGAATGCAGAGATGTAGTTGTCAGGAGCTTTTCTTCCTCTTTGTCCTTTACTGATCAGAAGAGCTGATGTTAATTGTTCTAGTTAGCCTAATGAATTGAGCTAGAACCATTAAATGTGCTTGTTTCTCACTTTGAGGTGAAGAGGTAGCCATCTGGGAAAGGGCAGCTGGTAAGCTTTCTGCTGCTGCCTGCGTTGCACAGTACTGCTTATCGGCAAGGAGGGTAAAGTATAGAGAAAATGCGTGGTGTGCCTGTATTTAAGTGGTGGTCATGCTGAGATATTTCATATGCATTTATTTTTAATTATGTCTGGACATCTGAGATTACAGATGTTCCTGTGTTTGTTTTGTAGATACTGTACGGCCAGTTTGTCTGCCTAATCCAGGAATGATGTTCCAGCCTAATCAGCAGTGCTGGATATCTGGGTGGGGTGCAGAGTACCAAGGAGGTAAAGAGTGGCTCTGGAATATTTTGTTCTTCTACGTAAATCAGTCCTCTTCAGTCTACAAGAAACCATTGCATGGGCTGATTGGGCAGTTTGAGCCAGATCTGTTGATACACTGTTTTTTCACCCATTTTACAGCCCCTAATATTTACACAGGGCATTCTGTCTCAAAGCAAGTTGTGATGTGCTGCTTTCAATAAACTGCAAAGGAACCTCAAATCAGTACCGGGGCCCAGAAATATTCACACAGGAAACAATTCTGTGCCCCTCCTGGCAGGTCCACCTCTCCTGTAACAAGGGTAGCTGTATGCCAAGCCAGTCCTCTGTGGACATGGGAAAGGACAAGAGCCTGTCCTTTCCACCATCTCAAGCTAAAATAGCATGATGCAAGTAAATTTGTAAGAAGTGAAAAGGAAAGGGAGGAAAGGTTTCTTTCAGTATGAGAAGGTACTGGGCAGGGAGGGGGATGTTGGGGAAGGCGGATCCTGAATATGGGAATTGCTGGCAGCTTGTGCTGGACCATGAAACTGTGGGGAGGTCCTCTTTGCTTCTTGCAGACTTCATGTGCTTTTAATAGTCCTGTAGATAACACAGTTGATTTGGGGCTGGAGTAGGCAGGTACGTGCCATGTTCTCTCACTTTACAGTACACTGACAGCAAAGCAGGGTAATGCACTGATCTCTTGGAAGGGAGTTTTACTGTCACAGTTTTCTCTGTGCGATGGGTGATACATCTTAAGTGTCCATCCCGATGTTTCTAGTAAGTTTATTTCATTTTGAACAGTACTAGCTGCTGAGATTTGTAATACCAACGTAATATGATGCTTGTTCTAATTTTGTCTTTGTATGTATGTGTTTGTGCATGTTTCAATTTTAGGTAAAACAACAAATAACCTGAATTATGTTATGGTGCCCTTAATAGAACGTGCTAGGTGTAATTCTGTCTATATCTATAATGGCATGATTTTGCCTACAATGATCTGTGCTGGATATCTTGAAGGAGGAATTGATTCCTGTCAGGTAATCATTCTTAACACCTAATAATGATCTGATTATTTTTGTGGTCTTACTAGTAGGCTCCTTTAATCATCTATTAATTACAAATGGATCCTATGCAAAAAAAAAAAAAGTAAGTAACATTTTGGTTGGGCTTCTGGTTCCTTTTGTGGTGCATCCCTTTAAAAGGGAGAGCTTTTGTTTCATCTTCTGAATGGCTGCTAGTGCCAAGTTCTCACTAAATACCCAAAGAGGGTGAGCCAGTCCTTTTTAATGCTTCAAGGATGTTTTGTTATCTGGTAATGAAAGTGAAAGAATGCTCTTCATATTCACGGTGATACCCTAGCGTTATGCTTGCGAACAAGAAAGTCAGTAATGCCTATCTCATTTAGTGCTTTGGGCAAACGATTTTCATCCCTGTTGCAAGAAGTCATCATTTAATACTGTAATTGCCATTGCATTTTCTTTTAGTGACTACCTTAAAATAGTGGTTAGCTTTTTTTGAAACTTAACCTGTATTCCTGAAGTGAAATGGGTTGTGTCTTTCCTGGTGGCCAGGTCACTAATAATATGCTTGTATTTGTGCAGGGTGACAGTGGAGGTCCACTAGTAACTAACAAAAACTCCGTGTGGTGGCTGGTTGGAGATACCAGCTGGGGAACTGGCTGTGCTAGTCGCGATAGACCTGGAGTGTATGGGAATATGACTGTGTTTACAGACTGGATTTATAAAAATATGCAGGTAAAATATTTGGGTGTTTTTAATAATTTTAAATGTCCCAAATCCTGAAACTTGATTTTATTTATAAAAATAAATAAATGTGACTTGTCTGCTAATGAAGCTGTTCTGTTGAGAAGCATCTAAGTAATTGATAAGATAGTCTGTCAGCAGAACTTGAACCTTTGTTTTTTGTTTTGTTTTTTAAACAGGCAAACAGATGACAACGCTGCCTGTCCTTCTTGCTGATTGATGTTTCTGAGAACAAGAGTAAATGAAGCCATGGGTGCCTGGGATATTTATTCACTTTGCAAATGATTTTTTTTTCTATTTGAATTTTATTTTTGAAAATAACGTGAAGGATTGCACGCTCGGTTCTGTGCTGGCTACAGTGACTGATCTTAATCAGTGAAGGATTATCACAATGAGCACCTTTCTTCTTGTGGTGCCTGTCAGAAAGTCGTTCTGTCAACTGCTTGCTGAAATGTCTCTCTTTAGTTGAATAACTTTCATTTGATAATCAGGTACAGACTTATAATGGCAATTTTAATCACAATTTAAGATTTTCATAGCAGGATGCTGAGACTGTTGGTTTAGTGGTGTTTTAAATGTTAAGTAATGTGAACGTTGAATCTCTGAGCTGCTGGTTGGCAATTTAAAAAGAATATTTTTTGGTATATATGAAGGGAAGTTTTCATGCACTATGGTAGAGGCACAGAAAAAAAGATGCTGTATATTCAGGTAGTTAAAAGTCCTCAGGATCTTGACACAGCAGTCATCCAAGTCAGGTTGTTCAAAGTGAGACCAGTCTGACTGTCTCTGTAATTAAGTGCTGTTCTGCCTTAAGCTGCTCTGAACCCAAAAAGGGCAAGACCTGCCGTCACTCTTGATGTAGGCTACGGAGAGGGATGCTCTGGAGCTGCAGCAGGAAGCCGTGAGTTAAGTGTCCCGATGGCCAGGTCCCTGGCTGCTGCGCACATCTCGGTTCACTCTTGAACTCTCCCTGCTGTGAAAGGCAAAGGGCAAAGTTTTTCAGTAAGGCTGTGTTGCAAGTGATAGACCTCTGATCACAGACACACGTACAGAGTCTGGATGTTTTATACAAAGAAACACAAGTCTGTGTTTCTGCATAACCAGATGAACTACCTCATTTATTAAATTTGGCTTTTCATTCCTTAGAGCTCTCCTTTATGTAACTGTGTGTATGTTTTTAGCAAAATGTAATTAATATCAGAGTGCCACCTCAACTAGGACTTTGAAAATAATTTATAATCATAGTACAGAGGATCAAAAAGCCATACCAAGTCACTTTTGTTAAGAAGGATAAATCTTTTGAATGAAATGACTCTACTAGTCGTCTTTACTCTTTTGGTACTGAAATGCAATTATCTTGCATGTAAACACTGCACCAAATAAATTTTTTTTTTTTTTTTTTTACAAATGGTTTTCCTTAGTAGTGGTTTATATCTGTTTGCTTGGATTTTTTTGGAAGCAGTTGCTGGATTCAATGTCTGAAGTGCTTTGAGAATCTGATTTAAAAAACAAACAAACAAAACCCAAAGCAAAAGAAAAACACCACAAGAGGGTGATCCAAGAGATTATTTTGCTTCCAGTATTTCAGGTCCTTGAACAAACCCAGGGAAAGAGAGCTGGATGTCCAGGAATGTTGGGTGCCTTTAGTGGCTGGGTCTGAGGAAATCACTCTGACTTGTGAAATTGAATTAAATAAGGAAGTTTAGCCTAAAGGCAGCGGGTCGAGGCAGTCGCACCCTATTTTGTTATTACATCTCATGCTGCCTGAAGCAATGTGTACCTGCCTCTCTTCTCTAGGTGTGAGACAGGGTGTTTTCAGTAGCACATGAGCATCAAGTGTGCCTTAGGGGATACCATGAAGTAGTCAACAAGTTTAAAATACTTTCAAAATAGAAATTAAATAAATTAAGTTTTTATGGTATCAGGCTTTTTTATGGCTTCTGACCTGCAGCACTGCAAGTCAATAGTAGTAAAACAGTATACTGAAATGTGGAAAACTGGCTGTAGTGCTAAACAGGGTTAAGCAAGCTGTATGCTGTACTGGGGTGAATGCTGTGCCACAGAAGACAGCCATCTGCTGCTGCAGTTTCATGTCAGAGGGTCAAACACCTTCTGTCATTCCTAGCCTGAAGAGAAGGCTTCTCTTGTAACCATCTTGGAAATTACTACATGCCACACTGGTACAAGCACATTTTTTTTAGCTGAATGCAGACATTACTCTTGCTACACAAAGCACAGCTTTGCCCATTAAAATAAATCTTCCATATGAAAGATGTCATGAATACAGCATGCAGTATTATATTTTGCACTGGCTTCCATGAAATGAAAGAGCTTTTGGAAAGGTTCTCCTTGCCCTGGGGAGGAGAAGGAGAAAGGCAGCAAACCACATGCTGAGACACCCTTCAAATGTTTAACATCCTGGGTGGTTTAATCCCTTTTGGACACCCAAATCGTGCCATCTATTGAATTGCCAATCAGTCCCAAAATTTCAGGTGATGCTCCAGGCATCCAAAAGAAAGAGCTTCTTCACCTTTCTCTACAAATTGAAGAACTGAAAAAGGAGAAATGGAGCCAACGGCATCCTGTGGATGTACTGATCAGATGAAGTTGACTTTCTTTTCCCTCTAGGCTGGAACTGTTTCATGCCCACCGTGTGCACCCTCTCTACCTACTGGGCTGGGACTTAACAGTAGCGACACCTTGCAGTCACCTTTCAGGTGATGGCAGGAAAGACAACAACCACAGTGAGGCAAAACCAAAAAGGGAAGCAGGGGATTGCTAGGGTTGTGTGGTAAGCTTCATCTAGGAAAGCTAGTTAGATAACTTGATTTCTATAGTTTGTGAGTTATACAGCTGAAAGCCCTCATTCTCACTTAAAAAAACCCACAACAAAACACAATCCTCAGAGCTCTAGCTTTTTAATAATTATTTCAATGATTGTACAGAGTTCATAAAGCAAATGTTTACAAATGGGATAATATTTATTTAATCACAACTCTCCCAGTGGAGCACTTTATGTAAGGGTAGATGTTTGCATATAAGTACTTATGGAAAATAAAACAGAACTGAACACTAGAAATGAGTGTTAAAGGTCTGTGCTGACCTTACATTTTTAGGGGATTTTACAAAGTTCTTCAATAATGCTAGAAAACAAGAGTAGGAAAATACTTCTGAAAAATGAAGAAATCTACAGTGAGGAGAAGTCTCTCAGGTACTGGCAGGCTTTGGTGAGACGATTAACTCGTTGACTAAGGTAGCTCCTATGTTTAGCAGCTTCACCATCCTCCTGAAGCAGATGGCTTAATTCGTCTTTTTCTTGCAAAAGATGCAACATTGTGGTCTGTAACTTATCCCCAAAGTCATGAAGGGCAGAAGACAGGATGATCAGAGGTACCTGGTTGCAGAGGCGTTTACTTGCTCCCTGCAAGAAGTGGAAAAAAGGTAGAAGATTTGTTTCCCAAAAAGAACTAAAAAAGGAAGGGGCTATAGGTAATCTGGTAAGAAGTGACAGCACGTTTTTAAAATGTTGTATTGAGTTACTGTTCAAGAAGTGAGTGCTTCTAGGAACTAAAAAATGTTTGCCATTAGTCTCTTTTGTGCCTAAAGATCTAAAAATCAAGAGTTACGGGAATGTCAGCTGTTGCTTTTTTCCTTCAGCAAACTAAACCTAAGGCAGGCTGTTCCCTGCTTAGCTCTGCCAGCTATCATTGGTAAGAGTTATATGAGGACATACCTGGCAAATAGTACTTGTGAGCAGTTTCTGGCATCAAATCTGACTTCACTGAACACTACCAGTCCATTATGGTACAGGAAATCAAACAGTGATTTTTCCCAAAGGTGGAAAATCCCTGTATTTAGATGGTATTTCTGATATGGTTGTCCTTTTAAGTGTAAGACAGCTTTGGAGTAAGCTTTAGCCTTAAGGGAAAATATCCTCAGCAACAGTGAGACTGGACTGTGCCTACATTACGTCTATTGATATCTCAATGGGATAATTTTCTGCTTAACCTGACAAACTGCCTGGTCTAGTTATTTATGCAAATTAAAACAGATTGACCTAGAAGAGCTTGTGGGGCCCTTTCCCCAGAGACATCCACAGGGCTTGCGGGCTTAGCTGGTGCTCTCAGGCTATGTGAGGTTCAAAACCTACCCAGCGCTGGGAGGGACATGCCTCCAGCCCTCCTGGTGCCAGGTGAGCACTTACACCTGAGTGACTGGCTGCAATTGAGAGCGCTGCCATCTTCCTTTCTTTTTGTGGCACCTGACTTGAAAATGGCAGTGGGAAGACCAGGTAGAGGCACATTTGATTTGCAGTTCCTATAGGGTTTAGGCAGCCCATTTCCAGAGAAGCCTAAGGTGTTTCTGGCTTCAGATACTTCTGGAGCTCAGTGGCTGCAAATCTTTCATGTACCAGGATAGGGTTGAGCTCAAGCTGAAAAATACCTAAGACTAGATGTTCCGTTTTTCTTTCTAGTTTGCAGAGATCTAGTCAATAGCAAGTAATTTGGCTGAGTCAGCTAAAGCACTTACTAAGCCTACGTAGTCTCTAGGCACTACTGACCGTGGTGGGAGGGACCTTAGGTGCTTTAAATATGGGTGTTTTTCTGGAGCCAAACTCTACCCAGAATCTTGACAGTCCTGCCATAGATGACACAGATGCATGCATGCCATTTTCAGAGGCTGTGGACACTTAAGAGGTTCCATCTCATTCAAAGTGTATTTGGCTTGCATAAGTCCCATGGAGATATGATGCCCTGGCATTTGTTATTATTGAAAATGGTGCTTAGGGCATCCACAAAAATGTATAACTAGCATCTAAGACATTTGTGTTATAGCAGAGAGGATAGCGAGGCGGGAGGTAAGAGCTTATGCAGTTCTGCCTTTGTTTCTTGTTCTCTGAAAGCTGATGGTTTTCTCTCCGTCAGCCTGAGCAGCCTGAACATTTAATGTCAGGAATCTGTCAAAACCTTGCTATTGAAATTCAAGGAGAGCTGCTTGTATATTGAACTTGTTGCTTTCTGGGGGAGTTTTATGAAACAAAGATCAAAAGCAAATCCTGATACTGCATGTTCTCTTTGCTGTCTTTCTTTAACGTGATCCCATTTGTCTTCAGAGACTTAACTTCTGTGGAGCTATCTGCAATACAGCATACGCACTCTCATCTCTACAGATAGCTGAATCCATTTTAACTTGATGTTTTATTATCGGTCCTCCTGCTGCATTAGTTTAGGATCTGACTGCAAGCCACTGACACCACTTTCTGCTGGCAGGAGGAATATGCAGAGGGGCTTGAGGCTGACCTGAGCTCTGACACGCTGTGCCAAATGCCGAAGTGCTGTACATAATGTTGTTAAGCTTGTGGAAACTCATGTTATTTGAAAACCGTGAGATGAACTTGCAGTGGGGAAAGCAATCCTAGGACTGTTGCTTCCTTTGCTGGAGAGGGGAGCTAGCCACCAACTATCAGTAACTTCTAATTACAGGGCCAAGGGCTCTTCTCCATCCTATCCTCTCCTCTATGCTGGTAAGTGACTGCCCTTTCCTGCCCCCCAACACTTGTCCCCATAGGAAAGCCAGCAAGGTAGCATTGTACTGGCGTGGGGCTGTGTAGCTAACAAGTGGTTTAGGAGCCAGCTGTCATTTTAACAATCTGCAGGCTTTTCTAATCACCATATCCTGCAGTGTGCAACTACTTCTCCCCAGTGGCTGTGCTGATACAGCCCGTCAGACCAGCTTTGTCCTGGCATTTTCATCACTGGTCAGAAGCTCCGATTAATTCATACAGAAGCTGTGCGTGTATCCGGATGAGACACTTATACCCTCTGGCTACTATTGCCTGCATAGTAGTAGTATTGCATGAAAGACTCATATTGACTACAGCGAGATCTGGACAAGGGCTATATGCTATAGCATTCAGGGTGCAGAAGAACCACTGTATCGTAGTCTGTAAACTCACATTCAAATAGGCCTTTGTGTGAGAAACCATTTCCTGGACCAAGGCAGACTCTTGATTCAAAACAGGTCCAACCTGCATCTCTTTCCCATTGCCAGCTTTGGTAGTGTTTTCTGCCATAAGATAGTTCAAATCGTTAATGTAAAGGTCATCCTGGCAGTATACAATTCTCTCCATTTTAAACTGGGTCCGGATATGTCTTTCAGCCTCCGCTGCTAGTCTCTCTCTAATGTCTTCAATTCTGGTCTAGGAAAGAAAAGAACAACAAGTTCTCAGACATTTGCTTCCCTTGCAAAGGTGCTGGTGCTTAGCAGTGTCCCCAGGGAATGGCAAGGTGGGCACAGTGTTCAAACAGTCTTTGCTGCAGCACTGTCTAATCCCAGACAGACTCTTGGGAGCATGGAGTAATGCTTTAGATTCTGTTTCCTCTGTTGTGAAAGAGCAGTACACCATGGTGGTTTTGTTCCCTCCTTAAGCACGAGTGGGATCAGTCAAAACATGGTGCTTGGACCCCAAAGGAAAATACAGGGTTGATGGTAACAAGCAGCAATGGCCAGCTGTGAGTTCAGCCTGCAGCCTGTCCTCAGTTTTTGCATGCATTTTGTTTGCGTCTCCCTCTTGCAGTAGGCAGTGACAACAGGCACTGATGTGAACTCCATTGCCCCTCCTGCCTGTCTCAAAAACTTCAGTCTCCTATCTGTTGTCAGGAAACCAACCCTGTCTAACCCCTCACTGGTGCTTTTATTGCAGTAATCTGATGCTTTCTGCCTTTTTTGATACTTCCACCTAAAAGTCTGTGTGGGCAGCAAAGTTCCCTCAGTCATCCTCAAATGCCCTTAAAATGCTTTCCTGGCATCCCTAAGAAAGCATCCCATCTTTTTTCTCATCTTCAGGGTCTACCAGAACTTCCTCTTTCTTCATTCCTCTCACTGTGTTATGCCTGAAGACCCTCCCTAAACACCTCTGTGTTTGGCGAAATAGCTTATTTGCTTGCTGTCTGGTTGGCCTGGGAGCTCAGTAGGGTTTGGCCATGCAAATCAAATAGCAAATCATCTATTTCACTCACATTTGCCTTTGAGTTTCCTTTTTAAGCAGTACCCTGTGAGTGGCCTTTGCTTCCTGGCTGTCCAGCATTGTTTCTCATCTGTTCCTCAAAGCTCTTTCTGAGAAAAGGCCTTCAATGACATCCATATCATTTAACTCCACCCCAAAATGTGCAATCCCCCAAATTGTGCACAGTCATCTTCTAACACTCTCATAGTTGAATGATTTTTGCCTTGTCTGCTGCTGCTCCCTTTTATCAAAGATGAGATTCCTGCACTGGCTAACACCCTGGCTTGTCTTTCAGAGAAAGAAAAGCACTGTTTAGAGCTCTGAGGCTACCCACAGGCTTATAAATCATTGCAGGACTTCAATTTGAAATTAATTATAAACTCTTCAGGTTTTCTTTGCATTGTGTTGCATGCATCAAGAATGTGACCAGAATGAATGAGGAATGAATGTTTTAGATCTTGTCAAAGTTGTACTGAAAGGCAAAATGCACTTTCATTAATGGCTTTATAAACATGCTATCATTTTCAAGCTCTTCCTTATTTTATAAAAACTGTAGGCCTGCAAGAAATTCCACGCTTGCATAAGGGTAATGCAATGGGATAGGTACTGTAAGCATGGCTGTATTTACAAATGCCATTCTGTCTTGCTCTTGTCTTATCTCAGGTTATAGGTAGTGTCTCACCTTAGCAGCTCTGTTTAGATTGTGAAAATTAGCAAAATGCCTTTTAGCGAGTTCCATAAATTTCTCTTCAACCAGTCCTAAGGGAAGAACAGACAGACAAAGTCAGATAAGCAAGTGAGGTTTTTAAGCTATTGTTAATATGACACTTGGGAAAACTACTCATTTTCTGTATTTATCCAGAAATAGCTGAGTACTGATGCACTTTGCCTTTATGACCAATACAAACAGGTAGGAATTTAGATTTCTAGGTCCAAGAGTGTGAGCCATTAAAGACCTCCTGTAACCACTTAACACCTAAGAGATTGAATATCACTGAGATTTCTTTGATAAAGCAATTTCTGTGCTTACAGCTGTGTCTGACCAGATGTGCCATCACTTGGCCCTGTAAATACATCTGCATCTCACCCTCTGAGTGGCCTCCCCAGGAAGAGGGGCTAGTACATATAATAGAGAGCACTGAGTCTGGCACAGATGCTGTAGCTGCCTTCTAAGGCAAACATAGGAGAGAGAGGATCATGACAATCTTTTTCCTTGGGTGCTTTTTACTGGATGAACTACATACGCTTTCCCCCAGCCCCAGCAGTCACTGTATAATATGTACAATGTCATGCAAAGAATTGGCAAAGAAGCTCGGTTGCCAGTTCAGGTTTGTAAATGCTACTCCCTGGGCTTGGGAATACCAAGCCGCTTGGCTGGCACCAGGTACTTCTACTATACTATTTCTTTACTGTGTTGTTTATTATACTTTCTAACTCCCTTCCACCAGCCACTGGGAAAAGTATTAACAAATGCTGGAGACCACGTGTAGAGATTGGAGGCTCTAGAGAAGAAGCAAGCCCCCAGGCTGAATCAGATTCACTTCCCCACTCTGAAGTATCCTGGCTGGAACTCTTGCCCCAGCAGTGAGAACATCGGTTTATCCTGGAAAAAAAATTGTCAGGCACACTAGTGCCTCCCACGCGACAGCCTTATGTGGCCTGCTAGACGTACCGATCACGTTGTTCAGTATCCTAATAGCCGGCTCCTCCAGCTCTATGATTTGCTCTTTTATAATGTCCTCAAATGTTCTGTAATTGGTAAAGCCTGGGAACTCCCGGCCACGACACTGTTCTTCATATTTCCACACTTTACTGGGTACATTTTTTTTGACTGTAATAGTAAAATAACATTGTTTTACTACTGAATCACTCAATTTATAAATTTCAGATTTAAGAAGGAAGTCTATTTCTCCTCTTTGAAATGCTCTTGAGAAGAACAACTACTGAAATGATATTTCAAGCAATACCATTACTACAGAACTGAGATAGCACACATTATTGCTCAGTGAATGAGCCATCTCACACATTGGATCAAGCATCTAACTGACAGAAAGCAATCCAGAAATTATGATGGGGCTCAAAAATACTGGTTCTTCTTGGAATTGCTGCCCTCACAGAAGTGGCCATTACCAGTCACTTCTGAATTTAAAAAAAACCCAGAACAAAACAAAAACCCAAACTCACTAAAGAGTCTTATTCCAGGGAATCTACTGTTGACTAGCCATTTTTATTTAAGATATCACAGTCAATATTTTTTTGTTGACATTATATGAATTTGCCATCTTAAATGAGGTATATCCCTTTGAATTGCTTTACATATTCAGGCAAAGATGTGTTTCTAAGTGTTTTGAAAGGTTTTGATATTGCCTTGTTTTGCGGTCAAATTTGTGAATCATGGATGAAGTGCACATGTGGAAGTAGAAGTCAACCCATGAATGCATTCAGTTCTAACATTCAGATATATAAGTCCATGGCTGGATAATAACAAAAAAAAAAAAAAAGAAAAAGAAAAGACAGAAGTAGATGTGGAGTTCAGAGTCTGAAAACGTACTTGTACAGTTAAAGTGGTAAAAAGCTGTAACATGGCCACAAGAATATCTATCAGCTTCGCAACAGAAAGTTCAAGGCTTCAAGTATCCAAAGTATCTGCTATTTTTAATACTTTCATTCAGCATAAGAAAGCTGAAGTTAAACAGAGTCATCTGACATGCAATGATGCACCTTCAGAAATCCTAGCGGTGGCTGCTAACAATGCTTTTCATTGAGGAAAGGTTCTCTAAAGCTACCTCCAGTTTTCAGGCTGTGTAAGTGAACTTACTCTGCTGCACAGGTAAATACTTCACCTGAGCATATGTACACGTGATTTTGGGGTAGCATATTGTCAGCAAGAGCTGTGCTGTTGTAAGAGCTGCTGTGTGCTGCTACCTTGATCCTATTGTGAAGTTGGACGTATTAGTTTAAATCAATGGGGATAACCTGAAAGTACCCTGACGATTCCCCACTGTGGTTCAGCTGGCATGTGATGCCTTGCATATCTTTTGCAACTCAGTTGCTCTTTGTCCTCTGAAGAAGCTGCATCCTTCTGCTAGTGCTTTCTGCCATTTTTACATCTATTTCTTCATGCCTTCATTGTCTTACTCCTTTATTCCTCTCCATAAAATCATGTTGATTGGCTTGGTACTTCATGGATGGGACATAAGAGACATTGACATACACCAATGTCTGTCTGTCTGACTCTCTTCACATATATGCATATATATATATATATATACACACACATATATTTGTCTCCGGCTGACGGCACCTTTGCAGCCTATTTGTGCCTATCATTTTAGAGTCACTAGTGATGTTGACATAGATGTGCATCAAAAACTAAAAGAACTTGTATCAAGAGCTACTGCTTGACTGGCGGCTGGTGCTATTTCATCTCTAAGAGCAAATGATGGGGTCTCTGAAAGATGTGAAAAAGATATTGCAAAAGATGTTGAGTGTACAGCAGAGTTCAGTCTGCGTGTATCACCCTATGCCTCAGTTTAGAACTGAGTTCAGTTAAGAAATTAGCAAGGTGGGTGATGCACAGAAAGGGGTACTCTTTACAAGGTCGTGGTTATTTCAGACTCAGAATTGCTTTCTCCACACCTTAAACCAGCGCTAAAGTAGAACAAAAAAGACCAAAATTCCAAAACATTCCTAATAATAATAATAACAATAGTAATAGAATTATAATGAATTATTGTTGTTGTTGTTGTTATTATTATTAAATTACTAGTGTTGGTGTTAGTGTTGGTTTTGTTGCTGTTATTTAGAAGAATGGTTCAGAGAATTATCAACCAATTCTGTGCCAGGGTCCACAGTCTTGGTTTTATTGCTTTGCTGGGAGAAGAGAGACATCCACTGATCTCTCCATAATGACAGCATTTAATGCAAGCTGGGTCTTTGTCCCCAAGGACCAAAGCATAACTTGCCTAACACAACAACAGATGAATGCTCCTAGCTTCTTGTTTTTCACTTTCTTGAAAACAACTCATTGATGGTGCTGTGTCTTGACTTAAAAGCAAGGGAATGGAATCTCAGGTCAGCTGCAAGTGATGGTTTTCTATGCTTACCCTTTGCAGCACTCTCTAGGAGAATCACTGCCCATGTTCGAAACTCTTTGCGGAGTTTTGTAAACAGCCTGACTTCATCTGCAAACAACTGTTCCTCTCCACGCATTGTCTGAGAGATGTCTTGATTAAAGAGTTTGATCAACTGTAATGAATTAAAGAACAAGCAAGCAATGTAGTAAAGTTTCATTTCTTCAGACTAACTTGCATATGTTAAGTAAATCTCCAGTCATTTGATGTTAAAGCAGGGACATGGCTCATTGAAAACATCCCTTCCTTAGATCTTTTATGCTCTTAGCTCCTGGGTATTTTTTTCAAAACCAGCACAGCTAGAGAAGAACAAACTTGATATTCTTTTTGTTGTTGGTGGTGTTTTTTTGTTGTTGTTTTCCTGCAGACTCTTAGAACCACTTACTAAATTCTAATTGACCAGTCTTGTATGAAGTCTTTGAATGCTGATGAGCCTTCATAAGCACCTCTGCTGGCCTGCTGAAAGCTTACTGTGAGGGATTAGCTCCCCAAGCTGAGACACTTAGATGGACTTCCAAACCATATTTTGATATCAGGAATGCATTTGGTCTTATGAGTGCTGTAAACAATGGAAACCCTTCAAAATGTCGGGCAGCCAGGAGTGTAAGTTTTCCTCTCTGAGGCGTTTGATTTTGACTAATTAACTGAGTTGTTGTTCAGTTTTCTTGTCGCATAATCACAGGAAAAATATTGCTAGAAAGGACCACAAGCTCCTGTGGTCCATTATTTTTGCAGGTATGTTGTACTCCTGCCTGAGGTTTCTCTATGATACTCTCAAAACACTTCAGTGACAGATACCACAAGCTTCCTGGTGGTGCATGCCGACTGTTTGCTAAGTTTAGGTAGTTTCTTTTTCTCCCACATTTACCTCCTTGCTCTGCTCCATGACCAAACCAATATTGATACTTACATTTGTGAGGAAAACCAGCTTCTCAGAATCTGTTCTGGGTGTGCCGCTGCTATACTTTTGTAGATCCTGTAACGTTTTTTGGAGCACCTCACGTATTTGGTTCTCTAGTGTTGGCAAAGATTTCTGGGGGGTAGACAGTAAAGAAGGACATTTAGGTAGGTTGAACATGTCTGATTTTGGAAAGAAATCAAAAACCCTCTAAGAGTGACCTATACCTGCACATGATCTCTGCTGCTCTTAGGAGTCCAAGAGCTTGCTATCCTTGCATCCCACACGTTATAGTGGGATAGCATGAAAGTGCAAATATGGCCTTCATTGAGAGAAGGCAGGGGGCTAGGATATTCCTGAAAAATCAGGCTGGACCTCACTGCGAGGTGGGCAGAGTAGCTGCAGTCTAGGGCAATATTTCACCTAGAGTGAGCCAAAAAATATGTCCCTACAGGTTGCGCCAGGGAAGGTGGTGATGCAGGGAATGTACTGACCCCTCCATTCCTGATAAATACCTGATTGAACATGACTGTTTAGTTGCTTATGTTATGTAAGGTTACATAAATACTTATTTTTTTCTCCTTTAGAACTGAATTTAGAGGTTCCCTGTATTTTAGCATTTTCCCTTAATGGAATAAGATATATTACTTACAGATATAGGTATATAAAATTAAAAAAGATATACTTATATTAGTATAGTAATATAATAAAACAATTGGATCTTGAGGTTTTGAAGACATTTCAGTTAAATAGAAATTATTGTGTTTTAGTAAGCTCATAGCAGTAACTTGTCACCCAGCCGATCAACACTTTTCACAAACAAGAAGAAATATCATGGCTGCCATTGAAAAGGCAGGAGTTATGAGTCACAAGCAGATGAAATGATTTGCCTATTGTCAATCTTCAGCTTAAAGGCAAATCTGAGGACAGAGCATGGGTTTCTTTACCTCTAACTATCAATCAGGTTAATTTGTTCTCAGATTCCTGGATTGAAGGATAATTAAGTACTGTCTATGCATATAAAGATGCAACCCAATTGCAATCAATTACAATCCGAGGTTGAAGGGCTGCACTTATTTTTAGATAGTAACTGATACAAACAGCTTAGTATGGCACCTCTTACTTACAATAATATGTCTCACAAGTTCATTTGTGAGCTTTTCTGCCAGATGAGGGATAGTAGCTCTTCCTTCTTCCATAAGAATGCTGCAAAAAAGAGGAAATGGTGGCTTTGGATAGATCGTATGTGCAGGGCAAGGAGGCAGCACTGATGCTCTGCTCTGTTTTCACTAGTTCTACTACACTAATTGAGTAAAGAAGGGTCCCTCTGGGGAGTGCTGGTACAGATGCGGCAGCAGCCTAGGACTCTCTGGGCACCATGGCTTTTATGCAAGAGTTGTTTGACAGCTACTGCTACTGGCTAAGCAAAGGGAAACAGAGAAGAATCTGAAAATAGCAAATTCTAACAGCAGATTAATGTGCTGCTGTATTATTTCTGCATGTGTGACGTACACTGATTCACAATGCTTTTCACCTGCCATTCCCTATATTATGATTGATTTGCTGCTGAGCCATCTTCCGGGGAAATCTGTGCCCTTGGCACAGGCAGTATGCTTTCTCATGCTGAGTTTCAGTGTGTTTTCCTGTGACTAGAAATACTTCAGTGCTTGACTTGAAGTGCTCAGATGCTTAACTTGAATTCTTTGGGACTATTCTGAACTTCTGAAGTTCATTGCACTTCTCTCAGGGTTAAGGAGAGATATATATCAAACTTGCATCAAAAATACATTTTAAAAGTTTATTTGACAGGTAAAATTCTTCTGGCTTACTGGAATGCAACACTACATGAGCCTTGAGAAATAGCAAGTATAATTAATACCTGTTTATAACCCTAATTTACATCTCAGCAAGTTAGCAGGAAGCTTTGAAGTGACTAACGTTTTCGATTAGGTCCTTTCTGCGAGAAGTACCTGAAATATTTGTGAGTCTCAAAGAATTTTCTCTCCTGCTGGATTGCAGTGGCCAAGGACATCTTGTTGTGGATGTCCTGCTGCCCACGACACTTCACAATCATGTAACCTTTTTTGAGGGGGATGACCAGGTTTCGTATTATGTTAACGATAGACTCTTCGGTTCCTCTGTCCACCAGGTCGGGTTTCGTGAGGATCCCTGTGAAGTTACCCAAAGAGAAAGTTAGTCGAGCACAGAAGTTAAAGGTGGGAGAGGTGTAGTAGGACCCCTTGCCACCAAAGCGGGAATGCTCTGTACCGTGTTTTATAAAGCAACGTCTCTTCGTTTTGTTTTCTCCCTCCTAGAAAGCTCTCAGCTCCTGGGCTTTGCACTGTAAAACTTGCTGTACAGTTGGCCTCCCACCACACCTTTTGCTTTGCAAACCTTTTTTAACAGGCAGCAGCAAAGCTTTCCCACAATTAACTCTGAGATTTTCAGTTTCAAATTATTCATAACACGAATGCCAGCAAGACTCAACATTGATGGATTCTTAGACCTACGGGATCATCTCAAGCTTTGTAAATAGTTTATTTAGGCTGTTTTCTTTTTTTTTCCTTCTTCTAGTAGCTAATTTCACAGATCTGGAGTGGAATACGGAACATCAGACCTTCATGGAAAAAAAGATTTGGACTTCTCTTCAACTTGTAGCTTAAAAATTGCCTCACCTAATGTCCTTTCTCCACTGGGGTCCACCTCTTGAGCCATTTTCAGTGCTTCTGTTGTTGCAATATCCACATTACATGGCACCACTACCAAATTAAGTGTCTCTTTGTAGCCAATAATTTTTTTAAGCAGCATTTTGATCTGCAATGCAATACAGCAGTAATGAAGTTCAGAGAAATCAGATGCTTTCATGTAGGATGTGACCATTTCTAGCAATACAAGCCACTGTCTGATGACATTAAATGTCACATATACTGAGGATAGTACTACATGCTAAAGGATGGCATGGAAATGTGTCAGCAGAAGAATGCAGCCTCTTTTCCTATGCCAAGATTAATCCAAACATCTAGCATGAATGAGACCAGACTGTTGTTATGCCTGTCCTGAAAGCTAAGCTTGAGTTTAACCTCTCATGCATATAATCTTTCATTATGGAAATATTAAAGATATTTCATAAATAATCACATGTAAGAAAAACAAGTTCTGATGTCTAGGTACACACTTATGGAAAGAAAGCAAGCTAGATGATGCTGATAAATCTCAAATTTGTATCTCTGAAAGGAGAGCAAAAGTTTTTGGCTTACATTTCAGTGGAGTAGTTGTGAAAAAAACCCAAGTTGCACATGACATCTAGTTGGCGTTTTCTGTTTCAATTACAAACTAAAAGAGTTTCTCATAGTTTGTGTTGTATTGCAGAAGGTTCAGACAGCTCTATTGTGCTTATACCAAAGTAAGCTAACTCTTTTTTTCCTGAGTTTTGGTAAAGGTGCCTCCTTTTTCTACTTCCCATCCACCCCAATTTCTGACATGCTACAATGCTATAGCCTCCATCTCTGAAGCATGCAGGCAGCTGGGGATGATGGAAATGTGTGGATTATGTCACACCTGCTGCTTTCTTCTGAATACAATAGAAAGATTACTATCTAATTGTGAAATGAAGTTACTCTTCTCCCAGAGAGTAAAGCCCAGACAATCCAATCTTGTCTCGTTTTTGTTGAGATGTCTAGTTTAGTTTGGGCTACTCTTATTCCAATTCCTATTTAAAGGTATTTTAGGAGAAACAATACACTCAGCTTCTGCACAGCCGACCTTGTCCAACTAGAGTTTTATTTGCATTTCCCAGCATTTCTTCTAAAAGCAGCCAGAGAAAGAGCAGAGATCCCCTTCACTTTAATGCATATTCTGTTTACTTCAAAAAGGGTCTGCTGGGATCCCTTAAGGGATGAGAAAAACCAGGAAGGGTCTGGTTCTGATGTGCTCTGTAAATAAGGGAGGATAGAGCAACGAACCTGTAAGAGGGCCAATTTGCTGCCTTGCTCCAGAAGAGCTTACAAGAACTCAGATCTATTCACCTTTGCCAAATACATCCATAGAGCTGGTAAGAGACAACTCATTTTGGGATGTACCTATCTTCCAGACTGCCAAGGGACACAGGGGCAGCACTCTGTTCAGGGTCCATATGGCCAGGTTATTCTGTGCTGCCATGGGTAGGCTGTGTGAATGCACCTGAGCTGACTCCTTCATGCCTAGCGTGGGCAGCTCCCTCCTGCATGACAGGGCAGACAGGAGATCCTGGACCTCACTGTTCCTATCGGCAATTCCTTGCCTGAAAAATAGGCCTGTTTGTTTGTTTGTTTGTTAGCGTAGCTCTATTACTGGCTCAGAAGCCCAGCATAACAACTCCAGCATCCTACAGCAAAGGCTCGCACATGAGGTAGGTTACAGAATCGACCCTGTGCACAGGTTGGCATATGAGACTGAGTTTTACCTGTTCCCCGATGTCTTTTGGCTGATCCCCCACGGCCACTCTGGCAATTCCAGGAAGATCAATTAGTGTCAGATCTGGGACATCTGGGGACCGAATTTCTAGGGAAATTAGTTCTCCACTAATGGCACCTCTAGTACCAGCCACAACATTTTGGGCTGCAAGGAGAAAAGAGCAAGGCAATGAATACAAGCTTCAAACAACGCATCAAAGTGAAGCTGAACACAATGACTTTGAAAAGTACCTACTACCACCTAAGGTCCTTTTAGGCTTGGCTTTTTTCAGATCCAGCCACACATGTAAATACATTTCTGCAAAAACCTAAAGGAATTATTATGCAACACGTGGATACGTGGAGTCTTTTTGGAATGCGAACTGTAATATTTTACAGAGCATATACTTATGAACTCTCATATATGCAGACAAAATACATGTAAATAAACCACAACAAAAGTTATTGGATAAAATACTGGTCAGTTATAGAAATGCTTCCTCAACATCAAGACACTTCGTAGGCATCAGTTAATCCTTGGCTGCCTTGAAAGAGAAATATGTGTTATTCTACATTCTTCACATTTTGATAGAGAGGTTCAGAGATCTCTCAAATTTGTCCCAGATCTTATAAGGCAATAATGCTTGAACTGTGAACAGCACAGAGGAGCAAGGAAACCCTGTAGTCATTCTCATGAGAGATTTTCAGCTCTGTAATTAGCTTGATCAATTCATACCACTTGCCTTGCCAGTTTTGGAAGGATATATTGCAAATATCCAAATAATATATTGAAAAGCCGATGAAAAAACATTAGGACAAATAACAATGTTGCAGAGCTGTGCTAGTCAAGGAAATAAGGACAATCCAACTTTCACATTTAGGGCAAGTGCTTACTGGCCTTTGGGTAAGAAAAAAATTTCCTTGCACAGCATGAAATACCATAAAAGTAAAGCTGTGACATGGAAAAGTCAATAATTGAGGCTGTGGTCACACTAGCCAGCAGAAAGTCTATATGCCTTCCACACCGCCTTCTTGCAATTTTCTCCAAAATCATAGGATTTCCAGCCACAGACACCTCAAGCATTCTCTGAGCTTTTGAACTGATGACAGGAACCATTTAGGCCTTTGCATGTTTACAATTTGACAGACAACCTCCCCAAACCAGGCAGACAGCATCTAGCTGAGGACACAGCCTGAGCTTCTATCAGACATCATGGATCATCTTCACCACTGAAGTAGTAAGTAGTACAACTCTCTTGAGAGAGTTATATTATGCTACCCCACCTTCTTCTGCTCTGAATTCAACTCTTGGTGTTACTCAAGGCTACCCCACCTTCTGCTCTGAATTCAACTCTTGGTGTTACTCATGGCTACAATCACTGTGTCAGTCTGGGGACTGTTGCTCAGCCTAAGAAAAGGGGAGAAAGGATTCAAAGGAGGTTGAGCAAGCCAAATCAGAGTGGAATACGTTATAACTCACCTTCTCTTATTGCTTTCTCCACCTGACAGGCATTCTGGAGCTCCATGCTGATGTTGCGGTAACAAATTTTCCCTTTCCATGCCTGAGTGGCAGGTATTCTTTTCAGTTTAAGTTCCAAGGGACATCGTGTAACAACACCTGCAGCAGTTCCAAAAACAGAGGTAACTCTCTCAGCAGTTCTAACACATGATACACAGCCATGGACTGTGTGATGTACACAGGGTTGCCTAATACTGCACACAGAGACTCAGAAATGTTCCAAGAGACATTGGCAAAGGGCTCTCATCTGACTTCCTGCTCAGAGTAGGACTGTCACCAGCACTAGATGAGGTCAGCCATGTCTTGTCTTGCAAACCTCCAAGGATGGAAAGTCACATCTCTCTGGGTGACCTGTTTCAGTGCTACACCTACATCCTATGAAAACCTTTCCCTCAAGTCTAGCCTGAAAGACTAGGTGGTATTGTCAACTTATACAGAACTTGCAGAACTTATGTGTGTATATGCACACACACACACAGCTGGAAAGTGAATCTTCTTGAGCTGCAAAGTCTTCCAATAATCTTCTCTGACTTAAATCACATCCAAGGCACATGTTTGTAAGTAAAAATTTTTGTATATTTTTTTTGCCAAAAAAGGTAGCTATGAAAAAATCTTGTTAAAAAACCCAAACCAACCCCAAAAGCAAATTTCAAAACTAGTATTCCATGTGAAACCAACACTCTGCTGCACTACTCTGCTGGGAAATGCACAGAGTAGCTGATGCTACCTTTCAGTCTGTCCATGATTTTGTACGCTACACTATATTCTTCTTACTCCTGGTCTCTTGACCACCCAGAACATGTGCCTTGTTGGAGTTACTCTGCAATGCCCCACTTACACATCCATTTCTTCTACTGGAAACCAGAACTGAGAAGGCCCCTGGAGTCTCACAATTTAGATATAGTCTCAGTCATGGAGTTATCCCATCCTAGACTTAAGAAAAAAAAAATCCCTTCCACCTCATCAAAGTGCAATTCATGTGAAAACCTGAGAAAGTGAATTCTTACCATTGCCCCTAGGAAGGGCAATACCAGACAGGGCTTCAAGGACGGAGCTTTTCCCAGAGCTCTGGTCTCCAATCACTGCGATCGCGGGCAAAGCCACGTCTTTTTCTATTCCGAGAGCTCTTAGGCTGTCGATAAGATCAATGCAGGGTCGGATCTTTTCCTCATATTGGTTGTACAAGGAATGTTCTGCTGCCTGCTAGAGTTAAACTTAAAATGAATTTTCCATAATTTTAAAATAAGTTGTTTCCACAAAAAAAAAAAACCAAACAAACTTTTAGGCATCTTTTCCAGCTCATCATTCTCTAGTAAACCTTATGAACTAGCATCAAGCTGTACTTCATATCACTGTGTATCCTTGCACCTCCATGCTATAAACAGGTGTCTGTAAAAAAAAAAGTGAGTTGAGGTTGGCTAAGTGACCATCCTTAGAAAAAATACCAAACTTTGTAAGCTATCCTGAGAAGGTAAAGAGTAAAAGGAGACCTCATTACTAAGTGTGCTTTGTTAATTTATTTTTTTTAATAACTGCCATTTTCTTCCACTCGTCTACAGATGTACTGAAGTACGTGTATGCAAATGAAGACTAGTCCCAGTAATAAGAGAATTTAGTACAGAATAGCTTATCAAATCTTTTTTATGAATTTTGAAGATTTAGTTCGTGCACAGACACCAAAAATATTCTGCTGTACTGTCCTTAACAGGTGGCTAAAATATTTTAGATCATCATGGCTCTTCTTTCTTTGCCTCATTTTAGGCTAGGGTAAGGGATGAATATAAGTGATTTGTTTTAAATGACTGGTTATTGTCATTTTTTGGTCTTGATACACATTCCAGATATTAACACATGCTCTTCAGTTTCATGAAAACAAACTGAATAATTTCCAGCCCTTTACAAAACTGGTCTACCTGCTGTTAAATATGGCCAGCTAAAGTGTATAAAGACCAGCTTGGTCTCTTCTTCCTGTTCATCTCTCCACATTACAGTCTGACTCCTGCATATAGAAATGCAATTTTGAGAACACCAATATTTTACAGACCCTAATGGGTTCATACCTGAATTTTTGAAAAGAAAAATTGAAGTTTCCCACCATCACCTTTGTCTAAGAAAGCCACCGCTGAAAATGTGTCTATCAATCAGATGTAATCAAACAGAGCAGATTTTTCTTGCAAGATGAGAAAGACAGCACATATTAGTGGGGGCAGGTATTTTATAACCTTATTGGTAACCCCTTCCCACTATCTTCATTATGATGTTTACTAGCTAATAAATCCTAACCATTCTCAAGAAACTTCATTGACACAGACTTAATGTGTTTTCAGTGTCAAATATTCAATGCAGGTTATTATTAAGCTTTCTTTGTATTTCTGTTGAAAGTAGCAGAGCCTCAAGTAAAAAATATCTCACATTTTAGGATTTCTGTTCAACATTTGCTAATTGTTACCAATGAAACAGATACACATTGTACATTAAATTGGCTGCTAGGCTGCTGCCATCCTATTTTTTACACCTGCATTTTTTTATGCCTGCAGATTAATTGCAGGTACCTGTCTTCCTAGATACAGAAATGACTGCTTGGCCCTGATCCCAAAAGTACTCCTCTGCTTAGACCTAACAAGTACAGGTTGCCCAAAGAGACAAGGGAATTAATTTTGGGGCACAAAGTGAAACACAGGAGTAAGAGTGGGGAGGATCTATGCCCTTTTCTGGTATCTGCCTTACCTCGTCCTGTTCTCCATCATACTGTTTCTTCAGCTCCTTCTGCTCATAATTAGGGTTTCTCTCAATCATGTTCTCCGACATCAGAAAATCTTCATCTTCTAAGTCTTCTGGGAGAGGTATTGTAAAAGCTTCTAAAGATGGTTGTAAGGAAGGTGATTCAAAACCACCTTTCTTCAGGTCAAGTGCGGTTCTTTGGGAAGGCTGTTTGAATGCTACACTCTTATGATCCATGGCCTGCTGATTTTTTGGCTTACCATGTAGGTCGTCCATAAGTGCTTCACTAAATAGTGATTACTGTCTGGTCCAACCACTCTTTTATACAGCTTCTGAAATCAAACATGAGGCACTGAGTGACTCCAGATTGCAACAGTGAAAATGGCAGAGAAAATCAAACACCACTTTTATTTACTGACTCAAATCCTCAGTAGATATCAAGTGCCACAGCTCTTTTCAAATCACTAAAATTGTTCTCCAGAGGATAGATGGAAAACTTCTCCCTACCTCTCTTATGCTTTCTTTGTGTTTTCAAAAAAAGAAATTGTCACAAAGTAAACAAGAATATTTTTTTTGGGGGGGAAGTTACACCAGTTTTTGCAGAAAGCCAGTTTTCCTCAATGAAATATTTTGCTGAAAGGTGTTTAGAGAAGCTTAGTCAGTACGGCAGCTGCGGGCATAGTTGGAGAGAGTGTGTGAGTGCTTAATTTCAGTCACCTGGGGTCAGGAGTACAGGGCTGTGTGGCTGCAAAAGGAAGGTCTACATGGGTGGGCCACCAGCAATGAGAGTAGGACGCACCAAGCCATAGTCTGTTATGCGGCCAACTCACCTCTCTTGCACTAGAAACACTTGTCAGGGGCAAGTCTTACACCTGTTTGCGAAGCTCAATATGTCAGTCCCCCTCTCTATAGCTTGAAACCCTCTCCAAAAAGCAGACTTTGCTTGACGTGATGTTAGAGAAGGGAGAACTAGGAGACGTTTGATTTTCGTGTTTGGCTTTTCTTTATGTAAAAGTTTTATTGAGATATTTTCTGTGGGTGACTCAAGAAACTGGAGGCTTTTGATGTGATGTTTTCCAGGAAAAGTGATTTCCAGAGAGAATGATTTAAAGAAAAAAAAACAACAGTATTTTTTCAAAGCTAGATTTTTTTTAACCTGTCCCTGCCAAAACCAAGATCTGTTTAACTCAAACACTTGGGAAAATGAACTAGGAGAAACATACTTTTGCTTGAAATAACTTCCTGTTCTTTTAATTTTTTGGTTGAATTAAGTTTACAGATTTTCTAATTTGACCAAATGTCAAAACAGGATGATCAGACACAACGTAAGTTGTACTTTCAATGTGTAAAACAAGTTTAGAAAAAAACCAGATGAATTCCACACTTGCCATTCAGGCTTTCTTTCTAATAAAGCAAGGCATTTTTTAAAAAAATAAATGACTATGGAGAAAGTTCTCCATTTTGATCAGCAATAAAAGATGACTGAACTACTTTAATTTTTTTATAGTTATTCATTTTACAGTTCCCTCATCTTTCTCCACACACCCCTTTCTTTAATATTTCAATATGAACTTTTTTTCTCTTTCTATTAAGGAATTACAAGATTTTTTTTCCTTGAATGAAGACTCAGTGCTTTATCTGCAACAAACATACATTCCCCATTCACTGGCCACCAGTTTCTTTTGTGATTTTGTAATGCTACAGGACATAATTTACTGATAATAATGTTTCTAACAGTAATCCCTTTTATTGCCTCTCCCATTCCCTACCTGCCTTTCAATTTAATGGAATGAACACTCCCTATAAATTTTTAATTTAATGTAAATATTACCCAGGAACAATTTTCTATCCCTTTTACATTATTATTTATATTCATTGGGCTGTGTTCAGAGTTATTTATGTACTGGTTTTAGCATATGGCCTCCTAAACATGGATGTGTTTCCTTCAGAAAGAGGTTATACAGCAAGCTTTAGCCATCCATATAATGAAGAGGATGAAATGCAAAAAATAGTGTAGTAAGGCCAACAGGAAAAACAAAACAAAACAAAAAAGAAAGATCTTGCAAGATAAACTTGTGACATCTGGGAAACTGAGACTTAAGGAGTCTGACAAAAAAAGTGACAACTTTGAAATATTTTAGTGCAAGGGCTGTATCTTACCACATACTGAGAAGGCTTTTTAGCTAGGTCTACAGTGCAGACCATCTCATGCACACACAGATACACAGGCTAACAAAAATACCTACAGTAAGCAGCAGAGTAAATCAGCATGAGTGGATTCCTGGGGCTACCCGGCTGTTCTCCGCCTGGACCTGAAAAAGGTTAAAAAGGTTGGTGCAACCTTTCACTGTGCCATGCAGGCATAGTGATTTCTTTGTGTACTGAGCCTTGACAACATCAGATGAAAGAAAGAAAGAAGGAGAGGGAAAAAAAGAGCTGCAATTTTTAAGTGCCTTTCTGAAACTGGCCAGAATCCACATGCGAAACGTGACACCTGGATTACGTGCTGATACTGAAAGTCTGATAACACCCGCCTCACCAGAGCTGCCCCTGCCTCCATTATTGGGATAATATTGGTTTCCTTGAGCCTTACCTTTAGACCTTTGCCGGCCTGTGTGTTGGAAACCTGCCCCTGCACAACATGAAGCACTGCGCTACACAACCACATCTGCATGAAGCACCAACCTGCTGATGGTCCTGAGGAGGAGTTGCCTTGTTTTTTGCTAACGATCCTGGCTTTACATCTCGAGGGGCAATAACAAAATCCACTATCAAACCCAAAGTGCAAAGCTGCGGTGCTGCACCCACACAGCTCTTGCATTTATTCACTCTGTGTCTAGCCAGAGGAGTGCACGGACTTCTGCCTGACATATCCTGTGACTTCAGGATATTTGGGTGAACTACACAGTCTCTGGGTTATACGTCTATTAATTTTAGCTGTCTTCTCAGAAAAAAATGAAGCAATGCAAAGCTTATGACGCTACATGTGAATACTGATGGCTAGATTGTGTTGCTGCCCCACAGAGTACATTACTTTAAAAAACGTGTTCCAGTTTAAATGCCATCTCTCAGTTGTCTCCCTTTAAAAAGGAAATAATACTAATGTCTTTTCTTTTTCCCCACCCCAGAAAACAACAAATCCTACTCCTGGCAACCTTGTTTAACCACATTTACTTTAGACTCTTATGCAGCCTTCTCACATCCAACTATAAAAATGAATGAAGATAACAGTCAAAAATTGCATGATTATTTTTAGAAGAAGGAAAAGAGAAACTTCTACCTGTGTAGTGTCCTGTAGCAAGGAGAAGCAGTAACTTTTCTTCAGCTTCTGGTCCTTTTTTATTTACAGGCTCCACCTACACACTGTGACAGGAATCAGGGGAAATGAAACAAATTCTGACATGAAAAAAGGTTCGTTTCATGATAGCTCTGGAAATAATGCAATGCATTATTTTTTACTTTTCATTTCCTTGTATGCCAGCCAACTTTCCTCTTGTTGTTTAGTGGAGGGCAGAAATGAAACTCCTCAGGAGCGCAGCTGGCCGCCTCCTCGCTTGGCTGTGCTGCATGGTGGGGTGACAGGGCAAATGGTACAGGTACTTGGAAAGTACCTTGTACAGCCTTTGACACAGTCCCACAGGACATCCTTATTTCTAAATTAGAGAGATATGGATTTGAAGGGTGGACTATTTGATGGATAAGAAATTGGCTGGATGGACGCATCCAGAGAGTTGTGCTCAATGGCTCTGTGTCCAGGTGAAGACCAGTGACGAGTGGTGTCCCTCAGGGCTCTGTCTTGGGACTGGTGCTTTTCAATATCTTTATCAATGACATAGACAGTGGGACAGAGCGCACCATCAGCAAGTTTGCGGATGACACAAAGCTGAGTGGTACAGTTGACATACCTGAAGAATGGGATGCCATCCAGGGGGACCTGGACAAGCTTGAGAAGTGGGTCCATATGAACTGAATGAGGTTCAACAAGTCCAAGTGTAAGGTCCTGCACCTGGGTCGAGGCAATCCCAGACATGAGTACAGACTGGGAGAAGAACTCATTGAGAGCAGCCATGCAGAGAAGGACTTGGGGGTCCTGGTGGACGAAAAGCTGGATATGAGCCAGCAATGTGCACTAGCAGCCCAGAAAGCCAACCATATCCTGGGTTGCATCAGAAGAGGCATGGCCAGCAGGTCGAGGGAGGTGGTTCTCCCCCTCTACTCTGCCCCTGTGAGACCCCACCTGGAGTACTGCATCCAGCTCTGGAGGTCTCAGCACAAGAAAGATGTGGACCTTTTAGAATGGATCCAGAGGAGGGCCACAAAGATGATCAGAGGGCGGGAGCACCTCTGCTATGAAGACAGGCTGAGAGAGTTGGGGTTGTTCAGCCTGGAGAAGAGAAGGCTCTGGGGATACCTTATAGTGGCCTTGCAATACTTAAAGGGGGCTTATATAAAAGAGGAGGAGAGACTCTTTATAAGGGCAGATAGCGATAGGACAAGGAGGAACGGTTTCAAACTGAAAGAGGGGAGATTTAGATCAGATGTTAGGAAAAAATTCTTTACTCAGAGGGTGGTGAGGCACTGGAACAGGTTGCCCAGAGAGGTTGTGGACGCCCTGTCCCTGGCAGTGTTCAAAGCCCAGCTGGACAGGGCCCTGAGCAACCTGGTCTGGTGGGTGGTGTCCCTGCCCATGGCAGGGGCATTGGAGTTAGATGATCTTTAAGGTCTCTTCCAGCCCAAGCCATTCTATGATTCTATGAAATATTGCTCGTGAGCAACAACCCCTCTTTTCTCCCCCCAAAAGTCAGCTCATTGAGTCAGCTCACTCACACGTGGGGCAAAAGAAGCAGGGTTGAGTGGAGTCTGGGCAAGCTGCTGTGCCCCACTCCCACCGTGGCTGCCCGCAGGGGATGCTGGCCCTGCGCCATCCAGGGGACCCTTTCAGCCTCCTCATCCTTTCATGCAAAAAGCAAGTGGGTGAGGGCCCCCTTCACAGGAGAGGGAGTATTTTTTCCACCTCATGGTGAGACTTTCCAGCCCAGCCAGGGTGGCAAGCTGTGCCACCACTCACCTGGGCTGCACCTTTGCTGTCAGAGGCTGCAGGGCATGGCTGAGGTTGCTGAACATGGGTGACAAGAAAGCAAAGTGACACGCAGTGTGATTTATCTGCTTCAGGGCAGTCGAGGACTTGAGCTGTTTCTTGGGTCCTTGCGCTGTTTTCTTGACGTTACTGGGTCAGGATGCTCCCTCTTCTGCTGCCTTTGCTCTCCTGCCCTCATTTTTTGTGTTTTTATAGGCTCTAAGCTGTTAAGCAAAATCACCTTGTTTTGTTCAGTCAGGGGCTTTGCAAGTCTGATGCAGGATCAGTCCTTATTTCTCACACCTTCTGGTTTCGACTGCTGCCTCCATCAGCTGCTTTCAGTTCCTGGACGTTGCGGTGGGTTCCAGACTGCCTTATTCTAGTCAGCGGGTGTGACCAAACTGCAGTCACAGAGTTCATTAGAGCCAGCCCTTCTTCCTACTTGCTCGTCTAGCAGTGACTCAGAGGGCTTGTTTCTGCGTGCTGGCTGCAGGCATGTGGCAGGGAATGACACAGAGCCAGCGCTGCACAGGCAGCACCATGGCTGGGCATGGGTCGCGGCAGGGGACCCCAGCTGCAAGCTCTCCTGGCCTCCTCCACCATCCTTCTTGCACTCAAGCATATAGGAGACCTATCTGTGCGGGAATGGGCTTCTAAGTCACACTACCGATTAGCTTATTAATTTTTGGCGGTGCCTTTGTTATGTGGTTGATTCAGTTATGCGGTTTTGCTTAATCACAGGACTACGTTTCAAAGGAAAAGACGAGCTCTGGGCAGTATCATCTTGCTGTGAAGGCAGAAATCATGGTTCTCCTGTCTCCAAATGTCAAAATTTCAGTTCTCCTATTTTCTCCTGAATCAGTAAAATAAAATCTTTACCCCGTTACCAGGAAGTGTTTTAGTGTAATGCATTGAAAACAGGTTTCATGTTTATGTGATGATTTATAACAGCATGTTTCACTGGCAATATGGTTCTACAGATTAAGATAACACAATAAAGGATGTTTAAAAATAGATTAAACAGAATTACATTCAAAACTCAGAAGTGTAGATTATGTTTTAAAATAATTTGAATGAACAGAAAAATGGGACACGATGCAAAAGATGAAAGACCAAGCATTTGTCAAAGTAAATTTGGATTATACTTTAAAAATGGAATATAAAAATGTAATGCAAGTGCATTAGTTGGCAGGATTATTATGTGTCATAAACCATTAGGCAAAATCCTTAACCATAAAATCATTCCCATAGGACTGGAATATCATCTGGTCAAACCTTATAACTCAAAGTGATTCAGACCGTGTTGTCTCAGGCTTTATTCCATCGAGTCTTGAAAGCTCCCAAGGATGGAGACTCCACAGCCTCACTGCGAAATTCCTTCAAATGATTAAATAGCCTTAGAGTGATTTTTCTTCTTCATATCCAGCTAGATATATCCCTCCTGTTTCAGTTTATGCCCCCTGTCTCTTATTCCCCCACCGTGCATCTCTGCAAAGAGCCCAGCTCCATCCTCTCAGACATAAGTGCTGGGGGGTTGCTACAAGCCCACCCCCACAGCCACCCCTTCCCTGGGCTGAGCAAGCCCCAGGGCCACTGCTCCTGCCCTGACCTCCCTCAAACTTGCCATTCTGTCCGTGTCTTTCCCATACTGGGGCCCCTAAACAGGAGGCTGTATCCAGATGAGGTCTAACAAGTGTCGAGCAGAATGGGACAGTCACATCCCTTCATCTCCCACCTGCTCCTGTCCACAAGGCACAGGGTGCTGCCAGCATTCATTGCTGCCAGGACACACCACTGGCTCATGTTTAGCCTGATGCCCACCACGACCTCCAGGGTCCTTTCTAGCAGAGGTGCTTCCCAGCTGGCCAGTCCCCACTTCATGGCACTGCAGGTGCTTATTCTGTCCCAGGAGCAGGATTTTGCATCTGTCCTTGCTGAGTGGACAAGGACCTTCAAATAAACCCCAAATAAATTAACATCCACAGGCAACAGTTCAGAAAAACACTGCCAAATAAGGAAGCCAAATATCCCTACAAAAGCAACCCCTGCCTAAATAAATAAATAAAAGTCCCACAAACAAGCCAGAACAAAAACAAAGCCAGCAGTAAGGAAACAAATCCCACAAACAACTACTAGGAAAAAGAACACACACCCCCAAAAACCACATGCAACAAAACATCCTGCCAAAATAAATGAAATAACCCCAACAAATAGAAGCTACCAAAAATAAGGGGAAAGAGGAAAAAATGAAGAAAAATATCCAAACTGGTGTAAAACAAAAAGGAAAACCAAACCTGGTTAAACCGCTTAAAAATCGCTTGACTTAGGAAGATAAACATAAATAGGCAAGGGAAGGGCGCTCATTTCAAGTCTTCAAGTCTCTTCAGCTGTCTCTTGAGCTCCAACCATGCAGAAGCTCGGTGGAGCAAGTAGTAATGGCGCTTTTATACAAAAAAAGAGAAGCTGACTGGGCCATCGTTTCAGTGTAGGACACAGCTAGTAGGAAAGTGAGCACTTTCATCCCACAGGGCCGCTCAGCAGCTCCTTTAAAACTGCGTAGCTGCCTGTAGTTCTGCTGCTGCAAGAGTCTAGTTCTGGTAGTTGCAGATGAGTTGGCTGTGCATCCACGGCAAGGGCGACTTTAGCACAGCACAGATGTGTGCTGTCAAGGGAGAAGGGTCTGTTTTGGGGGTTTAGTGTCCAATGCATCCCTAGTCTGAGCAGTGTCAGCCTAGAGTAGAAAACTCCATCATTCCCCACTGGGTGACTGGATGACATACAATCAAAATCTTTGGAATTAATATCAAGCATATGGAAACTTATTTTAGGTTAGGTAAATTCCTTCAAAGAGGGGGACCATTTCCTCAATTTATATAAGGCAGTGTGGCTAAGAATTGAAACTGTGTTATCTAGAAAATTAAACCTATTTGATCAAGGGATATTGACATCTGTTAATGATCATTATAATGATAGTATCTAAACAGAGAACGGATCCTGACATCTGGATATTTACAAGTGGTGATATTTTTCCCTAACATCTTTTCTACTTTCCTAGCTTCTGACAATGAGAAAGCAATAGAAGAGCATTATCTGTTACAGATAAGGCAAATAAAGTCAGTTCCTCACAGCTGTTTAGTGCTTTAGTGTTACAATTTGGGGCAGGGTGGGAGTCTGAAGTGTAAAATACTGTGTGTAGTGTACATGATTGCCCATGAACTGTTTAGGTGGAACTAGCTTTGCATGTGCTTACTCCACTTCTCTTCCTTTAATCTTGTTACGTTAAAAATTACTGATGCAAGCTCCTCAATTCATGTAAATTAGCACTTTCAACAGGAAACTAAATGGTAGCAGAGGATCTGGCAGAATAGTGTTGAGGAATTTTCACTGTACCCCTTGAGGTGAATTAAACACATGTTTGTCCATAAAAAAAAAAAAAAGATTTAATGAACAATGTATTGGGCAGAGTCCTACCACCATAAGCAGTTCTACAAGGACTATGCAAAGACGTGGCACGGGCTGAGTCCTTAGACACATTTACACCTGTACCCAGCACAGGGCACCTCATCCCCATGGTCCATCCCCCAGCACCAGCTCTGCTGCCCAGAGGTGTCCCCGAGCTCTCCCAATACACCATTGCCTCAAAACAATGCTGTGGCATTTCTTATCTCATCACCTAGGGAAATTACACTCCCTTACAGGGAGCAGTCCTCTCTCTGGCATCCCTGCTTCCAGCCAGGGTAACCCCTTCTTGCCCTCCATGCCAGATCATTCCTTGGTCATGAATGACCATTGCTGAGCAGTTACAATTCAAATTTCCTCTTCCATGGCATACTAGCAAAACATGTTATGAACTAAATCAATGCAGTCTCCTCACTATGAAATATGTCTGTAGCTCAAGCTGTTTGAGCTTCACTCCGTTAAAACTAACAGGGGTGCAGACACCAAGCAGTGGACTGGGAAAGAAGGAGAATGCTTTCACCACATCTTGGGAATAAACAACTGCGTAAGAAAACCTGCAGGGCCAGTTTCATGTCTGAGTTGCATCAGTTGCATCTTACAAATGTTCAAGTACTTCAGAAACAGCCTTTTTATAAGGAACAACGTGATCCCTGACTGATGTACCTATGTTTCACTTGATGTTTTGTGGCTAAATTATATATTTGTGAAACAATATCTTACCTCACAAATCTCTAAATGCAAATTCCTCTGTGGAAAATCCCTGGGATATTACACATTAGTTTCAGCAGCATTAGACTGTTGTAGTGATATAATCATAAACAAGGAGTCCCTTATGCCCTGCTGAGCAGTGTGAGGAAGATTCTCTTTCCGTCTTCGTTTTACTTTCATTTTTACTTTACTTTTACATTTATTCATTATTACTTTACTTTTACATTTTTACATTTTTACATTTTTACTTTCCTTCTTCATTTTACTGCATCCCTAATGGAGCTAGAGCCAGCCCCGACAGCTAAAGGATGCGTTGCATCCCTGCGGAGGTACCCTGCAAGAAAAAACTGTGGGAAATTATATCATAGAAAACACTTGAGCCCTTGTTTTTAATACAGTGCTATAAAAGTGTTAAGAGAACAACAACAAAATAAAACATCCCTTTTTTGTCCATGGAGGTGTTAGCCAAGGGACGGGAGGAGCACAGCGCATGGTGTGGTGCTGGGCTGGGCTCCCATCTCAGGGGAATGTTACACCTTGATCCAGAAGAGGAGAGCTGTGGGCAGCAGCAGGGAAATTTTCTTTCACTTCTTTGTTGAAGTACCCCAGGTGTTTGGGGAAGTGCAGTCTCCCAGAACAAGGTTATTCTGCATCAAAGTCTCACCAGCCCTCAGCCCCTGCTCTGGAGAGGGTTCTCAGCAGCATCAGCTGGAGCTGTACGTGGACATGGGTTTTGTGACAGGGAAG